>NCVS01000542.1:0-11285 GCA_003055095.1 Goniozus legneri | reverse complement strand
TTACCAGTTTATGTCAGAAATTGGCCAATAATGACGAATAAAAGAAATGAAAATATCGACATATTTGTTTTATATATATATATATATATATATATATATAAATAAGATTGTGAAATAAAATTGGTGTGTCTGAACGAGCGTCAGAACAAACCAACATTTAGAATAAATAAATTTCCTTAATATAATGTTATGCGCACAAACGAGCGTTGTGACAGATTTCAAAACATGCCTTTATTATTAGACTATTGTAAAAGCGTAGTATGAATAATAGTAAGAAATAAAAATATATGTGTTTATAAAAGTTTTTGTTCGGGTAAAATTTCTAACGATATACTGTCGATGTTTAGGTTTAGTAGAGGTTGTAGAGGATAGAGAGTTACCAATGGATATGGAACAAAACAATAACGATAAGGAAAATTCGGTTAATGATGAGATCGTGATTAATGAAAAAGGTGAGGTTAATAAGTATAACGTTATTGAGGAAAACTTAAATAACAAAGAAAAGACTGAAATCCCGTTAGAAGACGATATATTAGAAATATTAGGAGAAGACCCATCAAATAACACTGCAGAACAGGTAGCCTTACATACGGAAATTGAAAAAAAGATGGAAATATTGGTTTGAAAACGGTCTGACGGACGAAGAAAAGAAAAAAGTACTTGCAAAATATTCTCAACCAAAAGGATTAGAAGCACCAAATCTAAATCCGGAAATTGCGGCGATTTTACAAGAATGCGCGCAAAAACGAGACGGTCATATTCTGGAGCGACAAAAATTGGGAGTTGCAGCATTAGCAGCTTTAGGACAGGTTTTAAATTTAATTGTGGGTACAAATGAAGAAGGAATAGATCCAGCAGAATTAACGGGAAAAATAAACGATGCGGCAAAAATTATAAATCACATAATATATAGTCAAACGGAATCGCGAAAAGCATTTATATTGCCAGGCATGGATAAAAAATATGAAGATATTCTTGAGAAAGCTAAAACAGACGAAATGCTATTTGGTAAAAATTTATCAGAACGAATAAAAGAGACAAAGGCCATGGAAAGAACAGGAAAAAATATGAAATTACCGGGGCCCACTAAAAGATCAAGCTTGCCTTTAAACTCCAGGAGCCTGCACATCAGGAGACCGGCGTATGTGCAAGCAAACAATTATCAACCGCCGGCACATTACAGGAAGAGAATCTTCTTCAAGAGAAACCAACAGAATTACCAACCGCGGGGTCAGAACAGACCGAGACAGAGACCGCAATAAAAAAGGCAGGTAGGCTCAGACATTATTTAAAAAACTGGCAAAATATTACAAAAGACAAATTCGTTCTAGACTGCATAAAAGGGTATAGGATAAAATTTTATAGAGACATCGAATATGGTAAACCGCCGAAAATGGTATTTCAATCAAAATTAGAGTTAGGAAAGTACGAACGCGCTATAAAATCGTTGTTAGACAAAGGAGCCATTGAACGATGTAAGCCTTGCAAAAAACAATTTTTGTCAACCTATTTTTTGTTAGATAAACCTGACGGTTCATATCGCTTCATTTTAAATCTAAAGAAATTAAATGAATTCATACAACAAGACTATTTTAAGATGGAGAATATAAATACTGCAATAGATTTAGTTTTTCCAAATTATTATATGGCAAATATTGATTTGGAAGATGCATATTTTTTGGTACCGGTGCATTGTAGCAGTAGAATTTATTTAAGATTTGAATTTAGTGGCAAATTATATCAATTTACTTGCTTTCCTAATGGGTTATCAGTATGCCCTTATGTGTTTACAAAAATATTAAAACCTGTAGTAAGTTTTTTGAGAACCCAGAATTTAATACCAGTTATCTATTTAGATGATATTCTTTGCATTGGAGAAAATTATGACGCGTGTATCAGTAATGTAAAGGAAACAGTGAAATTGCTAAATAAATTAGGTTTCATAATAAATTACAGGGAAAGCAATCTAAGGCCGAAGCAAAAGTGTAAATTTTTAGGATTCATTATTAATTCAGTTGATTATGCTATTGAATTGCCTGAAGAGAAAAGATTAAACATATTAAAATCATTAAAGAAATTTAAGTTAAAAAAGAAATGCTCAATTCGCGAATTTGCACAAATTATTGGTAGATTAGTCGCGACATGTATGGCTACACGTTATGGCATACTATATACAAAAAATTCTCGAAAGATAGAAATCATCAGCCTTATCACTAAGTAACGATAACTTTGACGCTATAATGCAGGTACCAGATAGTATAAAAGAAGATTTAAATTGGTGGTTGTCATCACTAAAGAAACCAATAAAGAACTTTATTGACAAGGGAAAAATAAAAATGATTATTTATTCGGACGCGTCCGGTACAGGTTGGGGAGCGACAAATAAAAAAGGAAACATTTATGGGTTTTGGTCAGTAGAAGAACTATCTTATTCCATCAATTATGAGGACTATTAGCGGTAAAGCGAGCATTATTTAACTTAGCTAAAAATTTAGGAAATTGTCAAATATTATTACGTATTGACAATACTACGGCAATATCGTATATTAAGCGAATGGGTGGCGCCAGGTACGAAAGATATCACAATCTGGCAAAGGAGATTTGGCAATGGGCAGAAAAAAGAGGTATATATTTAAGAGTATCTTATACTATAGCATCAACTGATAACCATGAAGCCGATGCGTTATCAAGATTAAAAATCGAAGATACAGAATGGGAACTATGCGAACAAGCATTCAGAAAAATTACAAATCGTTTCGGAAAACCGGATATTGACCTATTTGCGAGCGCGTTAAATAGAAAATGTAGAAAATACATGTCTTGGTTACCAGATATTAGAGCTTGTGGTATTGATGCATTAACAGTAAGCTGGAAACAGTGGAAATTTTATGCCTTTCCACCATTCAATTTAGTATTAAAGGTCTTACGAAAAATAAAAAACGAAGGATCCTCAGGGATAGTAGTAGTACCTGATTGGTCAAACCAACCATGGTATCCTCTATTTAACGCATTATTAGTCGAAGAGCCAATATTATTTAAAGCAGAGCCTGATTTAATAATTTCTCCCCGTAGATCGAGTCAGCACCCTCTGGCAGGAACCTTGCGTTTAATGGCAGGAAAAGTTTCTGGGATGCCTTTAGGAAATTAGATATACCAGAGGAATCAATAGAAATCCTAATAGCGTCATGTTCTGAGGGAACACAGAAACAATACATATCAGCCCTGAAGAAATGGTGGATATTCTGCGATCAAACATCAAATGATGCACAAAACCCGACGGTGTTCTCATTATTAAAATTTCTAACACAGCAGTTTAAGAAAGGAGCGTCATATAGTTTATTAAATACGCTTAGATCAGCAGTTTCGTTTACCTCAATGTCAAATATTGGAGAAGATCGCATAATCTCAAGATTTTTTAAAGGTATATTTAAGTTAAGGCCCACACGACCGAAGTATGACACAACATGGGATGTGTTCATAGTTTTAAACTATTTGAAAGATTTACATTCAGAAGAGTTAAATCTATCTACATTATCAGAAAAGACAGTTACATTGTTAGCGTTAGGTACGGCTCATAGGGTACAGACTCTAGCGAACATAAAGATAAGCAATATTAAAAAATTGGATAAATATATCGAAATCAGGATTCCAGATATTATAAAAACATCAGGGCCAGGTCGTTTCCAGCCGTTATTAATATTACCATATTTTGAACAAGAAAGAAACATATGCATAGCCACGATGGTTCTGGATTATATGGAAGCTACAAAAGATGTTAGAAATAATATCGATAATTTGTTTATTTCAACCAGAAAGCCATTTAAAGCAGTAGGATCGCAAACTACAAGTAGGTGGATAAAAACAATGTTACAAAATTGTGGTATAGATATGAACATATTCACTGCACATTCGACTAGACACGCATCTACCTCGACGGCGTCATTAAGAGGGGTAGATATGAATATCATAAAACGAACAGCTGGATGGACGGGTGAATCAAAAACTTTCGCTATATTTATAATCGACCCATTAAATTAGATAATGGCGTTTTCGCTACTACAATCCTTGAATCGATAAATCAGTAGACATTATATATATGTTACGTAACATGACTAATAGATTATACATTTAATTTTGTTCATGAAAATTCTGTTGAAAAAATGTTAAATAAAATTAAGTCTTGAATACTCAAAAAATTTTTTCTTAAAAAACTCTAAATGTCTACAATAATCTTGAGAACGAGGCACACCCGACACCCGACACCCGACACCCGACACCCGATATATCAAAATTTTCATAAGTTTATCATATTTTCAGAGATGAAATTCATTCAGGACGTTTCCCGGTGATTGTAAAGCACACCGTTGGATTCGTCTTTGAATTCTGAATCTTCTTATGAATTACATTGAACATTTTTATTGATAATTAAGGAAAAAACATTGGAAAACCCTTATTTTAAGTGTCATTTTCCTTAATACATGCATAAACTTATTTTGTGCTGTATCTTTTTTATAGAAAACAGCTAGAGGGCTGAAATTTACAATAAATATTCTAATCTATACATAGTTGAATATTACCCATTGAAAAATATTTAATTTTATCTAAAAGTAAGAGCTGACTCTGACACCCAGTATTGCAAAATTTTCATAAATTTAACATATTTTTAAGAATGAAATTCATTCTGGACGTATCCCGGTGATTGTGATGCACACCGTTGGATTCGTCTCTCAATTCTGAACAAATTGATGAGTAAACATTTATACTTTTAATGATAATTATGCAAAGAGAATGAAAAACCCTTGTTTTATGGGTCATCGGCCTCATATATTGAATTACTAAATGTATTAAAAATAAAATTTATGTTGATTTGTTGATCGACAACTAGAAATATTAAATTAGAATATGAAATTATTTTATATTTAAAAAATAAAATAGAAATAATTTAATAAATAATGAATAAAAAAAGCTAAGCTAGTTATGGTATTAATGATTAAAAATAATAATTATTATAAAAGTAATAATATAAAAAGTAATTATTAATTATATCAATAATCAAATTTAGATTGAAAAATATATTCATTCATAATTATTTAAAAAGTTAAAACAAGGGTTCGCAGCAACTTCACTCAATTATAGATCGATATCGATTATTGGTTGTTTATCGTGGTAAGTGATTGAGTGTATGGAAAATAAGTTTTATGTATTTTAATAATCTATATATTTTCCAGTTTGAAAATAAAAAAGGAAAAGAATCAAATAATTGGAGCGGGAGTTTGTATCTGCGATAGAAGTTGATAACGTAAGTATGAGTTTAAGTGACTGTATGAGTTAATTATTTAATTTTGTTGGTTATATATATTAGGGTGATTCATTTTCGAGAAAGTTTTTTTTCTCGGTGCTCAAGCAAAATTTCTATCTACAAGTAGAAAAAAAAATTCTCATCAAGTTTGAGCTCTTAATATTAATTTTAAGTACTTACAATTTAAATTTGAAGTTTTTCCATTTAAAACACACATAAAAAATGTTTCTTTTTTTTTCAAATTTCTAATGCTAAGCCACGTTTTGCTATATTGTAAATTGGTTTAATGGATCTTACGGCATATTTCACGCTCTTCAAAATTGCTTTAGCGTTTTTTGGTGTAACTTGCCTTGGCTCGCTGGTAGGAGGCATCAAAGTACAATTTTCACAATATACTGATTTTTTTTCGATTTTTTCGGGCAAATAACAAGAAAAAGAAGGTTGACTAAAAAAGAATTGTTCTCTGAGCGATATTCAATGAGTTTACAACTATTTACGTGGTTGAAAACATAAAAAATTGATGATAGAACTAATTATGAAATTTAAATTGAAGTTCCTTATTGACTGCTTACTTATTTCTTTATGATAATAATATTTCTAGAACAAAATTGTAGCGTTGATTATACAATTCCCTAATATTTTTATTGTCTAGCAAGAAAAAAACAAATAAATAGTTTCTTGAAAAAAAATTCTCAATTTCGTAAAATAGTAAATGGTTTTTATTATTATCTTTATTTGAATAATTGCATCAAACTGTCTTAAGATGGTGTATCAGAACAAAAACTAAGAATGTCGATAACGTTTTAATCGGTAAAACAACTAATACAATTTTATGATTGCTCTATTTAATTAGTGTGACGTTAGCGACTCCATTGACTATATAAATAAATTTAATGCTTTATTGCATACCTAACCTCAACACCCAACCAACATATCGAGACGTTATTAATTTATTTATGTATAAACATTTAACTTTAAAATTAACTATACGTCATAGTACTACTGAAGTTATTGGCGAATTAGAAGCTATATGGAATGAAATTGGGATTCCTACGATACTAAAACGAAATAGTATTCGAAAATTTGAAAAGTTTTATGATGAATACAAAGAGATTAAGAAACAACATTTTGTTAACAATAATTCAGATAATCAAAAACACAAAGAGAAAAATTTCGTCTCTCAACTAAACAAATTATTCGATATTGCTAACAATAGTGAAGTGAAAAATCTCTCGAGTGATCTACAATCATTTTTAGAAAAATGTCGTAAGAATGATGGTGATAAGTGTTTACTATTGTAAACACTATATACACTATATACACACTATACATAGTATAGTGTATACACTATATACGCTATATTACACTATTGTTTAAGTTCAAGGAAGATTCATTAATACATATTTTCTGATCAACCAGATAAACAGGATGACATTGATGATGATAATAACAATATTGAGTCTAGTAAGTATAGAATTTTATTTACACTAATATTTACTCTCTTGCGCTTTAAATATTGTACGCATAATTATTTCTTGAACAATAGTAATTTACTCGTTTATAATTAATATATTTTTACTTCATCATAGGCCTGAGCCAAAAATTATCACAGGTCTCAATGTCTAATGAAGGAAGTAGCCAGTCATCAAATCAATCTGAAAAACGGCCTTTGTCAAATTACGAAAATGAGCTTCCGCAAGTTAAAAAGAAACGTAAGGTTGACGTTATGACGGAAATTTTAGTAGCTGTACTGGATCGTACTAAAACCAGTAACCGGAATGCAGTGCATATAATTTCTGCTGTGATTACTAGTCTTAAATTGGATATTGACAATTATAATATTAGCTACACGACTATTCGCAATGCTCGAATAAAGTTTCGAAAAACAGTTGCTGGAAATTTAAAAGATGGGATAAAAGAAACTGCGCAAAATCTTATCGTTCATTGGGACGGTAAATTACTTCCGGAACTTCCAAATCAGCCAATGAAAAAAGTCGAACGACTTCCTATTGTTGTTTCCGGAATGAACGTGGAACAATTACTCGGTGTACCTGCTTTAGATGAGTCTACAGGAGCTAATGAAGCTGAAGTCATTTTTGAGGCTTTAAATGAGTGGAATATTTCTGACAGTATAGTAGGGATGTGCTTTGACACTACTAGTGTAAATACTGGTAAATTTAAATTTTATTCTTATTCAAAGTGAAACTACTTATAAAAAATTAAAAAACCGAATAAATATTATATTGTTTACGTGCAATCTTAATTTTTTTGCGTAGATTATGATTCTAATTACTTAATAATTTGACTATTGGTTTCAGGTGATAAAAACGGTGCATGTGTTCTATTAGAAAAAAAATTGGACAAGGAATTATTGTATTTAGCTTGTAGACACCATATTTTCGAAATAATATTGAAAAATGTAGCAGCAGTAGCGTGGCCAAGTACTAAAAGTCCTAATGTACCGATTTCCGTCAGATTTAAGAACAATTGGGAAAAAATAGACAAATTAAAATATGACATCGGTACAGAAGATAAATTGATTAAAGATATATTAAACAGAAAAAAAACGACTCTACTAACCTTCATCGCAGATCAACTGCAGGTAGAAAATATTTCTGAGCTGTGCATTATTTCTGTCATTAGGTGAACAACTTTCAAATGTTATTATCAACTACATTTTTGTTTTACAGAAGCGAATTTCAAGAGACGACTATTATGAGCTTCTAAAGTTGAGCTACATTTTTTTAAGAGGTATACCAAACGAAGGGATAAAATTTAGAGCTCCTGGCGCTATGTACCATGCTCGTTGGCTGTCGAAAGCTTTATACAGTTTAAAAATATATTTGTTTAGAAAACAATTTCACATGAACTCTTCAGAATTACGTGCTTTGCGAGAAATATGTGTATTTATTGTTTTGTTTTATGTTGAAACATGGTTCCTAGCAACAAGTGCTATTGAAGCTCCTTATCATGACTTAAAATTATTTCAAAATTTATTGGAATTCAAGAATTATTATCCAAAAGTTGCAGAAGCAGCTTTAGATAAACTTTCGAAACATATGAGGTATTTGAACGAGAAACTTACTGGCTTAGCTATTTTTGATCAGAAAATATCTCGAGAAGAAAAATTAAAAATAGTTGATTCCATAAGAAACAAAAAATCAAGCAATAAGAAAAATTCTCGACTTACTTTAGATAAACAAAATTTTGAAATAATTTCATCTAAAACTATCAGTGATTTTGTCAATCAAGAATCTCTCACTATTTTCGATAAGTTTTATTTAACATGTGAATTCTTAAACATCGACCCTGATTTGTGGGAAGTAGACGAAGAGTATATTACTTGCTGCAAAACTTTTAGAGAACTACGTGTCGTTAACGATACTGCCGAACGATGTGTGGCACTTATTGAAAAATTCAACGAGTTTGGTACCTACGACGAAGATCAAAAACAATTCTTATTGTTAACAGTTCAACAATGTAGAAAAGAATTTCCGACGTGCGCCAAAAAGCTTTACTCAAATATAAAGAATTAATGTTAAAAAAAAAAAATGTAATTTGTGTCTCAATAAAACTTTTGTTGTTTTTTATATGATAATGTGTAGTTTTTATATTTATTATGCCTCAAAAATTATACTTATTCTAGAAATATTATTATCATAAAGAAATAAATAAGCAGTCAATAAGAAACTTCAATTTAAATTTCATAATTAGTTCTATCATCAATTTTTTATGTTTTCAACCACGTAAATAGTTGTAAACTCATTGTATATCGCTCAGAGAACAATTTTTTCTTAGTCAACCTTCTTTTTCTTGTTATTTGCCCGAAAAAATCGAAAAAAATCAGTATATTGTGAAAATTGTACTTTGACGACTCCTACCAGCGAGCCAAGGCAAGTTACACCAAAAACCCCTAAGGCAATTTTGAAGAGCGTGAAATATGCCGTAAGATCCATTAAACCGATTTACAATATAGCAAAACGTGGCTCAGTATTAGAAATTTGAAAAAAAAGAAACATTTTTTACGTGCATTTTAAATGGAAGAACTTCAAATTTAAATTGTAAGTGCTTAAAATTAATATTAAGAGCTCAAACTTGATGAGAATTTTTTTTCTACTTGTAGATAGAAATTTTGCTTGAGCACCGAGAAAAAAAAACTTTCGCGGAAATGAATCACCCTAATATATATTCATACATATTAATTTTATAATTTTTAGATCACCCTATTCGATCAACCAGCCAGCTGTAATTAGGTGAGTTTTTTCATAAAATTAATGAAGTGACAATATTATTATTGATAAAACGTTACATTGTCACATCGAACAACTATATCATTCAATGATAATAATGTTATATTTCATAAGTGTTCTATATATAATAACAAGTGCACACAATGTGGATTAGTTGAGTGTCAGTGATAATTTGTATTTAATGAATTAATTGTAAGTGAAAAAAATAGTGAGACGTAGTCAAGTTGAAAGTGAAATGAACTTCGAACAATTTCATGTCATTAATACAAGTGTCTAGTGATTAGTGAAAATGATTTGAATGTGAAGTATTGATCAACAATCAAAGTGCTGAATATAGTTAAATGAAACAGTATGACGTAGAACAGTGTTCGAGTTGATGATAAAAGTATCGAATATTAAAAGTGAAATACTATACTGTGAGTGACGTAAACCAGTTTCGTGACAACAACGAATGTGTCGAGTGACTATTATTGTGTAGAATAGATTTGAATTGATGATAACAGTGGAAGTGTCAAATTTTGAAGTGAAGTACTGTGGCATACATAGAATAATGAGAGTGTCTAGTGAATTAAACGAGCTTTCACAACTGTGTAAAACAGTCATGTGTCAACGATGAAGTGACTCAGCTCAAAGTGTAATAGTGTCACGGTAAAAAATCTTGAGTCATTGATGGAAATATCTAGTATTTAGTTCAAAGTGAAGTACTGAAATTAGCAATGAAAGTGTAGAATATACTTGGTTGTAGATAGAATAGTGTAACGTAGAATAGTTTTGAATTAGCAATGAAAGTGTCAAGCGAAATTGAATGTTTGAAAGTAAAATACTTTGGCGTAGACAAGTTTCGTAAGAACAAAGAAAGTGTCAAAAATAGTTGAATGCATTTTATGTCAGCGATGAACATGTCGAGTGAATTTGAAAGTTCGAAAATGAAATACTGTGCTGTGTGTGATGTAGACCAGTTTTGGAATAACAATGAATGTGCCAAGTGACTTTAAAAGTGAAATAGTGTTGTGTAGAAAAGTTTTGCATCGATGACAACAACGGAAGTGTCAATTGAATTTGAAAGTAAAATACTGTATTTGTGTCAGTGATGATGAAAGTGTCTACTAGATTAGACGAACTTTAAAAATTTGTTTTATGTATGTACGTTTTATGATTTTCCTTTTTTTTGTTTTAGAAGGACTGCCAGTTTATCGAGTTTAGGAGGATTATCGAGGTTCCTGTGAGGATTTGGTGAAACAGGACAGGATAAGTATTTTTTATTCATTTTTTGTAATTTATATAGTTTTTAAAAACTTATTGATCACTGCATAGCAGTTGCTCTGAGTTCATAAACAAAATAACTCATCGATCACTGCATAACAGTAACTCTGTGTGTGTGTGTGCGTGTGCGTGTGCGTGTGCGTATCAGTTATAACTCATTGATCACTGTGTAAACAGTCGATCTGAGTAATACATATATTTGCTAAAAGCTCATTGAGCACTGTGTATCAGTAGCTATGAGTTATCCAAAAGCTATAAACTCATTGATCACTGTGTAGAAGTTGCTCTGAGTTCAACAATTATCAAATTGACTCATCGATCACTGCACAGCAGTAGCTCTGAGCCTTGAACGTCAAATTATATAGCTTGATAAGATAAGTACAACTTGATTTTGATCACAATGAATCTAAGGTTGACAAAGGACGAATTTGAGTGCGTTGGAAATGGTGGATACTTGGATGACGGCCATATTG
>NCVS01000539.1:96598-120233 GCA_003055095.1 Goniozus legneri | reverse complement strand
GGTTGAATATGAGAGAGAGAGAGAGAGAGAGAGAGAGAGAGAGAGAGGAAAGCTCGTTCGCTATCGCGACTCTCGTATAAAACACTCGCGCTATTTTTGTTTTCTGCTACTTTTTGTTCCCTTTCTCCCTCCCTCTCCCTCTCCCCTCCGAAAAAAACGCCTTTGAATTTCGCATCAAACCTCGTGACACGTATCGTCGGGGGTCTCTTTTGTAACTGGAATACTGTACACGATAAGCGCTCAACGCGCTGCTGGCTGGATCGTATTTTCCCTATACACGCGTACGTTTTTTCATACGCGAAATCGTCGTTTTATTTGTTGCAACGTATCGCGCCAAGAAAAAACCGCCTCGACAACAACACGGAGAGAGTCAAAAGCGCTCGATCGGGATGAAAAAAAATTGTCGGAAAATTTTCGAAGACTAGCCGCGAAATACCGCTGATTCCTTTCTCTGCGCCGAGAGAAATTGATTGGTTCGTTTTTCCAAAAGCGATAAAACTAGAGACTGAAAAAAAATTTATAAGAGACGATATAACAAGTGAGGAATCATATTTGACAGATTTTTCGACGGAATAAAATATTTTCTGCGAATGTCGATCGTGGAAATTTTCGAACGCAAGAAATTACAGAATGGCGATTTTTCATTTGCGGTATAGCAGTATTTACATGCGCGAGGGGGTAGATTATGCACGTTACTGCGAGCTTTATGCAACCCTGCAAACGATATTAATGTTCCCCCGATTTAACGTGAATTAGACAGTTTGACCGTAATTACACGGCAGGATGGCTCCGCCACTGTGTAATCGATATTTTAGATAATCGAATCGGTCCAAGTTTCAGCCCCCTCCCCCCCAATACACACATAACGTGCATATCGGGTCAATTATTTCGCGCGAAATGGTGAGTAGTGAGCTCTACAATTTTCACTACATCTCGCATGTACGCAGTGCATCGGTTGACCGAATAATTCTGATTGGTAAATAGATCTTAAAATTCTGAGCAATAAGTGATTAGTAATTTTTTTCGTTAGATGTTCATGTTGTTGTTATTGTTGTTGTTCTTTTGTTAAATGTTAGATAATGTTTTTGTATTTTCTAACGAGAATAACGAATCAGAAGTATCAACTAACATTTTACTTCTATTCTCATATTCTCGTTCCTTTATTCGTATTGCAGAGAATTTAAATTATCGAGCAGAAAACATATTGCTTAAAATCTCAAGATTCGTTCAATCGAATCCGTACAAACGAGAAAAACAATTCTCCCGGCTCGAGTTATTCGACTATCGAAAAATCGATCACAAGTCGATTAGACAATTTCGTTTCTTTCGACACCGTCGATTTTATTTCCGGCAAATAATCGCGAGAACGAGCTTCGATATTCATAGAATACTCTTCATGTTTATTCATTGGTTATCGAATGTGCGTTAGCTGTAAGGTATTCTCTATTTTCCCGAAAAAAAACCCCCCACCTCCATCCCCTCCCCCATAACACACCGGAAACAAAGCTCGCGGGAGTTTCCCCGTACGCGAGAAAATTCGGTCGTTGAACGAGAACTTTCGCAATTAGCATAGCCAGCGACGTTCGTAATCGAAAGATAACAGAATAGCGACGTCTGGCGTTTCCCGAACTTTTCCCGATGCCGCGATTGGCGTGCGTGCGCGCGAGACCGGCAGATCTCGCATCGGGGCAGGAATTTTGCGGGATCGCGGGTCCGACAAAAAGACGAGTAATAGGCAATTAGCGCGATTAGCGAGCGGATAATTAGATTTCTCCCGGCGCCTACTGTCGATTCCCTGTCACGCGAATCGAGTCGAACGTGAATCTAATTGGCCGGAAAACGCGTACCGAAGAAATTTCGTTATTTTTGCACGGAAAAATTTGGACTAATTTTTTTTTTCAAGACAATTTGAATTTTAAACTTGTTCCCAAAATTTTCTACAGTTAAGGTAATTTTGGGTGAGAAAATTCTTCGGTGAATTCAATCGTTGGTATGTTTCATTCCCAAAGTGTTATTTTTCAAATGTTTTTCCAAATAACCGCAATACCTTGATGGGAAAATTCCGAACAGCGTACTTTTTCATTTTGGCTCAGGCCGAGTGATGTATTTTGTTATTCGGTTTAAATAAAATAGCGTAAAACCTGAATAACTACGTAGCTGTAGCTAACATGTCGAAGAGAGAACGGATTTTTCGTTTAGAACATCATAAGCTATCAACTATTCAAACTATTGCTATTACAGAACGAGAAATTTATTTGGGCAAACAAATTCTTTATAATACCACTGTAATAAATACTGTGGTAATAACAAATAAAATTACGTATTGTTTCTAGTGTGTTTAATTTGTTGTTAATATGTAAAATTTTTTACTGTGTAATTGACAATAATTTCATTGATAAACCTAGAAAAAAATTTTCGGCAACAGTTAGAATTGTTTCAGAAAAAAAATTTTTGAATACCATCTCGCTCTCGTACGGATTTTTCGCGTCGTCTGCGAGCTTGCGCGCGGAGTCGAATCGAGCCTGCAATATTGCGCGCGTTAAGTCGAGCCCTACGAGAGTAAGTTGTGTGTACGCTCGCGCGCAGAAGTAATCCCGAACGCATGCCGTCGCCTCCAGTTTGCTTATGCATTAAACCAACCCCCGTCGGCGACGTTCATCCCCTCGCGCTTCCCGCGCCGCTCGGGCGCGTCTCCTTCATACATACGTATGTATATACAAACGCGAGTGAGAGATGAACAGGAGAGAGATAGCATTTTAACCCCTGGAATCGCACAGACGCGCGTTTTAATCCCACCTAGGCCGGCGTCTGCGTTAATCAGGAGCTCCCTGCATTGTTACTCAATTTGGCTTTCCTCCACTCCCCTCCCCTTCTTAGCCCAGTAGAAATATTCAAGTTTTTACTCGATATAAGCCAGTAACTAGCCAGTGACATCGAGTAAAATTTAGAAATCGCGCTAGTTACAAAAAAAAACTATTTTCAAATGATTTTATTGTTAGATTTTTTTTAGTGCAATAATGTTACTTATTTTATAGTAAAACTAAATGTATAATATCTAAGAAAATTATTATGAATAAATGAAATTTGCTAAGAAAATGAATAAATTTTTTAATTACTTAAATAATTTTTAATTATATATTCGTTTTCATTTCTACAAGGATTCTTTCTCTCTCTCCAGAATAGTTATTTTTGACAGATTTTTAACAGTATAAATTTTTACCAAATACTTTATCGTTCTCGCCTCATCAAGCGAGGAGAGAACAAAAAAAATCCAGAGAGACGCGAAAGACGAATGATCCAGAGGCACTCGATTCGCGCTCACGAAAGGGAAAGAGAGCTGGTAGACTTTGTAGGTGGTGGCGGCGTGAAAGGCCTCCGAAAAGAGCGAGAGAGAGAGAGGCGGTACGCGAGATAGAAAAACTGTTTTAGAAAAAAGGGACGAGAAATAAAGAGAACGAGGGAGGGGTGGGGGGATGGAGAGAAAGAGGAAAGAGAGACAGTAGCAAAGTCGGACGATGCACAATGGACGAGTTCTTCACGGGGGAAGATTAAAGTGCGCCGTGAACGCGTTAAGGGGCGGAAAAGAGCGCGCGAGCAGCCGGACCGCGACGACGTCTGCGAGTGGTGCTCGCGTTAAAATTAAAATTGCGCGGGAGGTAAAAAGAGGCCGAGTGCAATCGCGGACGGAGCTTGCCGAGAAGCAGCTTCTAATTTAAAAGCGGCGCGAGCACGCGGACTCGTTATCGCAGGGATAGGTGCGCAAAGCGAGCAGCCAGTATTACATCCGACTCTCGCGATCTACGCCCCCGAATTTTTTTCTCGTAGAAAGGGGAGAGGGAAAAAAATACAAGAATAGAGGGGGAAAAGGACACCGGATCGTCGTAACCAAACGCGAGGATATTTCTTCTCTCTCTCTCTTTTTCTTCCTCTCTTTTATGTCCCGATTAGCCTCTCTCCCTCGACTCTCGACGCAAAAAGTCCCACGTTTCCCGCTCTAATTGCCTCGATTCGACGAAATTGCCTCGTATAAAATTCCCTCCCCCTCTGTCTCTCTCTTTCTCGCCCCCTCGGCTCGCCCCTATCAACCAAAACGATATAGCTGATAAACGAGCCGATTCGTCGAATTCGAGCTTTTCTCGCGCTTCCCGTTACGCGGAGGCCGGAAATGAATTCTTGTAACGTGTGATTAGCAATCTTCTATATCGGGGGATCGATAAACAGAGAAGGGAGAGAGAAAGAGATTCTCGAAAATTATTTTCGTCTTTATTTTCACAAGAAAAAATTTTTTTCATCAATTACTAGGCCATTTTTTAATTCCTTAGAATTTTAGTATCCCCCCAAGCAAAATTCGCGAAATGACAAATTGTTCGACGAAAACGCATCGTTCGATAAGCAGGATGGATTCGGGGTAAAGTACGAGATAGAAGAGAAAAAGGGTGCGAACGTTAGTTTTGAAACTCGACAGCCGCGGGCGTTCTCGCGAGGAAAAAAATTATATCCCGTGTCGTTGAGGCCACTCGGAGCGGAGTGAAACACGAGGCGAGAGAGAGCAACGGCTGCGGGTGGAAAAATCGCGAAAGTTGTGCGCCACGTGGTGGCGAAGGGTCTCGAGGCGCAAAGGTCGAAAAGATGAGAGGGGGGAGAGAGAGAGAGATGAAAGTCTCGTCGAAGAAAGTCGAATCTAGGTGCTCTGCGGTCCGGCTCCGGCTTGTTTCGTAACTTTACGAGAGAGAAAGAGTGAGACGGAGAGAGTGGAGGGGGGAGGGGGGTGAGAGTTTAGTTCCCGAAACGAGGGTCTAATCGCTAACGCGATATCTCTTGGAACTTTACGAGGGGCCAGCGCGTCCACACACCCTTTCACATACGTTTCGAGGAAGC
This sequence comes from Goniozus legneri, assembly GCA_003055095.1. NCBI lineage: Eukaryota > Metazoa > Arthropoda > Insecta > Hymenoptera > Bethylidae > Goniozus > Goniozus legneri. Next base: position 115,355 of record NCVS01000539.1, on the reverse strand, counting down.
TCGCATATGAGAGAGAGAGAGAGAGAGAGGGGGGGGGGAGAGAAAATGGAAAATGGGGTAGGAGCCGACTATGGGACGGGGTAAAACATTGCCGGCAAGATTACAACCGAGTTTCGCTAGTTTCCGATGTTTTATCGCAATGGTCCCCACCTTCGGCTGTAAGAAGCAGTTGGCGAAATTTCGTGAATAACGCGACCGAGTGGCACGAATATTTCCCTCTCCCTCCTCTCCCGGGGAGCTCTAAATCGATTAGACGGGCGAAAACAAACTCGCGTAGCAAAAAAACATCCCTCGTGTTTTAAAGCCTGTCTAGGTGGGGAGAGGGATGGAAGAAAATTACCCCGTGTGGCATTGTCCGACAAACGGAAAGGGTGGCCGAGGACTCGTCGAGTGGATCGTATTCACCCTCTCTCACTCTTGCACATTGCGAGCACCTAATTAGCCACTCAAACACCGTCCCGCGAGCAAAAGCGCACATCTGTTATTGAAACACGCGGTGAAAAAAAAAGCAACGTGCAGTTTTATCTCTATTGGTCGCCCCCTTCGTCTCTTTCTTTTTCATTCAGAAATTTTACCGTTAAACATCCACGTTTACATAGAGGTTCGCTCGAGAAAAAAATTCAAGTTATTATGAAAAAAAAAAAATCGATTTCACAATCGAGAAATGTTTTGATTTTTCAAAGCTTGTTACCAAATAATAAAAATTGAATAATAATTTTGTGCTATGGTTTGACGATGTAACCGGATAACCTTGCTCTTAGCTCTTTTCTGGGAGAATTACTATTTCGCGGAGAGCTCGGAATTTTTCGAAGAGAATCGCACTCTCTTTCTCTCTCGCTCGGCCGGCTTGGCTGTTTTTGCATTAAACACGCGACGTGGGTAACCCCACGCGCGGTTGCATTATTCTCGCTCCCGCCCATCCGAAAAGGTGAGTCACAGCGATACGTCGTATTAATGTTGAATAAGGCCGCTTCTCGCGTGTACGTTAATCCCCTCTCACTTCCACCCATCTAGCAGACCGCCTCATACGCGAAATATTTCACATCGCCACCGAGTCTTTTGTTAGCGAGAATATTCCGCCGCGAGAGGGAGAGAGAAGTTTCTCCTCTATACCGCATCCGCTAGAACATACAGAATCCACTTCCTTTCTTCTTTATATCTCGGCTTATGTACAGGGTGTTCCAGTTTGACCGGATGTATTCACAGGAGGATAAAATAGAGAAATGATAGATAGACTCAGTTCTAAAAATTTCAACCAATAAAATTTTTTTCAACAAAAAATTTTCTGAAAAATCGTTCCTGAAATTTTGAATTGTTAGGATTGAATCGAGATACCCTGTACAAAAGTTCATAAAACTAAAATTAATGCAAAAAATATCGCACCGAAGGAAAGAGACAAACAAAGTTAGTTTCGAGAAGGACGATAAATCACGTTTCATATACGGAAATAGCGATGAAAAATTACGTTAGCGAGCTAATTGCTTCTGTCCCCACCCACCTCGCGCCAAACGAGCTTCTCAGACGATTCCCAATCTCGGCTTTCTTTCTCGAGGGTTAGAAACTCGATACGGGCCACCGGATCTAATTAGATTGGCGTGACGATCGAAATTTAACGAGGAGCCCTCTCGTGCTCGCGAGAACGAGACGTTCGTCGAGCCGTGACGACGCGACCGTAAAATATTAATCGCGAGATGTTCAGGGGTGAAATAAACGGAATCGAGTCGTTCGGTATTCGCGTAACATCGCAAGTGGGTTTCGCATCTGGTAGTAGTCCATCGTAGTCCGACAGAGACAGACAGAGCGAGGAAGAGAGAGAGAGAGAGAGAGAGGGGGGAGAGAGAGAGAGAGAGAGAGAGAGAGAAGGAGTACATAGCAGGCGACTGCAAGCGGTTGTTCGAGGAGTTATGGTTACGCGGAAGCGCCCGTAACACGTTATAAAGCGTAAACTCGTCCGGAAGGACTCTACCAGGCTACGACGTAATTCCTTTCGCGGGTATAGCCCTCCCTCGCGCTCGGAAATTCCCCAGGTTGTGGCAGAGGGGCCCGTATTAGCGATAATTGACGTCTTACATAGGAACGGTTACTGTCCGGGAGATATCTTGGGTTTCTTCTTGAAATTCATCGACGTTTATTTTAGACCCGCTTTGCCTCGGTCGTGAAAAAAAAGCCGAAAATTACGGCTGGTTAACACGAACACAACTCAATAACAAAAACAAAAATAACAGCAACAGAAACAACAACCACAACAAAATTGGTCTTTTTAAACTGTATTCAACATTTATTGTATTTTAAACAAATAAGATTTATCCGATTTTCATAATACGTCATTTGGTATAAATCGAGCGAACAGCGCGTAAAATCAATTAGAAACCTCGTTCACGCCGTAATAAATTACTGTATTGAAGGTATTCGGTATTGTACGTGATAAAAGCTCGAACTGAGGGTATTTATTGTTCAAGATGTCACGAGTAGATTTCGAGCGATAACAGAACGTAACGAGATCAGGTAGAACTGTGTTTCTCATTATTCAAACTAGTGCGTATTTTCCACATTATGAAAGGTATTTTGTATTACATTCGAGAACAATCATTTCTGGATTAATTACCACGATTGCCAGCGTCAGCCTGGATGATCTATTACATAAGCGTGAATCGGCTTTGAAAATTAATTAATGACCCTCCCCTACTCTCTCTCTCTCTCTCTCTCTCTCTCCGACTCGATACAACTCGATCGGTTTAATAACAAAAACGGTCCGCATCGACTTTCGACTCTCTTTCGGTATTTCAACGCGCCGTCTTGGAAATCCCTTTCATTTTAAACTCAAATAAAGTAGCCCCCGCAGAGGTACTGAGAATTCGAAATATTTAATATCGCGTGGATTAAAATTCCTACAGTGCAAAACTTTTCGACGGATTTCGCTCGTCGAGATAGAGAGAGGGAGAGAGAGAGAGAGATTGAGTGAGTACTCGCGCACGAGCTTTTGTTCGCGCGAGCCATAATCGGATCGGGACGACGGAACTCGCTCTCGACGTCTCGCGAAAACGCCAGAGGAATCGATTACGCTTCGCTCTCGCGTAACGATCGGTTATTATGATATAACCCACTCGGCGAGAACTCGCCCTCCTCCTCGGTGTCCCTCGTGAGTCGGCCGATATCGCGACGCATTAGGAACCTCGTTATCGTAGACGCCCGAGCGTAATTCCGTTTCCAGCCGCCGAGCGGCTGATCGTCTTTGGGAATCCGGAATTGCCCGCGAGTAAGCTGAGCGTGGAAAAAAGTTGAGCACCCCTGCCTACATTGGAGAAACCCGAGCTCTCGTTGAGAGTCTCTCATTCTGTGGCCAGTGGTTCTCCATATTCACGAGAGTACTCGCAGTTTATTGAGTTTCCGTTTTTTTTTTAAATTTTGGGCTATATAGCAAAATTGGCTAGTATAAGTACAAAGAAAATAAAAATTTGTTGAATTCACTTAATAATTGCATTTATTCAAACAAATATGTACAACCGAATATTTATTTTTGAAAATACTAATTTTAATCTATATGTTTATTTCTGTATTTTCAAATAAATATTAAGTAGCTTTAACAAATTCAGTATTGGAATCGCACGAACCTGAGGTGGGTAATGGTCCGGCAAATTGCGTAGAGCCTCTCTGTAGGCTGCCAGGGCCCTCTGGAGTCTGCCCTGCTCCGCGTAGAGAGCGCCCAGCTGGAGGAGGGCTTGCACCTTCGCCGCCTCGTGGGCCCTCTTGTCCTTCAGCCCCGTGCCATCCAGCGAAGCACCGGCCCTGAGAACCGCAGCCGCCTCGGAGCTCCTCCCCACCGACACCAGCGCGGCTCCCAGATTCGCGTAAGCCTCTGCAAGAAGCGAGCAAAGACAAGCGATAATCAACGGGCACGCTCGTTTCGCGAAACATTGGGGAACTCGGGCTGGAAAAAGAGACAGCTAGGCACCTGGAATGGATCCAAGAATCCGAACCAGCTATCCGACTTTAATGTCGAACCAGGAATTTCAGTGATCTTTTTGGAGTTTTGGAGAGATTTCGGTTTAACTACTTTACTGATTCTCAGTTAAAGTATATTGGAAATAAAATTTAGATGCACTAAATTATGCAAATAAATATTCCAATTCCTTTCTATAATTTAAAGCAAACATTGAGTTAAAAATTCTTATCGTTCATTTATTATTTATATGTATATCATTTTAAAATGATATTAAATAACATGTAACTAGCAGTCTAATTTGATAAGCTATTTTTTAACCAAGTTTGTTAATGCTGCTAAATAGTAAAAAATATGTACAAAAACGTTGGACCTAGACAAATTCTATTTTTCGTTTTCTACAAAAAATCCGGATTAATTTTTTTCTAATTTTTCTTCACACCGTGCCGACGAGCTGCAAAAACCCGCGGCGCATCCCCGATTAGTCGAATAAGGGAGCAACGATAACTCTCCAGGGTTTTAATCGCGTTCCATCGGTTTAACGATTCGCCGACGATCCTAATCGCGGATAAAATATACTTATCCCACCCTCTCACCCTCCTCGGATGTGGGCAGAGGAGGGGAGGGAGAGGGGGAAGGGCGAAGTCACTTTACTTTCCGCGAGAGAGTGTTATCGGCGAAAACAAACGACGACGATGATAAGGAATAGCAGATTGCGCGAGAGCCGGCGCTCGAGTGGGTGGTTTAGCAGATTGGAACCGGTCCAAGAGTTCAAGGTTGAAAGAGCATATTCCTCCGGCGAGCTCGTGGGATATTTTCGCTTTTTATCCCAGAACTTTCATTAACTTGTTGTTATTTCTCTTCCCTCCCTCTCCCCCTCCCTCCATCTCTATGCTTATCTTTGCCCGATTGCGGAACAGAACTTTCTCCTCGCGGTGAAATTACTCGCGAAGATCGCGGCCACGCCGAGATTGCCGTACGCGCTCGTACGGCCCGAAAAAATACACCGTCTCCTTCTCTTCGCAGTCCGATTCTCTCCCGAGGAGCGCCCGGATTGGGCAAACAAACGACGCTGATGATAAGAAGCGCGACGACGAAGGGGAGACGTTGGACGTCGTCCAAAACGTTTCTATTTTAAATTGCACGCAATTCTCTCGCATCCGCTCGCGTAATTAAAAAAACGAGGGTGGGGAGGGGCCGAGACAAATTTTTCGGGTGATTCGATAAACGCGGAATCAGAGAGCCATTGTTCGAGTCTGATCTGTTTATACTTCGCTCGCTCTCTTGCTTTCGTTTTTAGCTCCTGTTTTTCGGATCAAACGAGTGGGAATACGAGGGAATTCGTAGACAATAAATTATTGTGATATCGCGAATTGTTGTAGAAATTGTTTGCGATACTTGTTTCACTGAACAGATTTGCGTACCTCGGTAATTCAATCTGTTCCTGATTTTTCACTCCGACTTGTCAATATTCCATGAATACTCAATTTTAAATTGGCACATCTCACCAGGTGTTCCATTAAAAATTAGCAAATCTCAAATTAATTCCAATAAACCGTTTCATTAGCGCGATGCTGGAGTAAAAATCACAGAAATTTCAACTGATTCGAATCTAGAGTTCCCATTCATACGGTAATAAATCAGGTTTGTACTACGAACGTCGCGAGCGTAGAAAGTCTCGCTACTGATTTTAATTAACGAAAAGTTCCTATCTCTCTCTCTCTCTCGCTCGCTCTCTCTCGCTCTCAGGGAAAATCTACGGTTCTTTCGTCGAGATACGTTTCACATTATTTTGAATAAGGCAAGAGCTTGCGGTCCGGGGGCCCTGGCAATCCATTTTCTCTGGCCATGCTCCCGCGGTATTGCCAGCGAGAGAGAGAGCGAGAGAGAGAGAGAGACTGCGCACGCGGGTCCCGTGGGATACTCTATGGAATTAGAGTACCAAACCAACCCCACTCGCGCGCGCATTCCGCGTCGGGAGATCGTGATGCACGACTTCGAGGGATTGCTATACACCTGTGTAACTCTCTACAGTCTATATTTGCACGGTACGGTGCCCCGCGGAAATTTATCGAAATAAAAAAAAAAACTTGGGGAAAAATAGAAACAGATGACACGATAAAAGTTTTCACATTTATTTCAATTATTCATGAAATCGGACTGAGAGGATCATCGATCAAATATTGGCTTTCGAAACACGACGTCGTGTCGATATTTGAGTTTTGGATTTGGTTTGCTCTTCGAGTGCTCCGCTGTTCTTTTTTTTTCGATCGCGTATTTCTTTATCGGTCGGAAAATAATTTCGGTCCGAGGTATAAGCGGAAAGCAATTTTTGAAATAAAATTTTGTCTAAACAGGATATTTTAGCGAAAATATTTTTACTGGAAGAGAATTGACTGAGAGTTTTGGATAATTCAACGCTGTCATTGCAGTTCGAAAAAAGTCTTCGTGACGAGAAAAACATTAAATTTTTTACACGTCCAGAGAGTATCGCGGACAAAATTACGTAAATAAAAAAAGAAATCTTGCGAGTCGAATTTCATCGACAATTTTTTCCCCGCGCGTTTTCACCGACGCCACTTCGCTTTGTCTCTGGTTTATCATTCCGCGTTACCGATTAACGACGCTAACGATCGTTTAATAGAAGAGGAGTTTCGTGACAAGTTCTCGGTCCGGTGTACTTTCTTCCTTCGCGAGCGATTAATCGATGGGGGTAGGCATTTTTTCTCGGCTCGTTCGCGCGAGCTGCTTATCCTCCAAAGTTTAATTACACTTGGCCGAGTAATGGCGCCGCGCGTGAACAAGAGAGAGAGAGCAACTGGGAGAGAGAGAAAGAGGAGCGTTAATAAAAGGAAGTATCGATCGGCTAGCGGAAATGGTCGCGAGTTAATCGATCCTCGCGCAAGCGCGCGTGCGAGTCGAGGGCCGGCTGGAGATCCCTCGGTCTGTTCGGCACGCGATTTTGAATAATTAAGAGAGATTCGCTCGTTCCGTCGTTGTCTTTTCACTTCTGTATTGACTTTTCTCGGGCTCGTGTCGGACAGAGAAAGCGAGAGGGGTAATGAGGGACGGAAATTACACTGCCTTTTCTCGGATTTCTCTAATTCAACTTATACAGCTATTTTGCGAAATTAGCCCAATTAGGGGGTGTAGTTGTCGATGGGGATGTTTGATACCATAATCATAATATTACTAAAAGAAAAATTTGTTGTATTTACTCACGCATTTCGAACAAATATCATGTACATTAAACAAAATACATGCTGAAGTTGAAGTTTTTTTTTCTTTTAACGTTTGAAAAAATTTCATTTTCAGTATAATAATCGTTTACTTAAACAATGTAGAAACGTACAAAAATTTCCCCTACCAAAGAACTCGTGTTTTCAAAGACTATCAGTGAGCGAAATCTTTATCCGAGCGGACGAAATCTTGTTTCGTTCTAATTTGACTCGGCGGAATTTTATTCGAGACATATCCTCCGTCACGGTGCGCGTATACATACATATAGCTCGCGAAATAGGGACGCGATCGCGAATTCAGCCGACGGTATTTTCCCGCGCCGACATCACGGAGCCAGGTTAACCAGAAAATTGCGAGGCGCGCAGACGCGCGCGAGCCCGGCCGCTATACACAAAACTTGACTCGCACGATAGAATCTTAATTCCGCGAGTCGCGAAACTAAATTCGCTCGGCGTCGTCCTTTTTCGTCCCCCTCCCCTCTCCCCATCTCGTCGCTGTCAGCTCTATCTCTTTTTGGCCCGTTCTTTGCCTATACTTCTCTTTCGCGCGTCTCACAACCCCCCCTCCCCACCCTCTCTCTCTCTCTCTCTCTCTTTCTCTCTATTTCACTCTCATTCGTAATTAGGGAGCAAACAGAACGGCGGTCTTGCCAAGTTGGCGGAGTCGGAGATGAAACAGCAGTTTCCGTCTCTACCCATCCTCTCTCTCTCTCTCTCTTTCTCTCTCGTCATCCTCCATCTCAACGTTACTCGTATACTTCCCATTGCTTCCTTCTGTTTTAGTTTAGCCCTCCTATCTCGTTCTCTCGCTCGCTAAATCTCCGCCATTCGATTTTCTTGCGCGAAAATCATCGCCGTTTTTCTCCGGTATTAGCCGGGAATTTCGCGCGTCTTGCGAGTGCCGTTTACGATCGAATCCGTGAGTGACCGGGGCCCAATTAAGGGGATAACCACACTGGAAGGCTCGTTTTCATTGACTTTTTTTAAGGGGGAAAAAATAGAATTGAATAAAATTTTGACACAATTTTGTCTATATTATGGGGAACTATCACGAATTTTTTCTAACATTTATTTAAATTAAAAATTATGTAAGCGTAGGAAATTTTTTTTTTATTTTTCTAATTTTTTTTCATTGATTATGCGATAAAAATATTTTAAATGACAATACCGTCTTGCATGTTCTGGTTCTACAAACTTTATAAATTTTCGAAAAATCGGATTTCAGTGATGCGGAAATCTGCTGTAGCTACTTGTAGAAGTAATAAAATTCGTAATTAGCGAAAATTTTTCAACTCTTATTTTATCGTGTATTTTGTGTTTGCTCACTGATTCAGTTCAAGAAATAAAGAGCGTGGAAAGAGAAGAAAAAGATAGGTATTTTATTTATTCGCTATGCAACGAGTAATGTCTTTACTGCACAGTTAAATTTGCTTAATCGTCCTCGAGTGTCCTTGACTCCTCCCTCGCGACTTCTCCCTGGCTAACTAGTAACGTTTTCTTCTTTCCCGTATTCTTTTTTTTATTACGAAGGCACGCCTAAGTATGTAATAAAGGTTTGCCGTGTAAATTGTTACCTGTAAATTACGTTTTTTAAACGTTCCTTGCTCTCGTACGTGCTCTTCCTTCCTCTCCTCTTCCTCTTCGTGACCCTCATATCTTTATTGGCCAGGCGGAAAAATACGAACCGTGTTATAATGGCGGATTTTATAGCGCCTGGTTTATAACGTCTTACGTCCTACGCTACCACGTGCCAGCAGTTACACGACACACACGCGCGCGTCGACAATTTATACGTTGCTTGTTAAACTTTCTTTTCTCCTCTTTCCTGTTTTTTTCTTCTCTCCTCTTCTTACCGAAGCGGATCGAAGACAAGTTTTATGGGTATAAGACGATTACGTTTAAGATTGAGCGAATTGAAATTGAGAAAATTACCCGAGCTTGAGTGATTTAACAAGGCGAAGTCGGAAGATGAGGGTTTGAGTTTTTATATGTCGGTAAGGAGAATCATTTGGTTGGTTATTGGAATAATTAGATGTTCCTATTTTATAAATTTTTTGCTTGATTTTACCGAGAAAAATTTAACTGTAAAAAACATTGTGTATAACTGTGTTCAACTATAACAATTTATAATGAAAAATAATACAAAAATTTATAACTATATTTATGAATACTAAAATGGATATCATTTCAGTGTAGTAAATTTGTTAATAGCTAAAAATAATATATACGAAAATCATTGTTGATTTGTATTATTAAATTCGATTATTATTTATCGCTCGATTCAAACAGCAAATCTAATAATTCCTAATAGTGTATCTTCGTGGAATAATGTGAATAATTCCAGGATTAATCGATTACGAGGTAAAATGGCATAGATATTTTCGAGAGGGACGTTAAAGCGTAATGGTTTGTTTCCTTTTGCTATCGGGGGCAACTCGTAAATCGGTCATTGGCTTTTAAAACACGGCCGGTTGATCTCTATCCTGCACCGGTACGCGTAATTAGTGGCTCCGATTGGCCGCTAATTTGCGGACGACAGAAAAGGGACTCCACCTATGAGGGTTGGTATTTCGCAACGCGAGAGATATATATGTAAACACAATTTCGTGTTTATCCCGAAACAGCAGGAACTAATTTACGCTTCGGTACAGTCGAAATCCTTTATTTAGATTTTCATGCACGATTCATAAAGGTGAATTTTCGTCAATGCGATCTGCCAAAAATGAAATTTACATTTTACGAATATCTCTCCCCCCATTTTTTCCAATTTTCCGACTAGAGTCGAGGTAAATTGTCAATTATATTGATTATGATATTTTAAACGAGGTACGATTATCCTGGGTTCGATATGTGCATATAAAACATTTCAGTGATATCGAATTGTTTATGGAATACAGATACAAATACGAATATCGAAATTTTCTAACAATTCTTCACTTTCGATTTGATTTCTTCGAATAGTCAATTTTTAAGTCCAAGTGATTTAAAAAAAAAAAAAACTGTCATATCAAACTGGTGTACCGGCTTGAAAGAAAAAGAGAAATCGTACGAATTGTATTTCATATTCGTATCCATTAACGGCGTTTAACGATTCGCGCGGGAGAACTTTTGGCTCGGGCGGGCACTCGCGAGCAGGGGATTTACAGGGCGGGATCGCACGAATTTTCGATAAAATGAAATACAGCTGCTCGAGCGTGCGCTGAGAATTTTTCGGGGGCAAAAAAGTTTACGGGCCGCGAGATGAGAGTGGACGGCCCGGCGGATAATGGCAGTGGAGGAGAGTAGCATATGGTCAGACATACGACGGCAATTTCGGACTATCCTGGATGTTGTATTGGATATATTCCGTGTGTGATAAAAAGAGAGAGAGAGAGAGAGGGGACCCGTCGAAATTGACGATATATACGCTCACGCCGGGTGCTCTTGTACTTCCGAGCTTCTCCCTAAAACGTTCTGTTAATTCGGCCCGATCGATACCCCCCCACCCACTTGACGCACGCCACGGAATAAATAAACTCGTCGAGATTTATTCAATTATCGGAGAAATTCGCGATTATTATTTCCTCGTTATTTCCCTCGCTAGTGGAAAAGGATTTATCCCCCTCGCTCTCCTTTCTTTATTTCACCCCGAATGGCGCTCAAAGGGAGTCCGTTTTGCTCAGCGCTTCGATAATAAAATATCCGCTCAAGATTCGAGTCTCGAGTATCAAAAAGCGTGACTTTATTGAATTTTTTCCTGGACACTGGCGCAAGATGAAATTAGAGCTCCAGACGTTGAGGGATAGTGGATTATGGTAGTTTTGATAAATTTGTCGAAAGAATTATTGTTTTTTCTTTTAACAAATAGTAATGAAGCTGATAATAAATTAGGATTTCATTAATGCACTTTAATCGATAACGATGTCTAACGATTATCAATTTTAAATATTTTATTAGTTCAAAGTAAAATTTTATTATAATTAATTAAAAGATTATTAATACACTGGGAAAAAATGTTGAATCATTTAAATATGCATTCATATACTACCAAAAGGATACTTTGACAGCTCGATGAATTTTTTTTTTCAGTCTGACAAAATTATTGTTACATCAACGAATAAATTTTTTACACAAGGGATTTTTATTCTATTCAACAAAACATCCTCTTGGCAGTTTATGATTGTATATTTAATTGGTTCAACAACATTTTTTTCTGAGTGTAGGATATGAATTTTTTCACTTTTTCAAATTAAAATTCAAATATTTCGATCAATTCACCGAAACATTTAAATCCAAGCAACATATTTCTGAAGAAGTTAGCGGATTAGCCATTTAAAACGGTCCCGACGAAATTGAATTGGAGTCTGTGTAACACTCGGTGCGTCCGTCTCGTGAAACACGTAGGGAGTACAAGATTCTCGTCTTAATTCGGTTTCGCGGTGTGTCGCGCGTACAGAGACGGGATCGGGGTACCGTTAAGCTCGTAAGGGAAGCTGTTTCTGCTAGAAAGTACGCGAGCCTTTCGAGCTCTCGCGCTAAAGGGAGAGAAGAAAAAAACAAGCTCCGATTCAAAGGGCCTCTCGAGCGATACTCCGAGTCCGCGGTATAGAATTATTCGTATATTGTAATTATGAAAGAGTTCCCAGACGCGAAAACGTTTCGCGTGAAAATTTCTCGACGAGAGAGCTCCTTTTTTTTGCCCCGGCTTACAGAAAGCAGCTTATTGGCCCTCCCCTGGTTTAATTTTTGTTCGCGAATCTCGAGACGAGGATGCTAACAAATATAATTAATGTACGAGTTTGATTAAATTTTCAGTAAAATGTTTGCAAAGGGTATAGACCGAATGAAAATATTCGTTGTCTGCTATTAACTCGTCTGCATATATCGCGATTTACCGTGAAAAAATGCACGCCGAGGAGATAAAAATATTTATGCGAATACGTGCAGAATGTTTCGTTCAATTGTAAGAGAGTACTTGTTCGAGACGTGCTGAATTTCAGCGATTGTTTCGTTCGATTATAGGAATATTTTTTTGACGTATTTATAAAAATATTTAGGTTATTCAATTTTTTTCAGCGAACAAAAAGCGGAGATGTCACGTTTTAGCGATAAACGTGGCGAACGCGTTTTAAACATTGTGGCTTCGCCGTTCGACGGTTTTTTTTTTCATTTTTTATTCGAGTCACTGAATCTCGTGACATAACGTATGGAAGACTGAAGTTGCGAAGTCGATAATTTGCAGGGATCGAATTTTTATTGCTTCGCCGATCCATATAATTAACGATGACAGGAGACGATGTAGAGTTTTTTTTTCAGTTTGCTCGACCCGGAATGCCAACAACGCTCAAAACGTCGTTAAAATGAATCCTCATTGGATCGTAATCGACGAATCGTCGAGCGGGGTTAACGCGTTCTATTTCGCACTCGTGAAATTTCGCTTGTACGACTCGTGTCGCTCTCGTGTCGCGCGTTCATTGGACGAGACGAGAAAAAAGAGAGTCCGCGTTGAAACAGGTTAACCGATAACATTACTCTTATTACCATACTCGATGCTCTCGCATTGACATAAACGGTAAACAAAAGATCAGCGAAATCTCGTCATTTTTAAAATTCACAGAGCAGTTCGAAAACGGATTGTACCTGATTTTTATTTATTCGTATCAAAGCTTTGCGACGAATTATAAAATTGGAACGAAAATAACAGCAGGGAATATGAACAGTAAAATTCTTTTACACGAGTTTTACGTGGAAAATAACTGAAATCGAAAATTATTTCTATTATTAAAATGAAAATCCGAAAATTTGAAACTGTTGTACGAATTCTAAAAAAAAAGTTTGGTTCCATAAACAAATTCTCAAAATAGTATCAAGTAAGGTGAAATATAAACGTAGGAACGAAAATAACAGCAAAGCGTAATAATTCGTGAATAGTATAATTTTTTTACACGACTTTGGTTGAAAATAGTCGAAATGATTTGAAAATTAATTGTTTTTTAATGTTTCTTTTATCACAGCGGGAAACCGAAATATCGAAACTGTTCTACGAATTTTAGAATAAATATCACAGCTCCATGAATGAATTTCAAAAAAAATATCAAATGACGTAAAATATAAAAATAGAGGGTAATAATAATTTTTGAACAGTATAATTTTCCTACATGTTTTTAGTTTTAAAATCAAAATATTCCAGAATTATAAGTGTTTCTTTTATCAAAATGGAAGACCGAAATGTCGAAACTACGAATTCTAAAGAAAATCTCAGCTCCACGAGAACAGAAGAAAAGAGGTAGTGTGAGAGAGAGAGAGAGCTCGGTGGGAAAGAGATTATCCGTGTGAAATCGCCGTTACAAAGTCCCGTTGCGTAAAGTAGCGGTCGCTAATATTCCATTTCCGCTGGCCACGGAATCCACTTTTGTGCGAGGATTTCGATTAAACCACCCCCCTCCACCTGCCCATCCCGCGGGCGCACCCTGGCTATTTGAACGTTGTACGCGCGAGTCGGAGGCCAAAGTTTTAATTAGATCCGACTCCCGGCGTTTTCGACACATTCTGACCCTCTGTCTCTTTCTCTCTCTCCCGTAACGAGGAAATGAGAACGAGAGAGAGATAACAAGAGTTAAAGAGAAAGAGAGAGATACTCGACTGTATCAATTATTGCCGCGTCGATGTCTTCATGCCTGTCGAATTCGAGTAAACGCGACTCGAATGATTCTCAGTCAAACGTCAGATATGTACGCAGGCATCCAGTACAGAACTTTCCTCGGCCTCCTCAAAGGTTCAATTTCAGTGTGCCGTTGGATCGTTCGCTTTCTCGTTGATATTCGATGCCGCTCGTCTCGACGAGAGAGAGAGAGAGAGAGAGAGAAGAGAGGGGAGGGGGATGAAAACGGAGAACGGAGGCTTTATAATATCCCGATAGGTAAATACGCTCCCCGAGATGTCCCCGAATGCATAAAATTCGCGTGCACTCGATATCCTCCGGGATTCTTGCGTTCGCGATTATTTCGCTGCGCTCGGAGGACTCTCGAATATCGAATTCTTCTCTCTCTCTCTCTCTCTCTCTCCATCCCTTTTTTTCTCTTTATGACGAATATCGCTACCCAATTTTTTCCATCTACGAAAAATTTTCTCAATCGAGCGGCTTTGTTGCCGGCACGACAAGAGGAAATTAATCATCGTTAATGCAAACGCGAAATTACCGCGGTTCTATCGATTCGTCGGTTATTAAATGTATCGAATAAACACGGCGAATTAATTTTGCGAGTTAATCGTCGAGCTTATTGACCCACCGTGGCGCACTCCGTTCGCATAAAATTGTCGAAACTCGGTTAACGCGCGTTAGGCAGTTGCGCCAATACGCTCCACTCGTGAATATAACAACACTCACGAGTCATTTCAATCTATTATGGTCTCTGTTCGATAAGAAAAGTACCTACGCTTCGTTTGAAGTCCTTGAAGTTAGCCCCCCATTTATTGAAAATTCTGCGACACTGCGGATAAATTAAAAAAAAACCAAAATAAGGCCCAATCCCCCATTTTCATCAACAATTGAAATTACAGAACTAAGTAGATTGTTCTATTTTTTCCGATTATTATGTTCTGTAGTTTCAATTGAAAAATCCAAATAGTTTCCGAGAAATTTTAAATATTTAGAATTTTCTTAGCCCCCCATTTTTGTAATATATGAAAGAAAATTATACCAATGAATTGTTATACATATTTGTTCCAATCATTGTGTTATAATTTTGATTCGAAATTACCAACAGTTTCCTACAAAATAATTAAAAAAAGAAATTTTTTTCGTCTTCTGTTATATAAGAAACATCATCATTTATAAGGTTGTTCTGTATGTATACTATTACATATGAGTTGCCCTGTGTTTTTATGATCTAATGCAGTGAATTTCTATGTTTCTATGAAGTTCATATGTGCTAAAGTATAATTAATAAGAAATTTATTTTGACAGCACAAACCATTATTTTAAATATCTTATTCTGAATATCATCCAAATATTTTTACACTTAGTAACCAACCGAATTTGTCGATCTAACAGAAGTTTACCCACAAATGGAACATTAATTCCTACCCCAAAAACTCGTAATTAAAACTACCGAGATCTTCTCTTGTGGGAGGGGTACGGCGACAGTCGAGTTCGATTTAACAACAAAGCTCTTTTTTACGCCCGCGCTCGAGAACCATCCTTGAAATATCGAGAGTCGGTAAAAATATATATCTCCGGGAGGGGGCGAGTGAGGGAGAGAGGGAGGGGGAGGAGTCGCCATAAATTCCGAACGACGCTCGTTTTCGGTGCGGCGGGTCGGAGTCGGTTTTCCGGGATTTTTCGCCGTTTCTCGCGTGCCACGAAAATATCTCGGACTCGGTCCGTCCCTCGTTCCCCCGAGAAGTTCCAGCGCGAAAAATCCCGATTCACGATTATTATTAATACCGTCGTTCGAGTTTTCGGGGGAAACGAAATTAGATCGTTATATCCGCGAAATTTCGGCGAGCCAAGGAGATATAAACGTCAATTTTTTATCGCGTCGAACTTTCCCAACCACTAAAATCGTCCCACTGATCCGCGGCACTTGTAAAATTGTTTTTCAATTTTTATATCAACTAATTTTTCAATAATTGAATATTTTACTAAAAATCGTAAGAAAAATATTAAATTGTACTAAAAATTTCTGACAAAATGAAATGAGCGGGTGAATATTTCAGGCCTCAGGGTACCTCGACGTTGAGATTCGCGTTCAATGAAACCTATCGGTGCTAAATCGTGAAGAGAGAGAGAGAGAGAGAGAGAGAGAGGAGATTTTCGAATCTCGTAACGAAGCCTGGCCACGATCGTCGTTAATCGCATTGTCGGTCCGCGTGACGAACGATCCGCCCTTTTACTCTCTCTTCTCCTCTTATGGGCCTCTTCGTCTCCCTCCGTCTTTCTCTCTCTCTCTCTCTCTCTCACACACACGGGCCTCTTCATCTTTCTTCTCTCTCCCGCTCACGGGGGTCACGTAGCGGCACGCTCTTACGCCGAGGATCGTAAAAGCTCGCGTACTCGATAGGTGGCTCGTTAAGGGTGAGCCTTGGGGGTGAACAGGGCACCCACCTTGTTACCCCCTCCCCTCCAGCCTCTCAGTGCCTACGAAATGGCTTCTTAAACATAACCAAGGGTCGAGATAAGGCGAGATGGATACGTCGAGTTTAAGGGTCACTCTACTTTATTCTCCACCTCCCTTACTCGTACAAATTCGTATCGTAAGCTGAATTTTTGAACGGTCCGAAATTAGTTTCGCTGGCCAGAGTCGTATTTACTCGTTCCGGTGATGCGAGATTGAAATTTATACGTCGCTCGGGCGAGAACGCATTCTCGTTCGGGAATTTCAGAAAAATGATTTTTAATTCATCCGCGCGGTTGACCGTAACCCGACTGACGTATGCAAATGTACCGGATGGGGGAATATTCGGGTTTCGGTGTGTACACGAGAAATCCGGTTTTCGGGGCAACAGAACAAAATTTGTTCTCTATGAGAACCAAAGAGTTCCTCCTGTGAAATTTCTAAGAGCGAGGAAAATTTCATCGAACTCCAAAAATCTCTCTGTTTTTTTCCTTTGCCTCCCACTTCGCCTCTTTCTCATTTCGCGTGGTTTAATCTCGAGATTCTTAATACCATGGAAGATTTTAATCGCACCGAGCGGAATTTTTTTACCTCCTTCGCCGACGGAGCTTTTTTGTTAATAATGCATAAAGAAAAAAAAATGGAGGGAAGAGGTGGGAGAGGCTCGCCGAGATTAGCGCACTACTTACGGGCTAACGATGGCCGGAAGTGGATGGCACGCTGATAACTCAGGATCGCCTCCTCGAAATTCCTCCTTCCCTGCTGCAGTATACCCCTGTAACACAGAACGACGTTGAATTTCGTATGAATGGCCGAACATAAAAGAGGAAAATTTTCTCTCGCGCTAGAAGAAGAGAGAGTCAAAAAATAAAATCTAAAATTGCCTTTTTAGGACAAAATCAGTCCACCGAAACTTTATTCTCACCCAATTTCAACTACTTTTGACACGCTGAATATTAAGATTGTGAAAAAATGGTTTTAAAGTATTCCACTTTTTTTAAAGCTGTTAAATTTGTTCTTCAGAGGTTTATAAGGGTTGCAGTATATTTTTAGTATTTCGCAGTTAATTAAACTTTCGGAGAACGAAATAAGTATTTTTTGGTTCTGGGAGCGAGAGAGAGAGAGAGTGAGAGGCACAGATCGATGAAGAGAGAGAGAGAGAGAGAGAGAGAGAGAGAGAGAGAGAAAGGGGCGAAAAATGAAAATAGAATGAAAAAAGTTATCCAAGAGTGACTTATCGTCACGAGGGGTTTTTTGTACCCGTCCACCCCTCGCTTTTATCGACAATACTCTTTCTCTCTCGTGTGTTATCGTAGCCTGCGCTCTACCCGCACGAGCGAGTACCTCGTGTACCGCTCATAGCGGTTTTGTCTCGCGCGTTATACTCGTTCCGTCTTTCCTCGTTCTTTTTCTCATCTCGTAGCGGGCCCAGAGAGAGAGAGGCCGCCCTTTTTTGCCTCCGCTTTTCAATTTTTTCTCACCTCCCGTTTTTTATCGCACAACTCCCCCTTCCCTCCCGCCTCCTCGGCACTCGTTCGATCGATCGAGGTGTCAGTTGGATATACAGAGCGGTAGGAAAAAATTGCCGGTCGTGCGTTTTGCGTGAGAGCTCTGTGGATTGTTTCTCTCCCCTCTCTCTCTCTCTCTCGAGCGTCACTCCGACAAAAATTAAAATCTCGATACGTTCGAGAGGGACAAAGCGAAAGAGGGGAGTTTTCCTGTTATTGCGGCGAGGAATGAAATTGTTTTTGGCTCCCGAGCGTGTACGTCGGAACGAAAACTAGAGAGAGAGAGAGAGAGAGAGAATGCTCGTAAAAATTAAAAACTCTATCGATCGTGTAACAAAAGGGAGAAAGGACAAAATTTTTCGCCACAACTTTTCTAATTCGTACAATCGACTTCTCTTCTAAGTTCAAGAGCAATTCAAGCTGTACATAGAAAAAAAGCGATTTGTAGTTCTTGTTTTCAAAATCAAGTAATTTTTTCTCACTTGATTGCAGAAATAAATTTTAAGAGTAATAGTGTTGAACGTTTCGATCCAAGAACGTATATCTTTGAATAAGTCAATATTTTTTCATCCAAGAAAATTTTCTTGATTTAAGAAAATTGATATTCTTACTGTGAAGAAAAAAATCATTCTATTCAAAAAATAATTATCTCAAAATAAAATAAAATAAATTTGATTCGAGTATGACTGTAGATAATTCGAGAAAAAAATTCTCAACTCAAGAAAATAATTTTTAATAATAATTCTCTTGAATTAAGTGTATTTTTCCTCATCCAAGTTCAGTTCTTCTGTGTGAAGTCAAAATCTGTTCAGAGTCAGATTCCAATTAACAGTTTTTGTTTCAAAATATTAAGCATTTTATTTTTTGACTAGAATGTGTACACACGGTTCATCTGGTTAGCAAAAGTTCGAACGAGCGTTTCAAGTTTAGTGCAACGATGCACCCGACGGTTGACAGGAGGCAGAGGAGGAGGAG
>NCVS01000539.1:60727-78069 GCA_003055095.1 Goniozus legneri | reverse complement strand
CCCCCCCCCTCGAAAGAATCTGTCTCGATCTAAATTTTTATCTTCCCAAATTTGCCTCGAGGAGTTGAAATTCTTATTTTTGTATTTTTTCATCCATCGCTAGTAGAAATAATCAGGTTTCCACTCGATATTAGCCAGCAATTGGCCAGCAATTTCAAGTAAGAACTAGAAATCGCCTTTGTACCCTTACTAGTGTGAGTTTGGTTGATTATTTATTTTTTAAATTATATTGATCCAGGTTCTCAAACTGACACTTTTTTTAGAGAGATTTTTGGAAATCTAGTAAAACTGGTCAGAAACTAGATATTTACTGACCAGTTTCAGGCCAAACTGGCCAGTTGCTCGAGATCTGCTGCTAGGGCAGTAGAATCAAGATTTGACTAGACAGCATTTAGCAGCTTGATAGAACCATCTAATCCAGATCAGAGACGAACGAAAAAGGATTCGGAGCGTTTACGCACACACGATACTCCTACGGTATGGATTCTCTCCCATTCGCTATATTGGGCTATATTTCGCGCGTCAGAGGATCCGGCTCGTGAAACAGGCTTGAAAAGGGTGGTATACACGAGGGCGGACAACGGATTCTATGTGGGATAGGAGGGGAGGGGGAGAGTCTATGGCGGATGTGCCTAGCGAGCCCGTTACACGAGATGGAGAGGGTGAGGATCGTGAAAGCTCGAGCGAGAGAAAGAGAGAGAGAGAGAGAGAGAGAGAGAGAGAGAGAAGACCTGACAGGGCGAAGCCCATCAATTTCCCATTCAATTCGCCCAGACCCGTACTCGCCTTGCGGCTTCCAGTCCTCAACCCTCTCGCGACCTATCCCTCCATCGAGAACCATTGGACGGTGCACTAGCGTCTGTGTCCTTCGTGAGAACTCTAGAGAGAGAGGGAGAGAGAGTTGGCCCATCCTTGCGTCCCACGAGCGACGCGTCGACTACGAATTAGGGTGGTTCGAGAGTGGTTATATGTGGCACGCGTTCCTGAATTCTCCAGACCGGTGCGTCCCTGTCTCACAAGCCACCACAAAGATCGTATGTTGCTCCATCTTGGGAGACATCGCGTGTAACATTTCTGACCTCAGGATCTTTCATTTCTATTTGATCCTGGAGTCGTTGTTGTGACAATTACAATCATAACGTCAAGGCCAATTTATTGAAATAGTACACTGTGAAAAAATGTTGTTGCACAACAACAAAATGTAACAACAATAATAACAACACAACATGTTGTGATGATAGTCGATAGTTGTTATCTGTTGTGTGTATTGTTTTTGTTGAGTGTTGTGTTGTTGTGTGTGTTGTGCAGTATTGACTCAAAATGAGGGGTAAATATTAATTTATGTTAGCGTAATTGTCTCTCTTTCTCTCTCTTCTCACAATTTTTAATCGGCTAATGACTGTTTCGCGACAGTATTCGATCGAGCAAACATCCTTGATGAAGAGGACCCGATCATCAGCGTCAGCGGTATACTGCACCGTCGACACGAGACGTTGACAATTAAGCGGGCCTCCTTTGATCCGGTGTCAATAATCCGTTCGTCTAATCTACAGATTGCGTTCGATCTAGCTTCGTCTCCTACCACTCCCAGCTTCCTACTATATATAGCCCCACCCTGTCGCGTCGAACGTGTAATTGTGCCCAGTATATATAGTATATAAATCCATATACAGAGTAAACCAGATAGTATTGACAGATAGATCTTGAAATTATCAACGTTACCTATTTTTTTCATATTATTCTGATTTATCTATAAAAAGTTATTTTCGGGAGATAAATTTATTACGTGTGAAAATAATAGATCGCTCTGCAAGGTTGTTTTGGTTCGTTAAGAGATTCATCACAAATTCATCAAAAATTTTTTTGTCTACAGAAATTTTTAGAGAAACATATATCAAGATAAAAATAAAACAGTATTTTTTAAAGCCATCAAACAAATAAAAAAATCGACAAATTCCTCATCCAAAATTTTCCCAAAGTAGCTCGATAATAGTTCGCGAGAGATAACGAAATACCCTCGGATCGATCTAATCGACTCGGGCTGGCCGGATGAATTATTTGGTTCCTTCGAGATTTCGAAGATACGAGATCTTACTAAAAAAAAAGGAATGTTTCTTCGGGTTTTATCGGGCGCGTAGACGAGACAAGGCGAGCGTCGGTGTCCACGAGATAACACAGTTAATTAGACGACGACGTCGACACAAGAGACTCCGGTGCCGGGACGAGGACGATAAAGCGGTGCTGGGAAGCTCGCGAAAACCTTCGGTTACTTGGAGGGTGCGAGGGGGTGGGTGGCGTGTGGCCGAGGCGAGATAGAACGGGAAAGAGAGGGGGGAGAGAGAGGGAAAGTTGACTTTGGTCATGTCGTTGACGAAAATCGTTGGAGGTCGGCTTGGCTTATCTAGATAGCGCCCTAAGGCATGTTTACCCATGGTCAGGAAGCTGGGGTGGGTCGGGGGAGGGAGGGGGGATAACCGAAGCGAACCTAGCAAGAACGTATTATGCCATCGGCGCGTACTGGGAAAGAGAGAAGACGCGAGATAACGACATAGGACCTTTGCCACGTCGGTAAAGTTCTCTCTTATTCTCCTCTCTGCTCACTGTTTTCCTTGCCCACGACGGAACGCGCAGAAATGGAGGGTTCAGCGTGCACCTGAAGTTGCCCACGTACGCTCAAAGAAACTGATAGTACGATTTGCTTGAAGAGGTTCCAAGCGTTGAATAATAATGAAATTTGATAGTAGAGAATAATAATTTTATTAATGAGAATAATAACTCATTAGAGCCACATAACAACAACAACAATACTATAATTTATTAACAATAAATTGTTAATTGTTAAATTGAAAATATTTTAACAAAAAAGAGCTGTTCGTTGGTGGAAGTGAAGAAAAAATTTCGGAAAACGATGAAGAAAAAGAGAAATTGTTAATTAACGTTGCTAGCATTATTACGTGATGTACAAACATCATGTGGTATCATGCTTGATGTAATTCCACGTACGTTAGGTATTTCACGACTTCCATTAATTCAGATATTAAGTGACCTGTGTTGATTTCTCATGTTAGGAAGCGCAGGAGGTTTGAAGGAAGAGAAATGTATAAATACTTGATTGTTGGATAATGTCGCTAATGTTATTACGCGATGTACGGATATTAAGCGACCCGATGCTCGAGGCTGTAATTCCACTTGTGGATATTCCCCAAATGGATGCTGATTCAGATACCAAGTGGTCTGTGTTGATTTCTCATGTCAGAGCAAACTTAGACACAACTTGACTTGTGTTCTTATCTGCGACTTACTAAATTATATTTTTATTTTCCCTTTCCCCCTTCAAAAAATATTTGTCATTCAAAAATTTTTGTTAAAATTAAAAAACCTTGACTCAAAAAATTTTTATCCACACAAATTGTAAATTCTTAGAACGTTACGTAAGAAATTGTTCGAGAATCTTACTCCACTAACTTTCGGTGGGTAGTTTCGAAGCGAGTTTAAATAATTCAAAAAAGAAAATGGAAAAGAGCCATTTCATTCGCGAGGTATTTTCTACTCTAAGAACGTGCGGTCGTAGTGGGACGTCCTGTAGAATATGAAAAATAAAATATGAAATATGAAAAGATAGGGAGATAGTGAGAGAGAGAGAGAGAGAGAGAGAGAGAGAGAGGATGGCTTATTACCGTCCAGTCGAGGTATGAAATGGCTTATCGGCAACGACCAAGCTGCCTTTACGGCAATGGCGTGTGAGGATGGTGACGCAAGTAGGAAGAGAATGCCCGTCGAAATATGACGAGAGTCGATCGGGTGTCCCGAGGGAACCGCCCGGGATCCCCGGTGTCTATGATCAGCTGCGGTACGTCGATCGACGTTGTTACGCGAAATGCGAAGGAAAACCATCTCCCTCTTCCCTCTCGCCCCTCCCATTCCCCAATAGCGATGAATAATAACCGAGTTTTCTCGCTCTCTTTCTTCTATATACTCACAGGTTGTAGTGTACGTCTGCCATGTTGGGTCGATGCCGTAGAGCCTGAACAAACGCCTCTTCGGCTTCCACGATTCGTCCTTGGGCGCTCAATACGCTACCCAGATTTCCATAAGCTGAAACGAGAGAAAAATTATGCCGAAGCCTGAAGGGTCGGAGAAAAAAAAATTATCGCGATATACTTTGTACTTTGCTCGCTGCCACTCGACGGGTATTATAAAGTCCAGGAGAGGTTGGAAGGGGGGGGGGGGGTGGAAGTTCTCGGGGCGAAAAATCAAAGCGACGCGAGCACCGGTGGAACAAAAAGGAAAGTAACGCTCCAAGTGGCCACGATAAATACGTCGCGAGTCAGTGGGTAAATATCGCTCGCGAGCAGCTCTCTCGTTCTCTTACTCTCTTCTTCGCAAACACAGCTAACGACAAACACGACTATGCCGTCGCGTTTATGTGTACGAGTGGTTTTTATAAACACCGAAATGACCACAGCGGAAGTACCGTACGGGGTGTCCCGAAATGCCCCAATGTTCTTTAAATAGTAAATAGCAGGATTCTGTATGAAAAATTTGCTCTAATTTAACGTCGGATTAATGGCTTTTGAATTACTAACAATTTTTTCCGTAAACATTGAAAGGTGCGCTTATCAAAAATTTATCGGTCGAATTATTCACGCCTATAGAATTGGTCGAGTGACCAAAAATTGAAAAATTGATTGACAAAGTGATTTTACAGAAAAAAAAACTGAGAAAAATGTTGTTGAACTAATATTCATTCTACTTCCAAGAGGATATTTTGACAGTTTTATGAAATGATTGTCTGACAAAATAATTATTAAATCGATCAAAAAATTTCACTCAGAAGATTTTCATTCCATTTAACAAAATATCTACTTCGATATCCAAAATATCAACATTTTCTTTTCAGTGTAACGTTAGAAAAATCGAAATCGAATGTATGAAAATTATGAAGTAACATAACGAATCCTCAACTGAATTATCATTGATTTTAACCCCTTGAACTGAATTCAATCACCTTTGGGAGGATTGACGTTGAGCGCGGATCTGTAGAGGCTCTCCTCGTCGTACCAGTCCGCGTTCCTGACGAGAGTCCTCACGGACATGATCGCGATGAGGAAGGCGCTGGCCAGGAGGACCGAGCGTCCGCACATCCTGGAGCCGTGTCTCCTGGCCAGCTGATAGGTCCCAGAAATCGCCGCGCCTATTACAAGACAAGCCCCGACACTCGGCAAGTACAGAATCCTTTCGGCGATGACGAACCCGACGTAGAAGAAAAGATTGCTCGCCGGCAGAAATGGGAGCACCAGGAAGCCCAGTGAAACCAGGACGGCCGACGCAGCCGCTCTGCGTCTGGTCAAGCTCTCGTTCCTCAGCATAGTCAGCCTCGCGTGACGTTTGACGCAGTGACAGTCGCCGTAGGGGCCGTTGTTGTTGTTGTTGGCAGCCCTACAGTGGTCCGTGTGGCAGCTTCCGGTCCGCCTCCCGGTGCAGACCGGACACCTCGACTGGGACCATCTGGGATAGATCTGCTGGCTGCTCGTCGAGTGCTCCCGGCTGGTCTTGCGCAAAACTCGGACTGCCCAGTAACCGGCGGCCAGTAGGGACGCGTAGAGCATCAGAGACTCGAGATTCCTGGCATCGAGGATGCTCGTTATCCTCGGCACCGCGTCCATCGACCAGTCGAAGCTCAGCGTGCTCGGGCACAGGAGCATCCTGGCGCTGGCTGCTGGCAGGTAGAGGAACGTCAGACCTCTCGTGAGTCGCGAGGGGTGCCGGGCTGTCGGGTTGTCCGCGCTAGCGAACTCCGGACGGGCCCCGCCGATCCTCAGACGTCCCAGAGCTAGCAGCGCCAGACTGCCGGACAGAACGCCCAGACTCTTGCTGCGTGTCCAGCCGCAGCTTGTCTGGAATCAAAAGAAAATTTTGATTTGATTTTTGAACACATTTTTTGGAATTTTTTTTTTTTCATCAATATATTTTGCCGACGTTTCGCCAGCATTGCAGTTAGCTTCCTCAGGGCCGAGGCTCTGTACTCTTTTTTTGTACTCTCTATACTTTTTTTTCTTTTTAGGAATTTGAATAATTCGTTTATTATTCGTTTAAATATTTCAAGAGATTTTCTAGCTAGAAATATTGAATCGAAGTTATAGCGTTTTGAAGACACCTGTTTAGAAAAAATGAGTGCTTACTCTTTTCATGAAATCAGCTGATTGACTAAATAAAACTATTAAAGTATAAGTATTGAAAAGTAAGCTGTAAGCTCTAATACACGGAATGAACTACAATGAAAAAAAAATTTTGAAAAAATACACTACATAGAAAACTGAAAAAAATTGAATTTTTGAATCAGTCAAACCAGAAAACTTTGGATAACAAACATATTGCGTTAACAACAATCGCAAAGATCTCGCTATCGGCTCGTCACATTTGACGTACACCGAGCTACGCCACGGAAAGAGCGAAGTCGTTTGAAGTAAATCAGGCAGCGGAAAAATGCATAACTCCCACTGGGATGAATACACGAACGAAAGATAGAAGGAACTCGAGGGGAGAGGACCGAGAGAGAGAGAACGCGCGCTTCGAGGTCTTCCGAGATCCGTCCTGAGCGAAATCCCAGCAATGTCACCGACAGGGGTAATTTCCCGATGAAATCCGCGCATGCATATTTCTCGAGGAATACGAGACCCCCCGAGCGAGAGAGAATGCCGAGAAGAAGACTGGAAAGAGAAACGTGGAAGAGAATGGAGAAAAAAAGGAAGAATGAATCAAGAATATTCGAGAGGTCTTCGCGCGAGCGTGACGTCCCCGTTTCGCGTCTCGCTCGACTGTTTGCGAAGGGATTCGCATAGTGTGAGCGAGAGTAAGAGAGAGAGAGAGAGAGAAAGAGTGAAAGCCGAGAAGGAATTTGCCGTTGGGAGTGGTGGGTGGTCAGTGGGTGGAGAGAAAGGAGAATAAAAGCGGTGGAGGGAAGGTATGAAGTGGAAGGTGAAGAGCGAAAGGAAAGAAGCATCGGGATAAAAAGAGACGCGGGGTAAAAGGAAGGGAGGGGGTGGACTCGGAAGGGTGTCGGGCACGGACGCGAACGACCCTTGGCAAGCGTCCAACCCGCGGGCGGTGCGCGCTCTCGCGAGGCGCGGTACCGAGAGAGAGAGAGAGAGAGAGAGAGAGAGAGAGAGAGAGAGAGAGAGAGAAGGACGAGTCGACATGCATCACGCTAGGCGTCTGGTGCAGCCAGCGCATCCGGATGCAGAGTCAGAATGTATATATAGGTCTCGAGACTAGCGTCTGTGTATAGGCCACCATCTGTGTAGGGTGGGTTGCCGTATGGGGGCGGGGGCTGGTGACTCGGAGGAGGTGGAGGAGACGGCTGAAGGTGGCTCACCGTGCATCAGCTCTCCTGTCTCTATCAGCGTTTCATGCTAGCACACCCACGCGAGTCTCCACACGCTGCAACGCCGTTGACTCACATATAAATACCCCCCTCTCACTCACACGAGTTTACCCTAACACAGACTTGAGCAGAAGATGCTTATAATGCGCGTACAACGTGGGGCTCTACAGGGTGTTCTGGAATTCATTCGAAACAATGAAACACTGAGATGTTAGTGTGATTTTGAGCCGATCCTTTGAAATTCGTGTCGGGAATTTGAATTGGAGTCTTGGGTGATGAATTTATCATTAAAAATTTGTTATGAAAATGAGTATCTAAAAGGATTAACCCTTTGGATACGGATTTATTTAAAAAAATATTAGAAAAAAAGTGGATGACATGTCTCAGACGTTGTTTCTTTTTAAACATTTTATTCACTTGATTCGACTATTTCTAGCTCACTAAGATACTGTCACTTTAAAATGCAAGTGTCCCTTTAATTTTTTCGAGTAGTTTACCCTACTTTGTCACGAGCAGTCTGATATTCATTTTAGGCCACCTTGTATTACTTATACGGTCCATTTTTTCTCATTCTTCTTTCCCACCCCTCCGCTGTTCTTTTCCGTTCTTTTTCGCCCACCCTCGCTCCTCTTTCGTCTAGTTCGGCTCGAAGTTTCGCACTACGGAATCCTCTCTCTCCCTTTCTCGCATGGCTGACTTTGCGACCTTGCGACTTTTTTTCCCTCCTCTCCCAGATTCGTACAGAATCGAGGACTGCGAGACGAGTCGTTAACTAGGGATTTCTTCTCTATAGGGAATACGCAGGTAGCGTATAAATTATGGAACGGTGAATTTACATTAAAAACGAATAAAAAGTAGAGAGAGAGAGAGAGAGAGAGAGAGAAACAAATATAGAATGTATTTACGTTTTATACGAGCCTCTCTCGAGCGTTTTCCGTTCGACTAATGGAGTATTCGAGAGTCCTCGATGACACTCGAGTGGCGGATGTTTTTACGGATTCAAGAAACTCGAGGAGCGATATCCACCTTCTCTCCCCACTCCCCTCCCTCCCTCTCTCTCTCGCTCTGCGAGCTCGGGAATCGAAGTCAAGCGTATAATCCCGAACAGATTTTGGATATTCATGGGACGTTATGGCGTATTCGAGCTCCTTTCATCGGACTGCTAGTGGCCGAGATCCCGCCGCCGTGCCGTCGGCCCGCCAACGGCGATAATGGCCACGCATACATCAGCCCGGTCCGCGTCACGCGAGTTTGCAGATGGCGGACGTTGACTATAACCACCCCTCTCCCCCCTTCATCCCCTGTACGTCGACTATACACGGAAGCCGTGTACACACGGCTATTTGGCCCCCACCAAAACACACTACCCGAGCCAGTTGTAATGTGTTTAACGCCGCAATAAGTTTACACGGAATCACTGACTGAATATCTCGAAACGAAATTCTGAGTGCATTCGTTGCGATGTATCTCCGTCTATGGGGTGTCCCGAAATTGTTCTGCGTGTTCTTCGAATATTTTTCCATTTTTTTTAATTATGAGGTCAGCAACAAATAATAATATTCTCAATACAACAGAGTAATCATCACTACGTTCATAATAACAATGATTTTTTTTTAGTAATATTTACTATTTTACATTGTAATCAATCTTAATCTTGAAAAATGATAATCGTTACTATATTGATATAGCATAAATTTTTATAGTAATGTGTTTTGTAGAGAAAAATTGATAAAATTTAGCTCGAGAACGATAAGTAATGCATCGAAATCGAAGAGAGATTTTTGGCTCGAAATTTCAAGACCCATTCGCTATTTGTATACGAACATTTCGGAACACCTTGTATATATTGTAAAAAATTGAGTGGGAGGGAAGAGAGAGAGAGAGAGAGAGAGAGAGAGAGAGAGATCGAACTTCAATTTCACGTTCGAGCGACGTTTCGCGATAAATTCCAAAGTCTGGTCGCGCGAAAAGTATAAACTTCCCAGCGAACAGGGTATACACGCGCACCCGCGTGTACGAGTTTATTTCGCGATGAGATAGGGAAGAGGAGTACGCGAGGGAGAGAGAGAGAGAGAGAAAGAGAGCGAGAACGAGAGATGGAGAGAGAGAGGCTCGTGCTCGGCTCGATAAATTCACAAGCGTTAGAGA
The DNA here is from genome assembly GCA_003055095.1 of Goniozus legneri. Taxonomy (NCBI): domain Eukaryota; kingdom Metazoa; phylum Arthropoda; class Insecta; order Hymenoptera; family Bethylidae; genus Goniozus; species Goniozus legneri. Next base: position 68,537 of record NCVS01000539.1, on the reverse strand, counting down.
CCGTTCAAAGTTGCTTGTCCATCGTTTTCGTTTTGTCTCTGTCTCTCCGATCTCGCGTCCTCTCCGCTTCCTATACCGAAAACGTTGAAAATTTCTAGCAAGATTTTTTACCTCTCTCGCTCGCTACGAGGTAGAGATTTATTACAGCTCTCGATCCGATTTGCAATTTGATTTATCGAAGGGGGGGGGGGGAATTTTTCTCCCACTCGCACCTACGGAATTTACGATACGAGGGGAGTGGCGCTCACCTTCCGAGTGGTCGGCTCCCCGCGGCAGAGCTCCCAGAGCAGACAAAGAGCCAGCGAGGAGATCCCCGTTTCCTTGGCCAGCGTCGCCAGTGCTGACGAGAGTAGCGCCAGTAGCAGCGGTAGCGACGACCTGCTACGCTCGCAGTGCGCCGAGTAAGCCAGAAAGGCTACCAAGGTCAACAGACAAGCGAGCAGATCAGCCCGCCCGACTATACCGGCCACGGCTTCGCTGTGGATCGGATGAACAGCGAACAGAAATCCAGCTATCGCGTGACCAAGGTTGCTCTTGCCTGGCAGCACCTACGTTTTCAATATTTCTTTTTTGAACGAAGTGTCATAATACTGAGGAAAATTAGACAGTTCGATTTCATTGTATTGATCAGTACTTTGAGCAACTTGCTAAATAGCATTGAATAAGTACTTATGCACGCTAATTGTAAGTGCTGTACTTATAGCAGTTCACTGGACAATTGAAACCGAACCAACAAATTTTCTTTTCGTAATATCTTTAAAATTTTTTTAGCCTTACCTTCCTGGCAATCTTGACGACCAGCGCCGTGCAGACAGCGTGGAGCGCGACGTTGACGAGATGATAGCCCCGCGGATCCAATCCACCCAGATAGTGATTCAACCGGAACGTGGCTACGCAGAGAGGCCTGTAGCTGCCGTGCGAGCCCCTCTCGCGCAGCGGCGTGCCCCAAAAATCGTTCTCCAACAGATTGTGCCAGGGCGTGCTCGCCAGCAAGTCCGGGTTCGTCAGGATCGCCCTCCTGCAGAGACAAAAAAAAACCTCTTAATTTCTGTTTTTTAACATCTCATTGTACATTTGAATAAACAGTCAATTCTAAAACTATAAAAATTCTATTATTACATCCTCTTAACCTCTTTTTTTGTAACATTAAATTGTACATTCAAATAAACAGACAATTTTAAAACTACAAGAGTTAGATTATTACATCCCTCACGAAAAAAAAACACACCGGTGGGAAAGAGGACTGTGAATATAACTTTTCGAGAAAAAATATCCTCCGAGGCTTAGGGATACCACCACCAGAAGCGGCGTATACTCCGAACGTTTATGGTCCCGTGAGCGGGCATGGAATATCCGAGAGTAAATCGTTATCGTTCCGCTGTACTGGAGAGCATCCCCCGTCCACCCTGAGCGATATCTTACGCGCTCCCGTAGGCTCGTCAGGCACTTGGAGAACGCTCGAGCAAACCGGAACGCCTGCATACCGTCCATATCCACTTGGGTGTGTTCTGTGTGTGTAGTCTACCGTGTATGTACGTGTACCCTCGGACGAGAGGACTCGCGATAAGACTCCGGTTATCGCGAGGAACGTTTTCGCCGGCCACCCCGGCGAGCTTTACGAACTCGGCCAGAAATTGCCCAGATCTACGACGGATTTTAGTGGCCTGCTCGAAAGAATCCTCGGACGACGTAACCGGCCTAACTAATCGTGTTATGTCCTCACCTACCGAGAAACTCGATTATCTCGGGTTTTTTAATCTCACCTTTGCTTACTTTTCTAAGATTAGTTGAATTGAAGAAAATTTCAATCGAATCTAACTCGAACTATCGATTTTAAGAGTTTTCATGAGTCACAATAATTTTTAATTTTGAAATTTGAGAAAATAGTTATAGTTATAGTTATAGTTATAGTTATTGCTTGAAATTTTATTCATCGGAATGTTGAATGTTAGTACTAAATCTTCACAGATATACAGATAACAAAATTTCTCAAGATTAAAAATTGTTGTATTGTTGTTGTTTATCGAATTTAAAAAATCTTCAACCGTCGAAATATGAGACTTCTCGGCGAAAATCTCTTCTTAACTAACGGCAGGATTAACGCCGGGGAGACAAGATGGAGTATGCGTCGGCATTTCAGAAGACATCGCGAACGCGTTAACGAGTAGGCGAGGGATGAAGGCAGGCGATGGAAGATGCCAGCTACCATAACCCGTCTATCGACGCAATTACACCGTAAACGTTTAAGATTAGACGGATGACGAGGGAGGAGCCGGATGAGTTTCGGCTCGGATATTCCTGGCTCAATAGTGGCAACATTTATGCAGTCACGAAGCCATTGTTGGCCCCGAAACAACTGTCGGTTTGTGTGTACGTAGCGCGGGCTTGTAATAGTTCAGTGGCATCTGTAACGACACCGAAACTCGCGATCCTCGAGTACCCAGGAACGAATATTCCATTCGAATGAATCTCGGCGTAAACATCCTCAAGAATTTCGGTTCGACTTCAATCCGAGTATAATCTGAATAATCATCGACTAATCGAAACGAGCACATTTTCCTATTTAAACGCTGCTTTTTTATCGGCTGGTGTGAACAGAAAGATCGGTTTCATTAGAATCGATAGCGGAAAAACCTTTTTCCCATGAAAATAGCAGCGCGATCGCGCATAATGTTCTTACATGCACTTACGGCGCGGCACGAGGAGCCGTAACGATTTAGTCGAGGATCCTGTAAATGACTTCCTCTCTCGCTTTTAAGATTACGCTTGTCTCTCTCTATCAAGCCGTTCGCTGCTCGATCTCATAAACAGCTAATACGAGCTCGGGCCTCTCGCTCTCTCGTTCTTTTTCTCGGCGAACTATTTTTAGGAATCAGGATAACCGCCCTCGATCGATTTCTTTTTTCGCGTGCAGCGTAGCACCGGTTACATTCGTACCGCGAGAACGCCCCGTCGATTCGTATTTTCCGAAAATTGCTACTCCAAACGTCATCGACGGGCTCTACGTTCGTCGGTGCCACGCAATTAAGGAGGTTCCGTCGGATCTCGTTGCAAAGTAGATTACCCCAATTCGAGATCTCGGAATTCGTACAGCTCGCAAAAGTTAATTTATTGTCGAAAATCGATCGGATTTCAAACAAAAAATGTAAATCTACTCAATATCTGTTTATGTTCATATAAATATTTCTCATAAATAGTATATTACAACCCTAGGCCAGAAAGTTGGATTTCCTGGCGCGTGGAATATAGATGCCGAGAGGATACTTTCTGGCGTGAAGAGCGGCCCGAAAGTCCGTATTTTCGGGTCGGGGATCAAGAAAAAGTCATTTATTTTGTTTTGTTAAAAACACGATTTCAATTCGACTCATTAGTTTTCTGGAACGTTCTTAAATCAGCCAGGCGAATATCCGGTATCGATTGCGAGAGGGGGTGAGTGAGGAAGAGAGGTGAGAGGGGTGGAAAATAAAAATTTATGCAAGGTAGAAAATTATGCGTAACCGAGCCGTATTCTCGACGACGTCGTTCGGTTAGAATACGTGTCCTCGTCTAATGGACGGCGAATGGCGTCGCGAGGGGGTTAGTCCGATCAATATTCATAGGAGGGGTGGGCGAGGGAGCGCGGGGGCTGGTGGCTCCGCGCGAATCGCTTTTCCGAGACAGCGATACTCGCGAAGCGCACCTGAGTCGCTCCCCCGACTACCGCGGTCTCGCTAATTCGCACGGAAAGCCCCAAACACGTACCCACCGCGAGCCCCTCGAATTCGACGAACAATTCCAATCGCGACTTTCAGCGCTTCGCGAAATCTTCTTCCTTTCCGATTCTACGAATCCACTACAGTTTCACCGAACTGTCACAGATTTGATATTTCGTTTGTCGAGCATCTAATTTTTCCAGTACCAATTTTCATTTTTTGGTCTGAGAAAAGTAACGATATACTACTTAAATAAAGGAACAGCTCTTGTTTTTAAATGACTGTGTTTCAGCTAAAAATGACCACCAATCGATTGAATGGCCATTTAAAAATTTGAATCTTTTTCTTTGAAATGGTCACATGCTCAATTTGATTGAATCATTTTTCAGTCCAATTAGAGTGTACAGAACAGTAACAGTAATTCGGTTTCAACGAACATTTCACAAAAAAGGTAATTTTGTCTTGCTATCGACTCGATTGCGATTTATCTTCACTGTCCTCGAGGCTCTAGAAATTTACGAATTTCAGAGCTTCGCGAAATCTTCTCCCTTCCCAGTTTTTTGAATCCAGTATAGATTTTCGCGTTATTCAGCGAGGCTCTCGTGCGAAAAGCAGAAAAAAATGTCGAGTGGCACGTATGAAAAAAAGGGGTGTAAAATCGCGTCGAGAGAGAGAGGGAGAGAGAGAGAGAGGGAGAGAGAAAGAGAGAGGGTGGAAAAGAGAGTCGAGCCTCCGCGAGGCCGAGTGGGGAACGAGAGAACGCTAACAATTAATCTCCATTCATGTCGATTGCAGCATTCTGAATTTTTTCTCTCGTGTGCGCTCGAGCGCGATACGCTCCCGTCCCTCGTTTAGGAGTTATTTTCCCGCTGCGTGATTTTTTTGCTCCGAGAGTTGTACACGCTCCTCGAGTGAAAGAGCGAGAGAGAAAGAGAGAGAGAGAACATCGGCCCAGCTGCCATTTTCGAAACGTAAATACGTGGATGATTCACCTGATGAAGATCAAGTTCTTTCCTCTCTCTCTCTCTCTCTCTCTCTCTCTCTCTCTCTCTCTACTCTCCGTTGTGGCTTTTCGCTCGAGTAAATCAGCCGTAAATAAGCGTGATTAATTTTGCAAAACTGTAGATGCTAACACGGACTCGAAGTCGTTGGATGTGGATGGCTGACTCAATTTGTTACCTGCACCACTGGCGCGTCTGTTCGATGAAGTATTCCGTTGATTGCGCCGCATTCCGTCCTCTTTTCTTTCTCTCTCTCTCTCTCTCCCTTTGAAAACAATTTTCTAGCAGGTCCGAGGACGAATGACCCGTATATTTTTGCGTCCCGGCAGGGGACGGAGGAGCTTACTCGAGTGACGTTAATGAAGCCAGCGAGAAGACGTATCTCGGTGAGTTTTCAAGCCGCGAGGTGATATTCTCGCGAGAAAGAACCGTCTCCTCGAGTTTTTTCAGCCCCTACGGAATTTTCGGAGACCACGGAGAGTAAGAGACTCCCGTGACGGCCGGGTCTTTAATTAGAGCTGGAAAACAAAAAGCCGAGTAATCGGTAATACTCGCCGCGAAATAAATCAAAGTAAATTATCGTCTGGCAGTATAAATAATTTATCGCGACGGGGCTCAAGGTGTACGCTAAATTGAATACGAGGCACCGTCTTCTCGCCGCTGGCTGTCCACTGGGCGAGAGAAAGTGAGAGAGGGAGAGAGAGAGAGAGAGAGAGAGAGAGAGAGAGAGAGAGAGAGAGAGAGAGCGGTTCTCATTTGAATATCGCGAATTTAACACTGTCGCCCGACCCCTTTAAGTCTGTACTACTTGCGGCCACCGAGAAGGTAAGATCCAATGGTATAGCGAGTAGAATGGAGCGACGGGGGGTGGGAGGTGTGCGCTAGCGGGAACGAATTTCAATTTGCACGATCGAATCGAGCTTGCGAGAGCTTTAGCGGTCGGTCGAATTAGAATTATTGGATACCGCAATGGAGCGAGGCGGTAGATAGGTTGAGGCTCGCAGAAATGAATTAATAAATTACGAGTCGGTACTGTGGGAATTGGGCGTGGGTATGTACTCAATACAGGGTGTCTCCGAATTCCAAGCTCGATAAATATCGAACTTTTTAACGTAATTTTTAATTCAAAAATTTATAAACCAATCAAAAGTTAATAATTATTTAAATTTTCAGTAGGATGAATCGAAAAAAGTTGAGAGAATGTATTATTTAAAAATTTAAAATTTGTTTATGAAAACTAGGACACCCTGTATACGTCACACATTACTCTTTTAGCTTTCAGCGAGAGAAATATCGACCCAAAAGTTATTAAAATCGATCGACGATTAATCTCCGATCTGCAGCAGTTCATCCGACGTAACCCTCTTTACTCGAGCTTCCTGATTGGTCAAGTCCCAAGGAGAAGACCGGATGATCCTGTTTGCTTTAAAATTGCCGATATTTTTTCGCCGCGAAAATTCGCCGCTCATCATGGGATAAATAGAATTTCACGCGGTCGACGACGAGATCGTGGAGAGCTCGGTATGAAAGGTTTTCATCTCGTGGAAGAAATTCCCTGCTGGCAATTTGCGCTCCTCTCTTAACCCCTTGCCGAGTTCTTCGGAATTCGATCTCTCCACCCCCTCTCGCCCCCCTCTCGCTCACTCGCCACCCCTTCTGTGACCCATAACGACCAGGTATATAAGACGCGTCGAAAGTCAGACAGCGAGAAATGAGGAGGAGGAAGGGTCGTCATTTACTCAAGAGAGATGAAAGATTCAGTGCTGGCTCTACTTCGAGAGGCCTGTTTGAGAGAGAGAGAGAGAGAGAGAGAGAGAGAAACTTGTTACTAGCCAGAAAATGTCGTATATATTTCTCTTGAGCTTAATTTTTGAATAATCCTCAGTTCGATTTTTCTCGAATTTACGAGCGCGAGCGAATTCGACAAAGTTGCAGCGAGAGGGATGGTGGAGGAGGGGCGGTACATTATGTCAGGCATTTCGGGGCGAAGATGGTGGCCACAGCCAGCAGTTTCTGCCTCGGGGTGGAGGGTTCAAATAAATACCTGGGCAAATCGTTCGGAAAACTCATTCCATCCCGGCATCGGCCTCTCTCTCCCCTTCTCTCTTACCGCAATTCGCAATCTCGCTCTCGCACTCGCGTCAAAAATATCGCTTCCCCCTCCCCTGCAGCTCTCAAGCTCCTCCCACTCAACCGTCGATTTCGCCAACTTTTGTCAAGACTCATCCCTCCCTCGGCTTCCCCCGGAGTTGGCCAGATTGGAACGGAGAGATCATCGCGTTCGGAAACGAGAGAGAGAGAAAGAGGGAAAAAAATTTATTTTTCTTATCCGATAAATCGAGCGGAAAATTTCTTTTGCATTTTAGCGAGCAAAAGGAGAATATGGGGCTCTCTCGCGGTGAACATATCGAGTCCACCCGCCCCTTATCGCCATCTCTCGCTTTTTATTTCCCGGCCTCTCTTGGCCAGAAAACTTTTTTATCTCTCGAATACTACCCCCCCCCCCCTCTCTCTCTCTCCTACCGCTCGATATAAATAAACGAAGAGGAAAAAAAATTCTTTTCAAAGCCGACAAATTTATTTTAGATTCAGTAGTGGAGGTATGAATATTCAGGAACGTAAAAATTTGATTCGATTGAAAGCGATCGAGCCCCGAGCGCTTAATCGCGCGTCCCGATGGGTCGCGAAGGAGGGAGGGGGAGAAACGAGAGAAAGAGAGTGAGAGAGAGAAACGCGGCTAGGGGTAGATTGTACATTCGTTTAACGCGATCGAAAGTTTCGCCGAGTGTGGCGAGCTCGTTTCCGCAATTACGTCGTTGCGAATTCACGGACCGGTTACGCTCGCTCTTTCTACTATCCCCCCCCCCCTTTCCTCTCCCCCTCTCGTCTCACTGGCCAACCGTGCGCAATCTCCCACTCTTTTCATTCGCAAAGTGCGATTGACGTCGCGGTCGATTGCGCTTTACGACTTTTCCTCGAAACCGCATAGGTAACGACGAATCTATACGCGTACATATTTGTAATAATTTTTAATCAAATCCTCTTTGAAGTCACCCCCGGCGGATAATACGTCCCGGTGGCTGGAAATTCTTTGATTACCCACTCAATTTTTTAACA
>NCVS01000539.1:48409-60693 GCA_003055095.1 Goniozus legneri | reverse complement strand
GTTGAAAAAAAAATTTGAGTCAAAAATAGAAACAGATCAGATGGAAGCAGCTCGACCAAACATTCATTTGGTTCGAATTGTTTGAATTTTTGAGCTAATATTTCGAAGAATATAATATAAACAGCTATTTTTTCTTGTTTACCGAAGAATATTAAACAAATTTTGGTTTCTCTAAACAAACTTTATAATGCACAGCAATGATAACATAAAAGTGATGAGAAGAACGTCATTCAATATTCAACAAAGAAACTTGGAATGAATTCTCGAAAAAGTCGCTGATCACATTTCATGGACAGATTTGTAAGAAAATGTATGAAAATGTACAAGTGAGTGCGTATGAATGTGCGTGTGTGTGTGCGTGTCTGTGTTGACGGTTGATCGTACCGATCAGCCGTTATATTTTCGACAGGTAGACAACAACAGAGGTGCCCTCGTAATGACGCAAGACAATGACTCTCTCGACACAGAGTCAGTCTGCGTCGGGTACGCATAGCAGAAGGAGTGCTATTTCGTACAGATTTTTTATTCTCACTGATTTTCAAATAATTACGAGGAAAGAATTGTTTATCATCAGCGTATAGATCGGTGAAAAGCGGGGCACGAGTTTTTCCTCGAGAGGTAAGAGAGGAGCAGAGGTGTATTATTACCGTTTCCAGTCAAGGGGTTGAAACAAATGACGCGCGCGCCGGCGCTCATTCGCCAACGTCTCGGGAACTCGCGTCGAACACAAATAAGATCCTTGCAAGCTATTCGGTATGCATCGTCGACTCCGGTAAAGAAACTCTGTCTGCCTCTCTCCCTCCCTCTTTCTCACTTTCTCTCACCTATACATACACCACCCCCATCGCGCTCACCTCGTGTACTTTGAAATAACGGAAGTTATCCAATCTCGAGAAAACGAGTCGACGGGTACACCAGTTGGAAGGGTGAGAGAAGAAAAGGAAAGAAAGAGAGAGAGAGAGAGAGAGAGAGAGAGAGAACGAGACGAGAGGAAAGAAAAAGAACAGCGAAGGAATATCAGCTGTGAAACTATGCAGGGGTGGAGTAGAGAGGGGGTAAAAGATCACGCCGTTCTCTGTATAAGGACATTTTTCCTCCCTCGTCAAACGAATCAAGGGTAATTCGTTTACAAGTCTCTCCCTTGTCGCGATTTCGCGACGTAAGCCGAGCTTCGTGAAAAATTCATCTCCCGGATGTTATCGATTGCGTTCTAATGCCAAGGATTTTTTTTCGTCGAGAGTATAAATTCGCTCCGGAGTCATCGACGCGCGAAAGATCGAGCGATGAGATCCATCAGGGGGCTGGCTTTTCGCCCCGCTTAATCGATGGATTATTCTCGCTCTCTTTTTGTTTGTCTATTTCTTCATTTTTTCCCTTAAACGCGACAGCCTCAGCCGTTCTCGAGCTCCCGCGCGGGACTCCCCTCTTTAGAATTTCGTCTAATAGAAACACCCAGGCGGAGGTCAATCTCCGTGGAAGCCAACCCGGCTCCATCGATCAACCTCATCCCCTCGCGCTGGCCCGTCCCTTCTACACACCGAGAGTGCTTCGTTTTTAGAATTTTGCAATTTGGAAATAAAAATTAAATCCATAAGACGAATTCTAGACTCAAAATGAGACTTCTAGTACTCAAAATGAGACTTGTTCAAATTGTACACTCCAAAAAAATTGGAGACCCCAATCATCTTTTCAGATGATTCTTTCAGAAGTCATCTTTTTCAGTTGCATTTTGGCTACAGAACTTGAATTTTCCTGTAACATGATCACGTGTTTTATTCAATTCAATCATTTTTCATACGAATTATAACCCTTTATAAATTATGAATGTCCTCTTAATTTTTTTTAATTTGTAAAATTTCATCTTATTTTATTTTCTGATGAAAAATTCTTTGTTTGTGTAGAATGAATCTTACATCGTGATCTGAAGGAGTGTCTATTTCAATCAACGGTTCCTAATACACTAATTACCACTAATTAATACTAATTAGTGTATTCAAAGATATATGAATGTAACAAGTAGTAGGAATAGAAATGTAAATTATTATATACTAAATGTAAATATTCAATGTTACTACAATTTTGTGTTATAAAAATGACTTAGAATAAAAAAAATCTGAGAGATTCCTTAATTCTAACGTTGTACAAATTTTTTTTTGAAACAGCCGATTCAATTACGGTATTTCGATATCAGCCGGGAATTCCTCGCTCGAGATAATCAATTGTTCGGGCATCGAAAGCGTGGGCGTGTATCGCGATATATACATCTGGCTCTCGAGCGCAAATCGGTTCGAGAGCTTCATATTCGGGTGAAAAATTGCGAATCGGACGGTCGACCGCCGGCCCTAAATTCTTCTTGGCGCATCGCCACGAGCGGCCCGATCGCCTCTCTTGCACGGCAAATAAAGGCGTCCCGGTCCGGAGGAGGGACACTCGCGCAATCTTCCCGGCAATCCTGTTTCATCCACTCGGAGCATTCCACGTCGTCGGTCACAAGCGTCTCGCGAGTCGCCCGATATTCGACTTATCGACATTATAACAACGAGATTGGGAATTTCCCCTTCCCGATTTGCCGGAATTAAAATCCCCTTGGACAAAAGGTATTGAAATTATTCCCCTTCTGCGTTAATTCCGGGGATTTTCTCGAGTAACCGATGAGTGGTCGTGGAGGTGTCGAAAGGACTCCTCGAGAGTTTCGATTCGCAATAAGAAAGTTCGACGTCAAAGGGAGAAAAGACTCGATCTCGATCCCACGGCACTTAGAGTGAGCGGAAGTGAGAAAGGGAGAGAGAGAGAGGGGGGGGGTACTCCGGTTGCCCTTTAGTGTTATTAAGCTCGCGAAAGGCTCGCGTATCGCTTTAACCTGGTGGCTCCCTGTCGGAGCAAGAAACCTCGAGGCTACTTAAAAATTCAAATGTCGCTCGGTAATCGCGTATTGAACGAGAATTTCATTTAGACCGGTTACAGGACGCCCGAAAGACGAACAGCGAGGTAAAAGCGGAAAATTTATTCATTCGTGGGGCCGGGAGGGGAGGAGAGAGGGGAGGGGGGTTGGAAGACAGAGTGAAAAGTGAGGGGTTGATTAAAATTTCCGGCAAGATTGAAGGCCACTTTTCGACTCACTCGACGAGGATCCGACGCGAATGTCGATACCGTCGGGGTGATATCCCGCGATGTTGCCACGATTTTCCTCGGGGTAATTTTTTGAATTTCGATACGGATAGTCATCTCGACACACACAGATAAGACTTTCGACCCAAACAGAGCAATGAGGGTTATTCTGGGACGTAGACGAGATAAAAAAGTAGAATTGATATCAAAAATTTGTGCTAAGCATAGTTCGTTATAATATCTGTAAATTTAAATTTAAAATCAGGTTGATATCGGCTCAAATCATCTACACTACTCAAAAAAATTAGGTTATCATTTTTAAATGAAATCTCTGCTAAAATGATCAAATCTAAACTGATTATTTTAAAATTTGAATCTTCCTCTTCAAACAATCATCTGCTCGATTTGATAATTTTTAGTTGAATTATAATTGTATGAAAAGGAGTGTCAAAATTCCAATGTGTACATAGTAGAAGCGAAAAAAAATCACAAATCATATGTTCAGCACAAATCAAATCGTATGTTAAGACAATGTAAAAATTCTTGCTTTGTTACTAGAAATGCAATTGCATGAGAGTTTTGAAAGATTGAATTTTATGTTTCAGGATTGATTGGATAAACATTGTACTCCTCATTCTCTCGAGTCCGGTCAATTAACGTTACACTCGACCTGTCGAATCACGGTTCGCATGACTGTCGATAAAATCTCGCTATCGTTCGCGATACATAATACACGGTCCTTGTGTCTTTTATAAGACTCCCAGGAGAACCGGTTACGTACGCTCAATCGAATCCCCTACGTCGTTTCACCCGCGGGATCTCGTTATTCCGATCACGACGTATATCAATCGCCACTGGATATAATATCCGGATTAGGAGAGATTCCTTACGGCTGTACATCACTATATCTCCTCCGGTCGGATAAATCGTCGATTGACTCTACTTGTTTTCGTCCTCTTCTCGCGTACACCGCCACTCTCTCTCTTCTCGACCCTCCGACGATTTAATTTCCTATCGACAAGTCGCGTTAGGCCTCTCGTCTTCGAATTTGTCGGGGGCTTAGTATCACCCTCTAGAATCGAAATGCGACTTATACTTTCTGTTCGCGTAAAATGGGGTAAACCACCCTGCGGACGAACACTGTTAACCAGTAGATGAATCAGTAATTCAGCCAGCAATTATAGTGAATTTTATTGTTAAAAAATCTACTATTATGTATAAAAATGAACCCTTTACATTCAAAATTTTTAATAAAACATCTATACCACGAAAAGTTGAAAAATCAAACTTTTTCTATAGGTGTTACAATAAAATATATTCGAGAACCTCGTAGGTAACTCATTCGAACCGGAAACGATCGCGCATAATGCGGCTGTCTCGTAATAAAATCCTCGCTTCTCCTCGCACGTTTTTCCTCCTTTTTTCGACTTCTTTCTCTCTCTCTTCACTCGCGAAGGGTTGTTTCTTTTTTTCCCTTCATACGCAAGAAAAGTTTTCGACTCCCATGCGAGTCGTTTTGCGCTTGCGATATCTCGCGGGATACTCGTTATCTCCGATCGCGCGAGAATTCAGCGCGCGCGCGGGGACGGGAGAGAAAGGAAAAAAGCGCGAGAGAAGAGAAAGAGAGAGAGAGAGAGAGAGAGAGAGAGGGAGCGAAAATCTTTTACGACTGTATATACGGCCCTGGGCGCTAGGCGACGTCACGTAGTTTGCGAGGAGTCGTAAAGTCGATTTCTGGTGAGCGAGAGAAGCGCGAGGAAAAAAAATTTTTACAATTTTCCAACCTTCTCTCTCTCTTTCTCTCTTCCCACCCCATACTAAATATAGAACGTTATAACTCGAAATTCCATCGTGGAAAATTCTCGCGGGGGCAGAGTCGACTGGCGTGTTACATTTTTTTTCTAAAAGAATGCTCTCGTGAATTTTTTCCCCGAACAAATATGAACGTTTAGCGAGTTCGATCAACGCGATTCCTCGGACGAATAATTTCGACGATATCGGGACTTTTTGCCGACCCTACCGAAGGTAGTCGTTCCGAGCTCTCTGGCACGGAACCAAGCGAGGACGAGGTCCTTTGGATCCGACGAAAATAGAAAACACGTGTGCTCTTTTTTTGCAATGATCGTAAACGGGCACTCCAGTTCGGCCCGGATGGACGTTAATCGTAGGCAAAGTTTCCATGGACGCGAAACTTGGCACGAATCTTGATATTTTCGTTCTGAATGAAACGAATATCGATTTTTAGGGGATGAAAAATTCATATCGCGAAAATATATCTTCCCAATCAGATTTCACCTTGAGTCAGATTGCGAATTAGACTGGAGTTTCGATATTTTCGGCTGGAAAAGTTTTCCGATGACCTTTGATCTTGAATAAAATTTTCAACTTTTATCGAGCGGAAAATCTGTAAGTGTGTATTTAATTTTTTCAATTAATATAGTTATTATCTCAAAACATACTCGAGTCTTATGGTTCAAAATTCAAACTGATAGATAAGCCGACCTTACAAGCTCACAGAGGGTTAACAGGATTATCTGGCGAGTTTCATATCGATATTTTCCTATTTATCTTAACTGGACAATTCGTGGATGGAAGGATCGATTCGATAACGCACGAGTACTCTCCGTATTATTAAATCGCCGCTCGGAAATCACAGGCGGGAGGAGGGCCCATGAATTTTCGAATACGCGGGAACGTTTGTCTTCGATACATTCTTTGTACTGTTTTTCCACTACTTCCCAATACCGTACAATCTCTTGCTCTTTATCTCTCCCCCCCCCCTCTCTCTCTCTTTCTCCCTCGCTCTGTTAGCGATAAATCAACTCGCGAGAGATCTCTCGTTCCATTTCCTACGACCGGATGTAATCGGAAAAGTAACGGGCAAGGAAAGGAAGTGCGCCTCCCGGGATAATATACCGTATAGCGTAAGAGTATCTATACAGCGGCAGCGGTACTGCAGACGTGCTCCTACGGATCGTCCAATATCTATACGAACGCACACGTCGACGGGGCTCAGGAAAAACAAATAGCGATCGGCGAACAAACAATATTCTTTTTGCCGTCGTGAAAACCAGTGCAAATAACTTGTATCGGGCTATGAGCGGGACGATAAAGAGCGGGGATTCAAATCGTTCGAGATTTCCCTCACCGCGAAATTTGAGCGAGAGAGATAATATTTATTTAGCTTTCTCTGTTATTGATTATACAATCGCAAAAATATAACTAGATATAATATTGTATCCATATCTTTAACATTCTTCTACAGCTTATTCACAGAAAAAAAGGATTACTTGAATTAAGAAAGTTATGCGGAAGAAATATACTTTCCAATATCAAGTCTTTTTTTCTTTCTTGAATTAAGAAATAAATTTTAAAAACAATAGTTGTGAATTTCTTGATCCAAGAACGTGTGTCCTTGAATAAGTCAATATATTCTTCATTCAAGAAACTATTACTTACTATTATTATTTTTAAACTTTTTTTTTATTTGAGAAATAATTATCTTGGGATAAAACAAAATAGATTTGATTCAAGTATGGCAATACTTGATTCAAGAAAAAAGATTCTCAATTCAAGAATTTAATTTTCTACTAATATGGAGAAATTATTTTCTCGATGACGGAATTTTTCTTTCTTCCGCATATAACTCTCTTGAATCAAATATATATTTCTTGATTCAAGTGATCCTTTTTTTCCTGTGTTCTGTTATACATGCATTTTCACTGCCTCGTACAATTAAAAAAAAAGCGGATATTTTCTTTCTAAAACTAATTCTTTCATTTTTTCTGAATTTTTCTTAAATATTTTTTGTAAATAGCACTTTACAAATGAATATACATCTAATCGACGTGAACTGCAATGTTTCCAGCACCAGCTTGACTTTTGTACCTCGCCTGAACGACTTACACGGAGAGAGAGAGAGAGAGAGAGAGAGAGAGAGAGAAACTAGTTACAGTACGAGCGAGTGAGACACACAGATATGTAGATGCACAAATAGAGAGAGACGAAGGAAAAGTGATTTTGCTGGGGGTGTTCTTCAGTTTGCGGATAATCGCATTGATTCGCGCGCCGTCGAGTCGCGAGGACCACAATGCGCGCGGTTCGATCGCGGTTTACAGCGTGGAAACTACAGAAGCGTGTGTGTGTGCGTGTGTGTGAGTGTGCACACGCGTTCGAGCCAGAGACGAGCCGAATGGACGGACGGACGGACGTATTCGTATAGGTACATTCTATATACTATATATCTATATACATACCATGGTATATACCATATATATATATATATATATATATGTATATAGTGGACCAGGCTGCAGGAAATTCCTTGCAACTCGAATAGTTTGAATAGCTACACCATCCGGCTCCACTCGACGTCGCTATCCTCTTCTATTTTCTATTCTATTCCATCTATCGGTCTCTCTTGCTCGTTCCGTCCTCTCTCTTTCTCTCTATCTATCTCCCTCTCTCTCTCTCTCTCGACTCTTCCGCACCTCGTTCCCAGCATCCGGATTACAGAATTTCACTGGCCAAGATCGAAACTCACCTCGCCATTCCAGTATCTACCTCCACTCCTCCCTCGGACCATTCCGCGTATAGATAAACGAATGTCGACCGAGTCGACTCGAATCGATACACTGATTATCGGGCGGATTTATTATTTCTCTAATGTGTTTTTGATGCCCACCCAGGTGAGAGTTTCGCGCGAGATTCTTGGATTTATCGAAATTATTTTTATGGGAATATTTCTACGTACGTTGTTAATACGTCGACTGAACGCATCGCACCGTCTGAATAAAAAATGATGCTCTCGAGAGCTCGTTGAAATGATACATTATAAAATATAATACCGGGGTCGTTACCAGGTAAGATTATTCGCGTCCACTCGTTTTATGCGACGCTCCGACGGGGCCGGAGCGTGACGTTCGCCCACCGTGCGATAAAAGCCCCGAAACGTCGTTAAAACTCGACCTCGATACTCGCTCCACCCTCTAGGCACTGGATTTTCGTTTCACCGCTCGAAAATTCCTCTCCCGTCCCTCCGGTCACCGGAGCGGTATAGCCAATCGATAATGTATATAATTATATACTTCGTGTGTGCTCTCTCTCTCTCTCTCTCATTCCAACATTAAATGGTTCAACCTGTTATCACAAGGAAGTATTGTCAGTGAGAAAAATATTTTGTGAGGTGAGGAAATTTTTGAGTGTACTCAAAATAAAAATTTGTTGAAGCTGAATATTTATTTGAAAAAGAAATAAACATTTTGTTAGATGAAATAAAGAATAAAAAAAGTGAAGCTCAGAATAAAATTAGTATTTTCAAAAACGATTTATTTAAACTTTCATTTTCTATGTAACGCTGTGTAACGTTATATTATCACAGAATAGCCGAGAAAGCTAATAATGTCAATCGATCAAAAATAACTGGGTGTTTAATTTCCTATACGATCTTGAGGAGCAGAATAAATGACGTCGCATGAATAACACAGGAGGGAGAGAGAGAGAGAGAAGTGTAGACTCGGATCGAGTTGAATCTAGGGATATTTATTCTTTCGTTATAAATAATATCGATAATAAAAATGAGAATATATGTACGTTTAAGCTCGTATAGATAGCTGGCATTGTTCGCGGATGCTCAGTGAATGGACAGGGGGTGGGCGGACGAGAGGGGTGGCGGTTTAAAACCGATAAATATGTACATACTATTGACCCTGTTCGATGCATTACGGCGCACTAACGTTATCGCTTCTAGTTTCTCGCGGAAAGTGGAAGTCCTTCCTTTTTACCTTCGGCTTTTCTCTCTCTCTCTCTCTCTCTCTCTCTCTCTCTCTTCCTTCCTTTTTTCGAAACGTCTGGCAGAGACGGATGAGCGAGGATGATTCGATCGGAGGAAGGGCCTCGAAAAACTCGGCTAAACGTCGATGCCGATATCCCAGCGTGTACCGATATCATATGCTCATTGCCGATCGATGATGAAAAATACTTCGACAAGATCTTCGATTCATAGCGAATTTTCGGTGTACAAGATGTTCTATTTTTCACGAATTCTTCAGAACATTCGCATATCTCCGCTGGTTTGACAAATTATTCGGTTCCTAGATGTGCAGAAGAAAAGTGCTTTCTACACAGTGTCTAAAAATTATCGCAGTTCTTGGAATTCTACAGGGAAACGTATCCTGGAATTCTACAGAAAAATGTATTTTTTCACTTTTTGTACGAGATCCTCGAATTTCTTAGGAGGTTTGATAAATTTTAAGCTATGCAAAATTTTTCTAAAAATTATTCTACACTAAAAAAAAGTACTGAATATTTAATTAAACAATAAATCATTTTATCGATTTATTTGCAAATAAATGTTTAGTACATTCTAAACATTTTTTTTGCAATGTACGTAGCCCACTTTGATAATTTTCTATATTTTGTAGAAAAGTTTGCATTGTGTGAACTAAAATCGCAACCCCTTCGGAAAGGGTTACTTTCCTCCCTAAAAACAGGGCAGGAAACTTTCCTCCTGCGGTAGGAAACAAACCGTTCGGTTCGCGAATTCGGAATTTCCATCGGATCGATTAAATTGGAGCACCGTGTATGTACTTTTGTTTCAATTTGCGATTGTGTTCGACCTTTTGTTTCCGCGGTGTTTCGCCGCATCGCGTTACGATTCCGACGCACGATATGCGAGCGAGCGGCTCGCTATCGTATAAAGGAACACGAATCGACCGGGCGAGGTGTTCGCGCGAGATGCTCATCGAAACGGGGCGATCGGTGAATCAATCGAGTTTTCATTTCGCATTCAATCGCGGATGGGCGGGCTCGGGCGATCGGGAGGGGGTGAAAGAGAGAGGGGAGGGGGTGGCTCGGTTCCTGCAGGTGCCGCTACGGAGTCGATCCCAAGTCGTGCCCGATAGTCGGCCGCGAGAACTGTAAAACTTTTCCGGTGCAAAATTGGTTTCCCGTGCATCCCTTCTCTCTCTAACTCCATCTCCCTCTAATTCTATCTCTTTCTCTCTTTTTCTATCCAATATTCATTGTCTCTCTCACTCTCTTTTATTTCATCTTTCTCTTTTTTTTATAATATTTGTTATTTTTCATGTATCTTATTTAACAAAAAAGCAGAGAACTTTGTGTTTTGTTAAAAAACAAAATCAAAGCTTTCGCTCTGGCTCAACCGAACACTCACCATTTTCGAAATTTTTTCGCGAAAATACTCGATACTCGAACTTGTGCACGATCTCTTGGTGCACGATAATAGGATGAAACGGAGTACCGATACACACCGTCATTACCGAGTAACGAAGCGATCGCAAATTTCGAGAACGCGAATGATGAAATCTGAACGAGAATGAGCTCAGGATTGCTCAAAGCTCGACCCGAGCTAGGAAATTTCTGGCGCTCGTCTTTTGCCGGTTCGTTACCGTGCCGAAAAAGCAAGAGAGGGGAAGAGAGAGAGAGAGGGGGGAGGGGGGAGAATCAATCGTCATTCGTTCCGGGCGGTGATCAGGGATTCGGCTCCGTTGAAAAATGCAAAAGAGGGTTGAAAAATTTAGCGAAAAAGTTCCATCGAGAAGTTGCCCGCCCTCCCAGAGGAGGAGGGACCGAGCTGGGCTGAACGAGAGAGAGAGAGAGAGAGAGAGAGAGAGAGGGTCGAGATTTTTATTTAATCACGGAGCTCGCGCGAATGGAACGTTAATATCCCAGGCCGCTCGCGAATTCATTGAGTGAACGCGAAGCAATCGAAGTTAAATCAAACACCGCGAATGAGGGACGGGATGAAGGACGAGAGTGAGTCGAAGGAAGATTTAAATATTCAGGCCTCGTTAAACTCCGCGTCGGTGTATCTCACGATTAAAGTGCACCCTCCCCTCCCTCCAAGCGATCCTCTCTCACCCCCTCCGCTTCCGTTTAACGTCTTGCTTGTCTCGACGCTTCTCACCGATCGATAAAACATCCCTTAAAAGTGCCGAGGTACATCTAGCTTACTCGTAACGCCAATAGCTCTTGCGTAATCTTCGTGTCTATATACCAGCATTTTCATTTCTATGATTGCACAAAGCTTTCCTCTCGCGCATCCGCTCCGACTTCCGCTATCGCGATTCGAACCTCATCTCCATCCCCCCCAAACCCACCCTTCCCCTTCCACCGCCACCGGATGCGAAAAAGAACGTCGAATTGATACTCAAATTTTTCTCTCTTATCCGGCCAGAGCCGGCTCCTTTTTACGCCTCCCGGAGGAATATAGGCACACTGGGTGTCTCGGTTTGAATGAATATTATTCGTGGAAACTTTATTCGAGTTTCTAAGAAATTTTTTTTTTAATGTAATAACAATTTACAGTTCAGACAGTATGACAGATATGATTTTTAACTCGAAAATGAAGAAAAACTTGAAATAATGTATACACTACATTTTTTGAAAATTTTTTTACATTTTCAAAAAATCTAAAATTCTGGCTTACTTCTTGGATTTTCATGACTCATATGATTTCGAGGTCAAAAGTTCATAAACAATGAGAGGCTTTGTTTTCATTGTTCAGAAAATAACAGGGTTAGAAGAAATTCTCGCAGAAAAATAACGTCCAGTCGAATTCGAACACCCTCTACATCGAAAGCGTTGTTGATTGAGGCTCGTCGCGAGATCGAAGATGCGCGCATGCGAGTAAGGATTCACATTGTTAAGCGAGAGTGGGTGTGCGTATAAAGGATCCCTCAGGAGAGAGAGAGGTCCTTGGTTCCGATGGCGTTCTCTTATAGAGGGCCAGAAGAGACTGCACTATCCTAGGAAAGAATAAAGCCGAATAGTGTGGTAAAGAGGGTGGCGTATATAGAGAACGAGGTGAATAGAAGAGGGAGGGGAGGGAGAAGGACGGGGGGGGGGAGGAGGAGGTGAATCGAGGAAGACGTAAAAATGGACAAGGAGAGCCAGGGAGGGTCGAGGAAGGCAGAAACACAAACAGGGACGGAGTCGAGAGTCTAGTGTGCGGACCGCACACCTTTCCCTCTATCGCCTTTGGTAACTCGTATAGTATACCCTTCGCGAGTTCTGTAGACAGAGGAGTGAATATATTTGTGTATGTGACCCGAGTCTGTGTGCTCGCGCGAGTCTCGCGAAGGCGCCGAAAGTCCGGATCGAGTTGATGAAACGAAATGGGAAGCTCGGCAGGCGTGAGAAAGTTGTGGAGGGTG
>NCVS01000539.1:22600-48386 GCA_003055095.1 Goniozus legneri | reverse complement strand
GGGGGGGGGAGAAACGGGAGGGTCGAGAGTTGCCTGCGGCACGTAGATAAGATTCACGCGACCGGCAGGAGCTCCGATGGGCCGCGAACGAGGCCTAAAGGATTTCGTAGGCCCCGCCGGCTGGCTCGGGAAAAAAGAGAAGAAAGGAATTGACTTCGGAGGGATTCCACGACGACCTGATCGATCATCCCTCTTTGACGTAATTTCCTTCGGAGATAACGACTCTTTCTTCGGAGGGAATCCGACGTGTACGCCTAAATTTCATTTGCGATGGATGGGGACTCGGCTGAGTTCGATAGAAAGTAGGGTAAGTCCACCGATGGACACTCCCTAATAGATGGGTGAGCATCGAATCGCGAATAACCTGGAGCGGCGACTAATTTTTTGGAATATACGCACCAAGAAAATACATATTATAAACATATATAAAATATATAAAACATATATAAAAACATATATACATATATAAAATACATATATATAAATACAAGATATACATATATTTAATTAAATAAATAAATACCCTAACAACATTTTTTCTCAGTGTAAGATTCATGGTCCAAACTTTTTTTCCGTGACGAGACAAAAATGACTCGCACGACTCAGCGGAATTTCTCGTGATAGAAACTCGAACGTTTGATTCGGAGATTCTCGCAGGAAACTCTATACCTCCCAGAGTGCTCGAGAGATACAGCCAGCAGAGCCGAAATGCAAATCTTTCGTTTGCTCAATAGCGCGATGGCCCGCATTATATTTCCCAGGAAATTAACCGTCGGCTTATGCGAGCCAGCGATGCCCCTGGTGCAAATATTTGCCCGCCCAGCGTTTATTACCCTCTTTTTCATTCGAGTATCGATTTTCCCTCGCAGTGTCCATACTCGAGCTGGCGTAGTCTTTGACTTATGCACGTAATTCGTGCGTCCGAGGTGACTCGATGGACGAAGCGATTCGCAATTATCGGGGGGAGAGAATTTGGGAAAAACCGAGGAGGGCAAGTAGAGAGAGTCGAGGAAAAGCGCAACGGGCCGAACTGGATGACCAGCGGGGAATGATAATGACAAAGCTCGTACCGTCCGGTGAAAGATAGAGCCCCGCGAAAATCCCACGAGAAGCTCTTCCGATCCCTGAGCACCCCCGTACACGATAAACAATTTCGCGCAGGCCGTGTATAGCCGCTTAGTCTCCCTTTTTTTCTCTCTCCTTTTTTATCCTCGTCCATACCCTTGTCAAAGGCAGACCTCCAGGAGTCTCTCGACTTCGCGAGACTCCCGCGCGACGAAAAATTCTCCGCTACGAATTGGACGCTATATGGACCAGCAACTCGAAATCGACATTTAAACGAAGTAAGATTGTCACCGATTGGTCGAGGAAAAATTCGAGGAGAAAAAAAGGCTACTTGAATCAAGAGAAATGTACTGTTGATGTTGTTGTTTGTTGTTTTTGTTGTCTGTTGATGTTGTTTTTGTTATCTGTTGTTTTTGTTGTTGTTGATTTCTTTATATTACCAAAAATTACTTTCTTGAATTGAGAAAACATTCAATATCCCGATATAAGATTTCAAGAAAAAAATTTTGTTCACAATGAAAAATCATCTATCAGAAACAACACAATCTTCGAGTCGTTTTGTGTCGTTACGTACCGTCAATTTGACGATTCGAAACTCGTTTTCCAGGAAGACAATAACGTTACCGGTGTACGCTCGACACGCGCATCCGGCATTCCCTTTCGTAATTTTGCACGGCGAAGCGCGGAATTTTTTGATTTAATACCGAAAAAATGCAGAACAATAAAGCCGCGCCCGAGCGAGCGAACGTGACGCGTATATATGAACGCAATCGCGATATAAATTTGACGTCGAGCATCGGAAGAACGAAGGGACGCGCTTATTGCTTAATCCATCGATGGCTGACAGTGTTTTGAAATCGAAGAGCCGGGAGAGTGAGCGATGTATAGGGCGCCCATTTTCAATTTAACAGAACGATCTTGGAAATCGTATAAAATTAAAAGAGAGATTGACGGAAAGAGGAAATAATGTGTAAAAAATGTCGTTCGTCATACGAAAATATAAAACCGATATCGTAATGATGTTCTGTCAGAGCATCGATATTCAGTGCTTTGTATAAATAATCGAATGAAAAAAGTACATCGTTTTTAGATTATGAGAATGACAGAGAGGTGAAGTAAAATATTAGTCTAAAATTCTTTTTGTGTTCATGTAGAATGATTAAAAAAAAAAATAAATCTGTATTTCAAGAAAAATTGGAACTATTTCCAGCAATAAATGGCAGTACCCTTTTCAGACAATTCCGATATTCAAAAATCATTGGTACAGAATCATAAAACCAGATATCGTATATTAACGTAGAGATAAAAATACAAATTCGAGGAGTGCAAACATTTTTGAGAACGACTTCCTCCGATTATAATGGAAGGAGGTAAAGTGGAGCAGAGAGAGAGAGAGAGAGAGAGAGAGAGAGAGAGAGAGAAGAGGGGTAACGCCACCGTTAAATTCGACAATCGAATATGCGTGGGGGCGCTCGGGCGGTACACCGTGAGTGCACGGTGCCATAATTTCCGATCGAAGTTCCGCATGGCCCATTATCCAATGGCCGAGGCTCGCTCTTTGATAGTCTCGCCGCAAAGTGAGTGAAATTGGGTGCAAGCCTTGAGGATTGGGGTGCGGGATGCCGCCGGGCATGCTCTCTCTCTCTCTCTTTCTCTCTCTCCCTCTCTCTTTGCCTCCTCTTCTGCGTTATTCCGTTTTGTCTATCGCTTCAAGTTCAATCACAAGTTGGAATAATATTCGATAATAAATTCGTCTTCTCGTATACTCAAAATTTACAGAATTTACCGAATCTACACAGAAAAAAGGTAAGAAGTTCCGACTGTTCTTTGCCAAAGAAATTTTTAGTTTGACGCTCCTTTCTTGGTCTGCGTTAAATTTAGCGAATATTCCTCTGCGGACGGCAATTGCGACCACCTAAGACGGCTAGAGGGTGGCCAAGGTCGATCGAATTCCTCGCGAGATGGCCGTTCAAGCGTAATTAACCGGGAGCTTCTGGATGGGCGAGCATCGAGTGGCGGGAAGAGGCCTCGGGTCCCTTTCGCTCTCCTCCCTCGTCACGTTCTCGCGCGCATCTCTCTCTCCACATCTCTCCCGGTAGCTGGCCACGGTCACGGCGCACACGGGTCACCACCGGTTGAGGTCGCCTTTGTCGTCATTTAATGAAACGTCATCCGTTTACTCTCGATGTGCTCGGCCACTCGACACGCCAGCCTTGCCCATCAGCCCTTCGCGTGCAGCACCCACGTTCCTCTCTCTCTCTCTCTATCCCTCTTTTGGCTACCTCTTGCTATTTAACACGACTCCTGAGGGATGGCGAGCGTTCGCGAGATACTCAACCCCCCTCCCCCCTCCCCCGCCTCGGTGAGAATCCCGCCGATCGATCCTACCGAGTGGACAAATTAAACCCGAGTCCTCCATCATGGCGGATTTAAGGGTCGGGTCGAAAGGAGCGCGAGCTTCGACGTGTACAGCCCCTCGGCGAGAAATGAACCGGGACACAACGACGGAATATCCTCGTATCGTGTGTTTATGTATGTATACATGTGATACGGGGAGAAAATTCCACGAGTGATATATATCCACCCTCGTTCTGGGGAATATTTACCGAACCATTAATATTGACTCGCGACGGCTAGGAGATCTCGCCCTATGGCCCTCTCGCTAAATTGAGATAAAGCTCGACTTGGGTCGCGGAGGGAGAGGTGGGAGGAAGAAAGAGAGAAGGTGACCTGATTAAACCGGCTGTACCGTGAACCGATCGAGAGTTTGCGGGAAAAGATGTATCGCTTTTTTGCCTCTTATTTACTTCTGCCGTTTATAATCCTGCACGCTGTTCACATTTTTTCATGCTGTATTGCTGTTTGTTTGTTCACATTCGTTCTCGATGTTCATATCTGTAGAACCATTAGCATTTTTCGTGTAGCATTTTACTTTACTGTTTGCTGTTCATATTTGTTCACAGTTCATATTCCTGTATGCTGTATTGCTGTTTGCCTGTTCACGTTTCTGCACGTTGTTCATATCTGTACAACCATTAGTATTCGACTAACTTCCTACTTTTCTGCTTGGTGTTCATATTTTCTCGAACGCTGTTTTCTGTACATTTCCTACACAAGAGCCAAACAGCAGCCTACCTCAAACCCCGATAAGTTTCACATTTTCATTAGCCTCAAAGAACTCGAACGCGCTCCGTAATGATTTTCCCTCGACATTCTCACCCCGCAACGTCATAAAGCCGAGCGCGTTGTTCTCCCACCCGACGCTCAAACTCCCACGAAATTCCATCGAGTCGGGGGCCGCGTCGCGAGTCAAAAATTCGCGAAAAGTCAATTCCCGAGGAGAAAAGAAAGAAAACTGTCGGCACGCGTGAAAGCATCGCGGCGTTTATCGAATATTCGCAGCCTAGCGGCACGTGCGCGCGATCTTGTCTCGTCAGAAGTTACAGAGAGCGAGCGAGAGAGAGAGAGAGAGAGAGAGAGAGGGGAGGAAATGAGATTCGCTGGTGCGGCCGCGCTCGTGCGGCAGATACGGAATTTTTGCAAACAATATCAAACACGGATCATCGGCTACACGGTTCGCCGGTCGGGCGTTAGAGGGGTGGATAGGGGAGGGGGTAGTGGAAGCGAGCCGTCTCGCATATTGCGAAGTCGAGTCGTGCGGAGAACTGATCGTCGAGCTCCGTGGAAGCGTTTCTCTGTGCGAGCGCGTACGTGTGAGCCCTCGCGGAAGATTGATCGCGAAACGTGGAAAAATTGGGCCGTCGACGTGACAAGGAGAACGAATATGACGCTCGGGAGGTCGCGAATAGCTGGGGAGAGAGAGAGAGCCCTCTCCCACAGATTTCTCCCTCTCTCTCCCACCCCCTCGGCCCGACGCACACGTACACACGTACACGTATTACTCGGGAGCTTTTCCCGAAGATTAATAACGCCACGGCGCGCCGCGCATAAAACTCCCTTTAATCTGGGCCAACAAGAATGCCGCGCGAACGTGTGTATATTATATCGTCACTCGGTACACGTTGCCCCTGTGTGTACATTACCCCGACACGGACGCCCAGTACGTGCTTACGGATCCGTTAGACTCCCGGCAAATAGCTCAGTAGATCCCGTAAACGTTTACATCGATAGAAAACTTTCGGCCCCGTTTTTTTTTTCGAGGTCTCTCGGAGAAAAATATTCAGGACGGAAGTTGAGATTGCGCTCGATTTCCGGAGGCTCCGAATGGGGGAGAGAGAGAGAGAGAGATCGGTATCGTGCTCGCTTTCATCCCCCTGGACGATCGTGAACACGAATGTTCCGCGTTAACGATACTCCGGGGACGTTCGGGGTTCGAGTGGTGGGGAAGGGAGGGGGGAGGGGCTCGCGGGACGATCGTTACACCAGCCGAATGCAGTTCGCGCTCGCCGATTCAACGTCGCGGATCGTAATCGTCAACGTTTACGCGCTGGGAAGAGCTTCCAGCTAGAGAGAGAGAGAGAGAGAGAGAGAGAGAGAGAGAGGGAGAGAGAGATAGAAATAGAGATAGAGAGGAGCCCCATCTGGGCTGTAAAAACGGCACTAACCCTATCGCCGGTTCTCACCGATAATTCATAAGGCCGGTAAGAGCTCGCCTCGAACGAATGTGGAGGAATATGGCTCCCACATGGCATAGAATATCACCGCGGTACCGCTACAATCTTTTCGAATTGCATATTGATGAGGGAGCTTCCGACGATGTTACCGCGAAATTTTCCGAATCTATACACCGGATGTTTCGGAATTACCGCCGGTGCTTTGGAAAACGCGAAACGTTCTCGTTTGCTCTCTCTGAAAATTTCGGTCAATCGGGACAGTTTTAGTTTCTAAGAGCAGGAAAATTTAGATGTATAGAAATATTGGAGAATATAAAAATGAACATTATTTTGTTCGATGGAATAAATTATTATTTAGAATAGAAAGATGATGCTTAGAATAAAATTTAAACAAATATTTGATTATACACGACATTTTGTAGAATGTACTAAATAATTACTGGGAAAAAATGCTGTTAAATCGATTAAATATGCATTCATATACTGCCAAGAAAATGTTTTATCAGTTCGATGTTCAATTCTGACAAAATAATTGTTAAATCAACCAAATTTTTCATTCAAATTTTTATTCCGCTCAACAAAATATCTTGGCAGTATATGATTGCATATGTAATTAGTTCAATAACATTTTTTAATATAAAATGAATGTTCTTTATGATTAAATAATAGTTTAATTGGTATCTGTAGAAACAATTATTTTTTTGTCACAGGTGCACCTAAAGTGCGACTTTACGGCCCGATTTCAGGCCGTAAAGTTGAACTTCACGGACTGTTGTTTTTTTGTTACTGATTTACCTAAAATATTAATTTTTGACCTAAAATGAGTCCGTATAAACAATATTTTTTTTTCTTCGGTCCGTAAAGTCGCACTTTAGGTACACCTGTGACAAAAAACGATGTTTGTCACACGGCCCTAATGTCACTTCACACTCGTCTGATTTCGGACGCAGAATGGAATAGCCGAGGCGCAGCCGAGGCCCGTTCTGCCCCCGAAATCACACTCGTCCGTGAAGTGCCACTTTAGGGCCTAGTAACAAAAATATCTATTTTTCGCAAATTAAATACAAAAAGAAACAAAAATACAACATAATTACACATTCAGAAAAATTTTTTTGCAGTGTAAAAGTAGCGAGTGAAGTAATCAATAAATAAACAAAGGAATAAACAAGCGAATAAATCAGTTACTAGAAATAATAGTGGATATTTTATTCAGCATACCTCGCTTATATGGAAACGTCACACGTGAGATTGTTAAATGAAATAAATTATCATACACATTACCGGAATATTGATACGGTATTACGGGAATATCGTTAAAATTCTCGCGGCTTATCGACGGTCGAACGAGCGCACGGAAAATTCATGAAAACGCGGGGACAAACATTTTCATCTCGTTCCGCGGCGGTCGATATCGAAAAATTTTTCATCGCGAGAATTTCTCCGGGTGTGTCAGTGGGTCGCCCACTAATTTTATGCCCTACGAAACTCGGTCGATTAGCGTGCTACACACAGTCCGGCCCTCGACGTTACTCGTTCCGTCACGCACCTGTTCTCGTGCCCTGAAACAACCCCTTTCTCTCTCTTCCTTCCCTTCTTACACCCCTTCCGACTCCTTCAGCCCCCTCGACACGCACACAGAAACGACCCTAGCGCAGCACGTGCGCTAGCACGTGACTTTTTGCCCATTCACGTACGGTCGAGTTTTTCATTAACATCCCGACTTCCCCCCCAAGCCGGAATTAAAACCCATTAAAATCCTTAGATTACCGACAACTCGGACGTTGAAGTTCGTTTCATTAGAGGCTACTGTAAATTTATTTTTGCGCCCTCTCTCTCTCTCTCTCTCTCTCTCTCTACCTCTGTACTCTCCTCGTGTCTCTTTGTGATACGATAAAACGCGGAGAGAAGAAGAGGAGAGGAGGGAGGAGAGGGGAAGCCTTTTTGCACCGACGAATTTAAATATTTGCGTAAACTCGTTTGCTCCCGAGGTAGAGGAATTTATATCAGTCTCGGAGTGGGAAGGTGGGAGTTATATTAGTCGGTTCATTACACGCAAAATTCCGTCTCTATTAAATCATAAAACGGACGGACGCCCCCCACTTCGTCCCCTTGGCTCGCTACTCTGCCCACTGCCCCGAGAAAGTTCTTGTTATCGCGATGCGAAAATTCGTGTTTCGCGAACTCCTACCAACCCCTCCGTCCACCCCCTCGCGACAACTACCCTCCGCCACGCTCAACTTTTCAGCCCCTCTTTCGCTGACCAACGCGGTTAACTTTGAATTTCCTAGAACAATTTTCCACGAGCTTATATATCGTATCGAGTTTCTCATTTCGTTTCTACCGGCGCGCACGTACACAGAGGAGCTCGTTTCGTTTTTCAAAGTCGAATCCAGTACATTTTATCTTCCTTCTTTCGGTCTTTCCATTTCGTCGTCGTTTCTTCTTCTCTCTTTTTTTTTCCTTTGAATACGTACGATCGAGAGATGTATGTAAAGTCGATATGCGCCGTTTGCGCTCCCTCTCTCTCTCTCTCTCTCTCTCTCTTGCACTTTCTGGTTCTCTTCCACGAGAGACAGGGAAATGGGCGAAACGTGGGTCGTACTAAACGGGTAAAAATTGCAGAATCGCAAAAATGCCGTGAGCGATGTTAGAATCTGAACGATTTCTGCGTATCGCGATGCTCCAACGTCTACACCACCGCAACCTCGTTTCCCTCGCGGGAAACTGCCAGCCCCTGTTATCGAGAGTTTCGTTCGCGCGCGCTCGTTATCATACGACGTTTGAGAAATCTGTCGCTGCATCCTCGACTAGCGATATATCGACCGCGTGTGTAAATTCTGTTATAAATTCGATCGGAAGCGAAATTTCCGCGAAAGAGTCTTCTGGAGGTCCATTAAATTTATTGGGTGCAGAGAGAATGATGTGGATTATTTGTTTTGCAAATTTTCATCGGTTCAAAAAAGTTTTACTGTTATAAATAGTAATTAAGTCAAAAATAAAAAAAATGTTATAATAATGTTAAAATAATGTTAATGTTCATGTTGTTAAATGTTATAATATAGTAAACAATATTTTCTGTATCACTGACTTATCATAAATTACACTCAAACAGCAATTTTTTGTTGCGATGTTTCCTTTAATCCAGAAAAGTCGTATTTATCCATCCGCTATAAAATTGAGCGAAAACCTAACGGCGCTACTATACACAATGTATTACTTTCCTCTTCAAACCTGGAATCGCAACGCTTCAGGCATTTATCAAAACCAGAGTCGGAAACTTATCAAAGTACGAAAAATATTTTTCTGCTCGCTTCTATACTCAGTGGAATTCGTAGTGTGCATTACATTTTTGTACTGCTCGTTAGTTTATAAAAAATTCTTGAAAATATCTGTTTTTCGTATATGTATATGTATCCCTTAATTGCAGTTTTTCAATAAGGTAAAAAAGTCGATATAAGTTTTTTGCTGTACTAGATGTCTATCAAGTTAGCCCCGCAAGATATAAGATTTAAAAAAAATTAGTTTTTCGCTGTTTTATTGATGATTGATTATTTTTATTACAAAATCAATATTTAAATTATATACATAATTATAATAATTCAAAATATGACACAAAGCAGCATAAATAGAGCATTTTAGATTAATATAAACAAAATTACTGAATTAAACGAAAAAGTTGCTGTAAAAATTGTAATTTTATAATCGTAGTAAGTCTACACGCGGCACAAAAATGGCAAAGTAGAGTACATTGCATTGATTTAAAAACCTGTTTTGGAGTCCGAAGCTTGCGGGGCTTGATTTTCGAATTTTCGTTTACATCCGCTAAAGTTTAATAAGAAATTCATTTTCGCAGCACGTAATAGCGCAGCGCGGGCCAAAAATTTCTCAAAAAATCTCATTCTGCGAGGCTAACTCGATAGACATCCGTACCAGTTCTCGCACAACCGGAATTTCTAAACATTCGTTTTGGGGTGAATTACTCGGGCGTTTTTAACCCGAAGTCCCGAGTTTTCCGCAATAACGCGGGAAGGGCGTTATAGAGAGGGGGGAGGAGAGGGGAGGGGGTGTTCAATTTGCCCTCTATGCATAAGGCATTATGCGGCGGACAATAACGGGGGCTGCTGGCGAGTGGAGTCTGCGAGAGAGCGTTTTACGTTGTCGTGCCGAAACTCCGGAGGCCCCTCTCTCTCTTTCACCTCCCCCTCCCATCTCCTGGAGCGGCAGCTCGCGCGCTTTCACTCGGTTACCCGGGAATAGGAGCGCGAAATGGATCTCACTTTTCTAAGGAAATGGCTTCTCGTCGTCGCCGCGGTACCTTTCCAGCTACCACCCTCTCCCTCCGTCGGCCCCTTCAGCCGGGATGCGCTTTGTACGCCAGGGCCGTATCACGCTCCCATACGCCACTACCATTCTTATCTATCTCCCTCGCTCTCCTAGTCTCGCTCGTGAAAGAGAGACGAGGGGGCGGCGGGGGGTGGGAGTTTGCGAGTTAAGTCCCGCGGATATATACTGCGAAATTTCGCTGACTCTGATAAGGTGATACACGCTCGCCGAGCGCGGACAGATGTTAGATAAGAGAACGTCGGAAATTCTCACAAGCTCTCTTACCCCCCCACCCCCTCTCTTCTGAAAAAATAAGATCCTGAGTTGTCGTTCTGAAGGAAAAGTTAGCCACGGCCTGATTTTTACTTTGTTCAAAGTTCTGACCTAGAATAATTGTTTTTATTGTATTTTTGTACGTATTTTTACAAAAATATTGTTTACCGTACTTAACTAACTCAGAATAATTATTTTATATTTTTTTTTTATTGTATTTCTGTATAACTACATTTTTATAAATTATTTTGAATAAATGGTCTGTAAAATAATTTGGCCACCCTCTGTACATAAAAATACAAATTTTTTTTGTGAAAAAATATGTATGTGCATATAATTAATAATAATTTGGCGATCGAAACCCAAAAATATTGTTCACCAAACCATACTCATATAATTATGTCCCAATTTTTTCTCTGTTTACTTTTAGATCGAGTCGGAGAGTTATTTTTGAGCCACCCTTTCGGGATTCTCTTAAAGCTCGATTTTTCCCCTCTTTGTTCCCGTAACTCCCGCCCGTGCGAGTTTATAAACCGGAATAACGAAAGTTGCTTTCGATCCCTTCCACCTCCGAGTTTTACAGGGTAGGTGCGAGAAAAGGAGAACGAGGGGAGGTGAGAGCTCGAACGGTTTCTTCGTAGTTTTCATCTCCCGGGTTGGGCGCGCGAGTCGGGAATTATATTCAACGAGGAAAAATTCCTCTCGGGCGTTAAACGCGGCCGCCCAGGCGCGTTCAATTTCATACAGCCCCCGCGCCGACATCCCCATCGGCATTCGGCGTTACGCGATCCGCTACGGGGGATGAAAAAAAGTAACTCGCATAGCCGGAACCCCCGGCGCGAGCTTTCCACAGCAAGGAAACACTTTACGATCGGCCGAGAGGTAATAAGTAAGCGAAACTTTCGATTAGACTTGAATGTTCTTTATGACGTCGGAATAAAAATTTAGAAGAAAATCATTATGGCGGTTTGATAACTTTCCACTGTGTTTCTTTTTTTGTTCGTGTGTGGAGAGAACGCTTTGTTTCCTGTTCTCATGAAACTTTGGAAAGTTTTTGTGAACATGTATTCTGATAAAGTAGACTAAGAATAAAAAGTTGTCGAATTTATTTAATATTTGCATACGTTCAAACAAATGTCTACAAGCAAAAATTTGTTTTTGAAAATACTTGTTTTATTCTAAGCATTATTTCTTTGTACTAAACAATTGATTTTATCAAACAATATATTCATTTATATATTTTCTTATTTTTATTATTAGAAAACGCGAAAGATCTGTTTCATATCCCTAACTTTGTCGATAATTTTCAAGGACATTTGAGAGCTCGATATTCAAGAACCAATCGAACTATCAATTCAAGAATGCACAACTTTATCTTAGAGCAGGGAAAGATCGATCGAATCCTCGTTTAGGAGCAATCTCCGAGTCCCGTACACGGCTTGTACCGGGTTCGACGATCTTGGGGGCTTAGTTCGCAATTGGCCAAAGAGCAACGGGAAGTGAGGACGAGGGGAGAGGAGTGACGGGGGAGGGAACCCCGGAGGGCGCGAAAACCCGACCGAAGCCCGCAATTAGAGGGCTCTATATCGGTGAGTCTTAAACCGCCGCGGGCCCTCCTCGTCGCTGCACTTTCCGGACTTTGGCCCCGAAAACGTTGTTGCTCTCCTCTTCTACAACCCCGTACAGCCCATGCGAGTGCACGTAAACCGCATCGAATTGTAAATTCGTCGCGACCCGAGATTAGAGGGTGATTCCCTTTTTAATATTCAAGAGTTTTCTCTCCCGAAGGGTTTCCCATTGTCCGGCGAAGTTCATTGTGCGTTGTTCTCGCGAGACGACGAAAATATTCACCCGAAAAATCTCACTCTCGCCGTGCCCACACCTTCATTGTCGCCCCTCTCGTGTTTATAGCTCGCGTAATTCAAGCCACCCCCCCCCTTCCCCTTGTTATTTATTATTATTATTCTCGGTCCTTCTCGCCTCTTTTTATACCACCTCGTAAATATCGCGGCTCGTCGGCACGCGACGATTATACGCCCCCGTCCGGCGCGAGAGAGCAAGAAGAATCGGATACCACTTCGCGTGAGAAAACTCGAGACGATTATGAGAATGGCTTTTAAACGACCCGAACTCGATATCGAGTCTTCGAACGATTTATGTGTGGGTTAATGAATGAATGTTGTGAATTTTTACATTGTATATTGATGCAATCTCCTATTTTTCTTAAACGTTTTCGTTAATAAGCTCTGTGAGCTGCAGTAAAGTACTTTAATAAAAAAGAAAAAATGTTG
The DNA here is from genome assembly GCA_003055095.1 of Goniozus legneri. NCBI lineage: Eukaryota > Metazoa > Arthropoda > Insecta > Hymenoptera > Bethylidae > Goniozus > Goniozus legneri. The sequence continues at coordinate 35,860 of NCVS01000539.1, read as the reverse complement.
AAATTCAGTTGCTAGAAAACCGATTTTTGTGAAGATGGACAACTACATTGGTTAGAAAGAATAGCAGATTTCTGTTCTCCATCGAACGACGATCGGACGATCGATCTGGCAAATTGACACTGATAGGCAAGATTATTCTCGAGCTCTCTGCGAGAGGATATGCGAGCATTCGCAGAGAAATTTACGAGGTCTATCGGTACTTGTCGCTCGTCGGCTCGACATGCGGAAGCTCGCAGCTAAAAGAGGGGGGTAAAGTGGGTTATGTGGGCGAAAGGAACGTGAAATCGAACTCTCTCGAGTCGATATACTCCCACTTGCTCGTTGCGGTCGCACGCTCAAATCCCAGTTCCCTCTCTCTCTCTCTCTCTCTCTCTCTCTATTTCGCTCTCTCAATCGTTCGCTCTTCCTAACGCGAAGCTCTATCCCGACAAATTGTCGAGCTGGAGCCTGGCGCGTGCCAAACGGCCGTTCGGCTTCGTTCGCGTTCAGACCCGATGCTCTAACGACCGTGTTACGATATCGGCTTCCCTTTCTTCTTTTCGAGATTCGAGGATCTTACCACCTACCCTGTTTTCGCACTTAACGCACCGGAAGTCGACGTTGAGAGACCGTTCTGGCTTGGCTACTCACCTGGAACATCAAGAGATTTTTTTATTAGTAATCAACATTTGTACTGTCAAAGATATATACACTGATGAATGTTGTTGAACTGATTGTCAAAATGTTGTTCAGTGGAGTAAAAATTTTGTCAGGCTCGAATTGTCAAAATATCTCCTTTGCAGTATATGAATGCATTTTGGTTCAATAAAATTTGTTCCCAGTGCAGATATTTGAGATAAATTTACTTCAACACATATATTACTAAAAATATGATCAAATTGAATCGATCAAGTGATCATTTTAAAACTTGAATCTCTCTCTTCGAAATGACCATCTATTCAATCCAATATCACCATTTTTAATCGAATTATAATCGTTCAAAAATGAGTAGCAAATTTTGTAATAATATCGAATATAATGATAAAAAAAAAAAATTACCGGTATGAAAACTGGTAATTAAAATACGTTTCATTGAATTACCGATTGCATTGGATTAACTATATTCAATCGAGTTCAACATTTTTATGTTCGATCGATAGAACTTCTTTAAACCTATCCACGGAATGGAGCTTAAAAATTCAAGATTTCCATTATTCCTTTAACAGCTCGGAATATTTTCGAGAAAAGCTCCGACTAATTTTTCCAGAAAATGTTATAACGGAGTTGATATCGACCGAGTATATCGTTTCCTCTCTCTCTCGGGTCGACCCAGTTCACCGGCGAGAGCGCGTAAAACTGTCGTTGTAGCGAAGGCACGTAGAAAGGAAGAAAGAAGAACTAAATCGTCTCGCGAAAGCCTCTAACATAAGGCTGATCGCGTTACAAATCGTACCACTAACGTAAGCGCGAAACACTTCTAATTCTCGCATAAAATTAGAATCGCAAATTCGTACGGATGCAGTAGAGAGAGAGAGAGAGAGAGAGAGAGAGAGAGAGAGAGAGAGAGAGAGAGAGAGAGAGAGAGAGAGAGGAAGAGGGAGAGAGAGAATGAGAAGAGAATAGAGGGAAGATGACGTTCGGTATAACAGGTAGCTTCTAGGTCGGGGAGTACGCGTAACGCTTTCTACCGCTCGAGGCATACATTATGCTAAAGTCGGCCATTAAGGGGTGGCCGTGAGGGGGTGTGCGCCGTGCGGGAGGTTGCTACTGAAATATGTTTCGCGTGGCCCAGTCAGCTCGCCCGTTGCATAAGACGCACCGCGTCGTCGTCCTCCTTCCCTCTCCACAGTTATTTGCAACTCTAACGACCGCTAATTGGCGCCAGACGCGCGAATCTCGCCCGTGGAAAACAATATACCGCACCAAGATACGCTCGCCCCCCTCGTCGTCCCCTCGTTTCTTTTCGTCTCGTACCGAAACTGGAGAAATTATATTCGTTTGACGATCGAATCGTCCAATTAAAACGATCACGGTAAAGGAATTGCATAGACGCCTCGATGGTTCTCCTTTTTCTTCCCCTCATCTCTCCTTCTCTCTCTCTCTCTCTTCTTTTTTTACTATTTTAATTACTCGTCGGAGAAAAACTGAATAAGATAACGGGGAGGACTCGTACAAGAGGTCTTTGTAATGGTAATCTACCGAAATTGCGATAAAAAAAAGAGGGGAAGGCTTGTCGAGTACAAGAGGGGGTGGAAGAAATAAGCACAGACTCGAATGAATTCGAAGAATACGTCTCGCGTCCGAGAGTGCTCCGAATCGATTCTCGGCCGAGGGCTTGAAATGAAAAAGGAGTTGGGAGAAAAAATAGGAGAAATCGTGGAAAGCACGCTCGATGGGAAATAAATTAATTCGTCATTCATCGCGAAATATTCGCACAAAGGGGTAGAATTCAGAGAGGGAGAAAGAGAGAGGGGGATCATCTCTGTTGCAACTAAAAGTATAACGGTTTTCCGAAAGAAAGCAATCGGGAATTTCCCTCGCTTGGAAAATTAAATCCAGCTTGTTCGTTCATTAACCCCTATTTCGTATTTTACAAACAGCCCCGACTACGTAAAATTTATCTAGCCGGCCCCCGTGTACCGCGAGAATTTTCATTAAATACGCGGGAGAAATTGAAAACGAAGAAAGCGACGGGAGGGGAGAGCAAGAGAGAGAGAGAGAGAGAATAAAAAGAAAAAAGAAAGAGGAAGAGAAAAATCAAATAGCGAGACGGCAATATAGCAGTTCGCGCGCTTCTTTTGTCCCGTGCTTTTATACAAAACGCGAAAAGAAAGTAGGGTGGAAGACGGATTTCTGCGCGAAAAATATTTTCACCCCCTTTTCGCTCTTCTTCTCACCCCTCCTCCTCCACCCCCATCTCGTAGCTATTCATACCCTTTTTTTCCGGCGCTTTTGTTGCCATTACTTATGTCGCGGAGCCCACTCCCCGGGAGGTCGAGCGCTTAATATCTCATTGCCTTTATAAGAAACGTCTGCTCTCCGAGGATAATAAAGCGATCCTTTCACCGGCCCGAGAAGGCTCGGCAGGGTCCTTAGAAGTCTATTTTAATTACGGCATCGAGAAATCCCCGACGGTAACCAATCGCGCAGCCCCTCGGCGCTGTAATCGCGATATGGCTGATTTATTGTTGTGTTTACTCCTGAGGCCGGTGGAACAGGGATGAGCCCCAAGGATTATGAAAATCTACAGCCGGGGCTGGAGTACGAGACACCCAGGGACACTCACCTCTTCCAACGTCGCGCTTCGTACACTCGAATTACCCCGAGCTCGAGTGGAGCAAAGACAGAAAGAAGGGAAAGGTTTCGTTACGAATAGGTCAGTTATTTTCTTGTTACTTTTTACGCTTCGAGGAACCGAGGAGTTTCCCTTTTTTTGTAATTGCACTCTAGTTTCGCCGGGACCGGGGAGAGAGCACGAACGCGGAACTCGAAAGCGAAAAGTGGCCGGGAATAAGCGAAATTTTTCTCTAGGCTTGCGATACTGATTTCGCCTCGATTGAAGAGATTGAGAGTTTTAATATATGCTCGCTGTGTTCCTATCCAGGGTTGTTTCTTGCCTCCGAATGATTTTGAGTGTAATTTTTATATTATTAATTTTCTTTGAGTCTTGTATTATAACTTTGTTTCGATTTAGCAAGTATCTGAACAACAACAACATCAACAGTCAACATTCAACATTCAACATCAAACTTTTTTATTTTTCATACACCACATTTTCTCGATTATTTATATTTTTTGACAGAAATGTTCATCGTGGAAAGTAAAACTTTAATTCCTGTTCTTCGCAAACTAATCACTGAAAGAACCGAGGTAATTCTAGAACACTACGTACACTCGACGCGGTGCGTACGAAGCGAATTATTTCTCGCCATTTTTCCACTTCGCCTCTCGTTTTAAAATATCAGCGCGGTATAGTAATTAGCAACTTAATAGAACAGAAATTTTCTCAGTCGACTGGTTTACTAATTACCATGGCTCTCTCTCGCGCACGCGCAGCAATTCATCGCGAGACAAAATATTACCCCACCCGTTCGCTCATCTTCATTCTTATTGTCAACCCCCGTCGCTAATTACTGCTGGAGAACGTTTCGAATAGTTGGTCGCAATTATAAACGAATCGCGCGTTATTCGAACGTTAATTAACCCCCCCCCCCCCGCTCTCTTTCGATTCGCTCCCGTTGACGGAGAGAGAAAAATGGAAACAGGACGGGAATTTTCTACGAATAATTCTCGTCTAGCGGAGAAACAATTAAACGCTGATTATCATCGACGCGGGCGTATTTGACACGGATCGGTAACGACCCAGATCAAAGGGTTAACGTCAATCCGCATGTGGGCACTACCGCGCGCGTTGGCTATTATTCCGGTGATAATTAACGCGTCGACGAATCGAAATCGAACACGAGCAAGCGAGAGAAAGAGAGAGAGAGAGAGAGAGAGAGAGAGAGAGAGAGAGAGAGAGAGAGAGAGAAGTCGTCTTCCTATTCGCGTGTTTGCACGTAACAACGAGCGCGAAACGCGAGATACACGATCGCTAATCTTCTCGTTACGTGATCCGTTTCCAACGATTGTTATTAGCGAAAAGTCGTGTTGGGAATACGCTGATTAAATATCACTGGCTTTTAATTCCGACCTACTTAGATATTTATGCACGTTGGGTTTGTTTGTACGTATCAGCGCAGCAGTTTAATTTTTGAAAAAGTGTCTTGCTGTTGTTAATTTTTCACTCAAAAGATTTTTATTCTACTCAACAAAATATCACCACGGCTTTATATGATTGTATATTTAATTGGTTCAACAACATTTTTTTCTCAGTGTACCGAGAAAAAACTTCAACTATTTTGTTGATCGATTTGTCGGAAATTCCTAGTTGTATTTTTACGCATGTCGAAATATTCGTTGCTTTGTAAAATGAGAAATACTTGTTTCGCGAAATGTTATCCGTGTTGCTACAATCGCTCGCGACGTGGAATCACGAGCGAGAATATATACCGAGCGAGAGAAAATTTTCCGAATTTCCCGATGTTATCGAAATTTCAGCAGTCGGGGTAATTGATGCGCGTGTACCGGTGATAAGAGAGCGCCATTCTCTCGGATGGGTATGTTGATGAACCGCGTAGCAAATTGAATGTATAGAGAATACTGCTGGGAATTATGTAATGAGAACTACGCTCCTCCTCGTTATACTCGGGCTAGGCGGTAGTTTTGTATCAGGTATGGCTGATGTAATTCAATAGCGAGATTCGAGAACGGAATGTCGCACGGGCGTCGCGTTACGCATAAATTACGGCAGTTGGCCCGTCCTCACGACCGCCTAGACAAATTGAAACGTCGAGGAAGGTCGAGGGGTGACGTATGACACTCGTCAACGGCCGTCCTGCTTGAAGGGACGATCGACCCGACGGAATCGTCGTCCACGTCGTCGACAAGATTCTTACGCGCTCGGGAGGAGCGTATTGTCGCTGTCAAGAGACAGCTGCCAACTTTGGGGGATGACAGAGCTTTTTTTTACTATTAAGAACAAATAACAAAGTTTTTTTTATTTTATTGTTTTGTTATTGTTATTTGTTTTCATTGTTGTTATTTGTTTTTGATTTTTTGCTGTTTTTATGTTTAAATTCCTAAATAAGTTAGAACTTCAATAAGCTTGTATTAAAAAAAATTATGGAAAGTACAAGCAGCAACTACCTCCAGAAATTCCTCTCAATCGAAGCCACGTGGTCATTCCGGGACACCCCATAGAGGCTTTAATTGGGAAATCTTTCGAAGGAATCCTTCTCTCTCGAGCTTTTTTGTTCCCTTTGTCCATCCAGATGGATAACCAAACGTTTCTCCTGAATAGCAACGAGAGAGGGCCCCCCCATCCCTCGATTTCAGATTCTGGCCAGGGTGGAACGCATAACTTCGGGGGTAGTTACCCCTGACGCGAGCTCGCCGTTCTGAATCATCGGGCGCGATAAGCGCGAGATAACCGCGCTCGTGTAGCCCGAAAGAACGATAAAACACACGCAGTGTGTTTCCACCCGGAGGAGGAAAAACCGAGAGAGAGAGAGAGAGAGAGAGAGAGAGAGAGAGAGAGAGAGAGAGAGAGGAAATCGGGGTAAGTTGCAAAACCGAAGCGAGCTTTCATTAAATTCTCAACTTTCCCGTCGAATTATTAAACAACGCGAGACGATGAATTATAAAAATCGCAATATCGCGGTCGAGTGGCGAAAAATAAAGCCGGACGGGGAAACGCAGACGGAGGAGGCAGGAGTGACGAAGCGAGGGGGAGGGGGGAGTCCCGGGGAGTTAGAGCTGGCTGAGTCGGTCGGTCATTATTAATTTAAAACGTTTCATATTTACCCGTTGAGCGGGAGTTACGCGCCACGGCAGTTGCCGGTTTTTAATTTACGAGCTAAATGAGGGGGAAAATAACGTTTTGCGTCGGAAATTGTTGTTGTTTTAATTATATTCCACGTTTCTCTTTTTTCTCCCCTCTCTCTCTCCATTTTACTTTGCGTAACGCTCAAGGAAACTGCATTACGAGCACCGTTAGAGCTACCCGGGCGATAAAAAGCCCCAAAAATTGGGAAGCTAGGGAAAATTGAATATCGGTGGGAAAAGTTGGACAATGGAATAAAAATTTTTCACTGAAGCCCCGCTATCATTCGCGGCCTCGAGATGATGGGATCCCGCATACGCGACGTCACAGCGAAATTGGCACGGTCAAAGTCTGTTAATCATGCAACGCCTCTCTCTCTCTCTCTCTCTCTCTCTCTCTCTCTCTCTCTCTCTCTGACTCGCTCGTCCGGATAACGCCCGTCGAAACAAAAGAACGAGAGCGAACCCCCATTCTCTGTCGTACGCATCATCCACAATTTGATAATCCTCGAGCGTTATCGGAACTTCTCTCCCGCATGTTCCCCATTCTCGCGTGTCTTCCATCGATACCGAGTTGACAAATCAAAGGAGTATTGTTCTTTTCCTTCATTCTTCGTTTTATTTCGACGTCGTGTATCGAGTCGGTTTAAAAATAGTGAGAATTCAAGAAATTTCATCTAAAAATAGGCGACGTAAAAAGTTAATTCTTCGCATTTTTTGTTTCAAACTTCGAGGTCAAAAACTCATGAAAAATTGTGGAGTTTTTCCGGGCCAAGAACGTTCGATATACCCGCAATTACAGTTTTTTCATCGTCTGGAAAATAGAACGATTCGCAAAAGAAAAGGGATGAATTTTTACATACGAGCTCTTCGAATGACTCACGCGAGTTTTGTTCAGACACCGAATTCCATGCCGGCCCCTCTTCCTCCCTCGGTTTTATCGTCAAATGAAACGGAAGAATTCAATTTAGATCTCGACTTGGCCATATACGGAGGGCTTTGTATGTACTACTCTGTATCGCATTTAAGCAGCGAGAATCGCGTGGGCTAGAATAGAAAGAAAGAACGAAAAAGAGAGTAGGAGAAGACTGGAAAAGTGTTTTCCGTTCTCGTCGTACGGCACATAAATCCAAAGTCCGGATAAGAGAGTCGCTTGGTGTCCACCCCCTCCCCCCTCTTCACTCCCTCCCTCCCTCTCTCTCTCTCTCTCTCTCTCTCTCTCTCGCCGTTGGGAGAGCTTTCCTCTCCAGCTTTCGCGACTTTTACGCCCCTCGCGGGAAAGAAGATAGCTTACGCCGTGTCGTTAATATTCAATTATCCCTTATCGCCGAGAATTCAATTTCGCGTACGTTTCCTTTTTCTGTCTCTCTCTCTCTCTCTCCATCTCCCTCTCTCCTCGAGCTTCCTCTTTCTCTCTTTTTCACCGAAACCCGTTCTCGCGTGTATATACGCGAGATACGTCAAAATCGATCCCGACCCGGATCATATAATGGCCGTCTCCGGGTCTCGCGCTCGATTCGAGAGGAAGAGAAAGTTTTACATATGTACGATGTACATAGCCGAATAGCGACGAGTTAAATCCGAAGTCGGAATTGGAGGGAGCGTCGAGTGTCACGTGTCTCATTACGTTAACGAGTTTTTAATCATATCGACCTTGGGCGACGGTAATTAGCGTATCCGGGATGCCACCGCAAACGGAGAGTGGTAAAAACGAGAAACGAGTTCACGGCGATAAACTCGACTGGACGAGCGCCAAATATTTTCCTCTTTTTTCGATCGCTCTTTTTCGCAACATTTTTTCTGTCTCGTTCTTTCCTTCTCTTCTTTTTTCTTTCTTTTCCTCTCTCTCTCCCTCTGTGTTTCTCGTCCCCTCTCTTTCTTGACTGTCATATGTTCTTGCAATTTCATAATAATGTATTTTCTTGTGTAGTGTATATTAAAATGTTAATGTTAGTCATCATGTTAATGGTAATGTGAGTGTTAGTGTTAGTGTTAGTGTTAGTAACATTTTCTCATAGTAACTTCGTAGAGTAAACCCTTTTTGTTCTAGTAGGATGTTAGGTTGTACTCGTTTTAGTAAGGTTTATTCGACACATAAGTAAGTTTTGCGAAATTTTTCTCGCACGTTTATCGAAAAAATTCCTGGCTTCCTTTCTCGCACCACGCGGCGATATTCGGGAACTCGATCGCACGATGGAAGGTAAGAGCGCTCGAAACGTATCGAGCATCGAGGGGTTAATCGGGTTAATCGAGACGGCAATTTATCCGGAGCCTCTCGCGCACTCCTGGCCGAGTTAATACGTCGAGATCGATCATCCGATACGATCTTATTCGAATTCATCGAGCTACCGGTGTGTAACTACAGAAGGTAAGAGGCGATGGGATAACCGAATTCTCGGTTCCACTCGCCAGGTCGGCGAATATCGCCAACTGCCTACAGGAGGTCCTCGAATTGTTCTTGAAACTGTACATATTTTACAAAATGTTGGATTAGAATATTCTTTTTGTGTTTCTTGAGTATTTTTTTGAAGTTATCGAATTTTATTCAAAAACTAATGAAACGCAAAAAAATTGTCTCTGATTGTCTATTTTTTTTTAATAATTAGGGAATTAAATTTATCTCCATTAAAAAATACTTTCAAATCAAAAACAATAAAAAAAAAAGTTTTGTTAAGATACCCCATGGATTCATCGACTACCCCAACAATCAAACGCAATTGTTGTTCGATTCCTCGCAATTAAAGGCCGAGAACAGTTCTCGACTCGCGGGTAACCGACTCGCTCCCGGGATCGGATTCGTTCGGATTTCGTCAATTCGGTGAGGTCCCAGAATGCGAAGAGCAAAGTCGAGGTGGAGGGAAAGAGGAAGAGGGAGGGGGAGGGAGAAGAGAGAACGAGAGGGAGTTGGGAGGAAGAACGAGGCAAGTTTGCCAGGGTGTTCAATAAACATCAGGCTTGCGAGAGCAAAAGTCGTTTCTCCTCTCTCTCTCTCTCTCTCTATCCCTCTTTCTCTCTCTCTCTCTCTCTCACTCTCATCTCGCGTAAGGAGAGCTGTGCTCGAACTCTGTGCGCTATAACTATGTCAATGCCTCAAGGAGGAAGAGGAGGAGGAGGAGGAAGTGGAGAGAGGGTGGCTGACGGGTATCTACCGGTTCGTCGATCTCCTTTCCACGGGTTATCGCGTTACTAATGGTCGACGTGATAATGGCCGCAGACACCCGATAGCATCTACTCCATCTCTCTACCCATCTCCGCGAGCGTGTACCCTCCTGAAAACGTCACGCTGGAGAACGAAACGGGGGACCCTGGAGGTGTAAGTATCGCTGGTGTAAAGTGCACCCTCTGGCCATCTTTTTTCCACCCCAACCAATAACAGCGGAGTAATCGCGATACCGGCTAGGTTATCTCGAAAAGTCGGCCGAGTGATCGAGCTACGGATGCTTTGTGTATTTAAATCGGCTGTAAAGTCGAGCCTTTTAATTTCCAAGCCAACCAATCAGACGTTGCTCTGAGAGAAATTAAGGCGACATTTTTTCAATTTCGTACTCAAAATTTTGTAGAAGGTATTAAATATTTGTTTGCATACGTTCAACTAATTACTTAATTCAATCAAATGAATCATTGTTGTAGTTATTGTTGTTGTTGTTGTTGTTGTTGTTGTTGTTGTTATTGTTGAATTATTGTTTTTGATTAAATATTAGTTTTGTCTACAAAATCAAATATTTCAACGTACACAAAATATTTAGTACATTCTACAAAATTTTTTTGCAGTGTACGCAGAAAGACCCAGACGACTCAGCTGTTGAGCAAATCCAGAGGCGGTATAACTCGGAATGAATAGATCCTTCAAAATGTACATAAAAATGTAAGAGAAAATGTCCGATGAAATACGCGTGACGGTATTTCTCCGTCGCGGTACGTCGAACAACATTGGCGTCTGGTGAGATTTTTTACATTTGCTCGTGCGCGCTCTCTCGGGCAAAAGTCTCGTACGTGTGTTTACAGATAAGCCGCTTTTCGCGAGTTTTTAAAACTACGCGGTATCGGGAGGGGGGAAAATTTCGCGAGGGAGGGAGAGATACTCGCATCCCGGCGGCGATTTGAAAAGTCGGGGAAAAATCGCGCTTTCTACGAATGGCCGTGTTCATCTCGCAATTTTCTAGAATTTCTAGTATCGCGTGAGCGAGAATTTCGGAATGTTTTAATTATCCCACTTTTCCGAAAGAGGACCGGCATTTAATTGGGACGTTGGAGTTTTCTCATTTCTAATTACATTTCGCGGGTATTCAGAAAATCATTTGGAGCGTGAGTCTTCTGCAAAGGAAATTTCCCGGTAGTTCGAATGTAATTCTTACGGTATACTCGCACATTTCAATGAATATATATAAATTTAGATGTACGGGGTGTTCTATTTTGAGAAATCCAGTCGAATATCACAGAAAATGTGAGGTATATCGAAAAAATGACCGTATAAAAGTTTTCGTTACTTTTTGATTACGTAAGCGAATTATCATTTCGAAAGACGGGATTAGTTGAAACTACGTTTGAAAATTGAATAACTTTCGAGCGAAGCGTACATTCCAAAAATAAAAATACACTAAATTTGGGTCGATGTGTCACATCGGAGAGAGTTGCGAAAAATAGAATTAAATTTTCTAACTCGCGTTGGTTGTGTAAATTAGTTAGTACAAATACAAAACTACGTGATATTTTCTAGAATTTTTAAACTGCATCCACTGATAATTAATAACCATGATTATGAACGATGGGCAATAACTGAAAAAAAATGTTATCAAACCGATTAATTATGCAATCATACACAACCAACAGGGTATTCTGTTGAGTTTAATAAAAATCTGAGTGAAAAATTAGTTGATTTCATCGAACTGTTAAAATATCCTCTTGACAGTACACGAATGCAAACTTAATTGGACATTCTTTCCGAGGCGTACATGAATATGCCATATATATTCATTTCAAGAGCGGGACAAAAAATATTCGCCATCTTTTCTTTCCTCGTTGGAGAACTCGAGAGGCGCGAGGATAAAAGAGAGCGGAGTAAGAAAAAGGAAGGGTAGGCCAACCTTCAGGAGTTTTCTCTCGGAATATGGTTGAGGCACAAAGTACGAAGTCTCCGGCGCGACAAATGCGGAAGTTTCGAGTCGTGGGGCATTCCCGTACTCACCGGTCGCCGAGCGGAATCGAAAAAATATCGCGGACGCGAAATCATATTCGACCGATGGAATTTATTCCTGCCGGAGTTGAACGTTTGCCGAATGACACGAGGAGAAATGATAGTGGAGTTTTCACGAGATATTTACGTACGACGAGGAAGGGACTCGGGTATGCGGAATGGAGACAAATGACGTGAAATTGGAAAACGTCGGAATTAAGGGTAATGCGTGGGCCCGTCTCTCGGCTCGACATAAAGGGTGTCTTTTTTTCAACGAGATTGTAGCTCTGAAATGAATGGAACGAAAATTTTATTGTTCAAAAACTTCTTGAAATAATTACAGGGATACTCGTTTTTAAGGTAGTTGTAGCACAAAGTCGATTTCTATAGATTTTTCTCAAATTTTGACTGTAGTATCATTTTATCGATATTTATTTGTAAACCAAATTTCAGAACATTTGACCGTCTAGATTGCGAGATAATTTCATATGAAATCGCAAATTTTTACATGGGCAATATAGGCAAGGGATATCAAAGTTGCGCATTTCTTGTTGATTTGTCTAAACGTTTCTATATTATTTTTTTAAAAACTACTATATGATAAAATGATACTTCAAGATCACGTACGTGCAATATGAAAAAGATTGACCGCACCGTTTGATTTTGATGACGGTTTGAACATTGCGATGCGCGCTGAAATTTCGAAAATAACAATGCACGATTCACTCACTGATTATGACTTTCTGTGTGTCGCGCATTTGTTTTCAAAAAGTGCTCTGTGTGTGCGCGCTCGACGTACAGTCCAAATCAAAAGTTTTGATGCTTCTTTTGTTGTGTACCGTATACATATGAGTGAATAAGGGAGGGTGGGGCAAAATGGGCACCCATGCAAATCTTATGGGTGCCCATTTTGCCCCACGGTGCCCATTTTGTCCCACTCTCCCCTATAATACACGAAATTGGATACTTTTGGAATTGATTGTAACGCTACAACTACCTTAAAAGGTTATAATTCAAATAAAAAATTATTGAATCAACTTAAGTATATGTCACGTTAAAGAGGAAGATCAAAATTTTTAAGCGATCTCTTCGTCGATTAAATCTAATCATTTATAGCCCATATATAGCCATTTGAAAATTATAACTGCCCTCTTGATTTTGAGTGTAGTTTATACAAATTTTGAAATAAAAATTCTTCAAACTTTGAGATCGTCGATGAAAATTAGAATTTCAAGAGAGAAACACTGAGTGTATACTCGCACACTGTGGTCTCGTGTGTCGTGACTGGGCTCGCGTACACGTATGTCAAATTGAATAGAAACATTTTTTATAGTCCATGAGAGACGACGGTCCCGAATGAAAAATGGTAGCGCTGGAGTGATCCCAGAGGGGTGGAGGGTGGGGAGGGAAAAAAAGGAAATCGGGGCGAGAGGGAATGGAAGCGCGTTAGGTATGTGTGTCTCGACGTGGCTTATAGCGAGTGATACTCTCTCTTTTCTTCGGCGTTCTCTCGTCCGCGATATTCGTCTTCGCCGTCCGTCCCTCCCCTCCTCCCTCTCGACCTCCGAGGCTACACCCATTCCAGCCCGACTTACCGCCGGCTGGGAAAAATGGCTGCGGCTTTCCGACATCGCGAATTCTGGCCAATTTCATACGTTCGCTCGTTTCTTAACGACCCTACCGTA
>NCVS01000539.1:0-10527 GCA_003055095.1 Goniozus legneri | reverse complement strand
CCCCCCCCTCCCTCCCTTCCTTTTCGAGGAACTCCGACTTCGTATTTTCCTCGGTTTTCTCTCTCTCTCTCTCTCTCTCTCTCTCTCTCTCTCTCTCGCTCTCGCGAGCTACTCGACATACTGCAACGAGGCGCCATTTGGTCTGGACATTCACCTGATACAACCGAACGTCAATTCTTCTTTCTTTTCTATCGGTCCCGTTACAGGGTACTTCTTGTTTTGTAAATATATATACGTATGTATGTGTACTGGGTATCTCGGAATGACCATGGATCCTTCAAATTTTGATAATCGAGTTAGAACGCCTTTTTGGGCTCGCATGTCCAATTCTAAATATCTATTTGCATACTCAACTAAATATTTAATTCGATGAAATGAATTATTGTTTATGACTAACATTAGTTTAATTGGTATCTGTATAAACAATTATTTTGTCTAACAAATTAAATATTGAGTCAAACATACGCAAATAATTGGTACAAAAATTTTTTAGTAGTGTATATAGTACTGATAAAAATTAATAAATATTAGTTCCAATACGGTGACTACCATCTTTTATATCGTCATCAAAGAGAACGAAGTGTCGCCGTATAAGGAAGCTGTTAAAATTTCACTGCATTTGGAATACGGAGTGCGTTATACGTACAGACTCGCGTCGGTACTTCGTGGACTTTAAGTTATCTTAGTGAGGGGGAGAGGAGAAGATTCGTTCGAGAAATGGATGTGAATGCAGGGCGAGGGGGCATCAAACGCTATTTGTGAAAACAACCATACGTGTCTCGGCAGTACGAGAATATTTGATATATTTACACGATAACGTGCGGGACGACGCGAAAATAGCGGAGTGAGGTGTACGTGCGGTAGAAACGAAGAGAGAGAGAGAGAGAGAGAGAGAGAGAGAGAGAAAGGGTGGATCCGCACTCTCGGTCCCGGTAAGAGCCCGTGTTTGCGTATCGAAGGGATGACTGGAGGTGAACGGGAAAAGAAGGGGAGGGGGATTTACATTGCAAATACCTCGCTCCGCAGATTCGGCAAAGAGCACACAGACGATAGTAAAGGTTTTGACGGTTTACACAAATTGCCGAGCTCGTCCGGCTAGCGACTCTGATCTCTCTCTCTCTCTCTCTCTCTCTCTCTCTCTCTCATGCAGAGCAATCCAGGAACCCACACAGGCTCAAAAGTTTACCGACAATCGATTTGCATTCGAACGTGCGATTCCGCGCTGATCGGATTCGGTAACGTATATTAATCGTCGTACAATGGACACCACCCTCCATTCAACTTTTGCCGATCGTTCAAAATTTATCATTACCCGAGCACAGCGGTATCGATTCATTAAATTCTCGCGAACAAGCTCAGCGCGTGTGTTCCTACCGCCGCTCGACGTCCAACCGGTGATTAACACTTAGCGAGCTGGCATTTGTTGGCAGCGTGAAACGTCCCTCTGGACGGTACTCGTGAAATTTTTAACTTGCCGTTTCAACCAAAATTTTTGGAGGCTACTTCTATTCGAAGATATAGAAATAAACATTTTGTTCGATGGAATAAATTGGAATGAAAAAACAAAAATAATAAAATTAGTATTTTTAAAAAATTCCACAAATTTTTATTTTTTATTCTTAATTTTTCAATCCCAACTGTCATACAAAAATGCATAAACCGTAATACGCTCCTCGTTTTATCGACACGAATCGAAATAATTCCACTTTCGTATCTCGTTTATATTACATCTCGATGTCCTATTTCGTCCTTTTTTTTATTAAAGAAAGGGAGAAAGAAAGTCCATTATCAGAGAAAGAGAGACTGGAAGGCACAGTAGAATAAAATAAAAAAGGGCTGACGCGTTAGAGTAATTTCAAACTTTAAGTTACACTTTCGCGTCAACGTATCGATTTTCCGGCTACGTCTCGTGCAAGAGGCGTAACAAAGTCCGCTGTGTAGGCGAGGGAGGGGGCGGGGCGAGGACGGCGGGAGATAGAAAACCGAGCGAAAAGTTTAATATCGCGCGGTCTTTTGTTTCAGGGTTCGTCCCGCTGCGGGATACGCGTCCGTGGCTTCCTCCTTCCCCTCTCTCTCCCTCTTGGCACGCCAGAAAACGAAAATTTCCAGCTGAATATTTCCCCACCCAATTTTCCACCGAGCGATATTTACACCCGAGAAACGAATCGAATAGCGCGTCTTTCCGAACGATGTTTATCCCACTCTCGCGGAGGGCCGAGGAAGGAGCTCGTGGAAAAGAGACGCGAGATATAACTGCGAAAGTTGAACGCGAACATCCGGCCGAATTTCGCGCGTATAAACGTCGAAAGTTTTGTCTCGCTCGCGTTCGCGCTGGCTCTTGGAAAAACGAAAAGTTTGTCCCGCCTCTTATAACGTTTTGCCATTCCGGCGCCTCGTTCGTCGCTGCATCGAGAGAGGAGAGAGAGAGAGAGAGAGAGAGAGAGCACGTGTGTTTTTTCGCGAAAATTTTACCTATCCGGGCGAAGAGAGAACCGCAAATTGCTTTG
Source organism: Goniozus legneri (assembly GCA_003055095.1). Taxonomy (NCBI): domain Eukaryota; kingdom Metazoa; phylum Arthropoda; class Insecta; order Hymenoptera; family Bethylidae; genus Goniozus; species Goniozus legneri. The sequence goes on along the minus strand of NCVS01000539.1, from coordinate 8,020 downwards.
AATAAAACAGGAGTATTCGGTTCATGCGTGTGCATACACGGTATCCGGTATCCAAAATAACACGGTCTCTTAAATTTATAGAAAAACTGTAAAATTCGAGACAAAATTGTCTTTTTCCATTCGTTTATACGATGAATGGTTTTTGGGGTACCGAATGTTTTATTTGGTCGGAAAATGCGAACGAGCTCATTGAATTGGCTCGTTAAGGTGGACGATATTGTTTTTCGAAATAAATGAAAAGTTTAGGTAGTTTATTTCTATGATTTAAGATATGTTTATATCATTTTGAATATTTAATCGTACTCGTATCAAGAGTTGTGTATCTGAGCAATTTTTTATTATTATTAGTAAAAATCTCAAAAAAGTCTCTACTAATTAAATCATTAATATTTATCGAAAATGTGTAAATATCACAATATTTTGCAATGCTCAACTCACAACAGGCATTATAAAGCAAACTTCTTTTAACCAAAATAAAATTCTGAAAGTTTTTACATGTAATAATTCAATTACTACATCCAAAATTTGACTAATTGATTTTCTCTTAGTTATGATTGAATTAAATTTTTGATAAGACACAAAATTGCTTAAAGTGGACACAAATCTACCCTGCAGACGAATAAAATAGTTTTGAGTTTAGGACACTCTATATTCGTATAAATACGTATGTATAAATACGAGTCCTTATCCGGGTGCAAGAGAGAACGAGAGGGAAGTGTAGTTGACGCGCAACGAAAAGCACAAGGAGTTGCGAGAGGATCCCCTCGAGAGCGAGCCAAGCGCGAGAGCGTCCCTAACCGTTAATCGCGACAGCTGCTCACCCGCCGGCTCCAGCTGGATCCGCGACGAGAATCGCGCGTTAGCTCGAGCAACACCCTCGTGGAAAATCATTCGTTGCCATTATTAATCTTCAGACAGTCGGCGATTCGAGACGTAAGAGTTTCAACCATTTTCTTAAATTTTATTTTTAATTAATTAAAATTTTTTCAAATTCAATCATAATATTTTTATTTTAGTTTGAAATTATCAAAAAACGTGTAACATCTTGAATCACATTTTCTTTGTTCAGTTTTATTTTTGAACATTCAAACAAAACGAAGCATTTGAACCAGAATTTCAATTTTGCAGAGGAAAGTTTTTTGTTGAAAAAGATAGCAAAAAATTAAACTGAAAATTTCTGTAAAATAAAAAAGGCAAAGTTGCGTACGAGCTTCGAGTGTTCAACGAGTGTATAAAAAGCTACAGAAATTGTAAACGTATATAATATGCGAAGAAAATGAGCGAGCAAACCGATCGAACAGCCAGTCCCCTCCCCGGCCCTCGAACGAGCGCGTAAAAGGCGACAGAACGCGATCTACGTATCGTTAAACGATTTTTCAAACTCCATTTCACGTTCGACTCGGTTTCACGACGCGCTGCCCGCTGAAAATTCACGATGATACGTACGCGCGTTCGTGTACTCTCTCACAGAGTCAGCGATCCGACTTGATTTCGTTAAAACTCCTGGCTCACTTCTATAGTACGCGCGTAGACATTCGCGCAGCGCGCACACGTGCAGCCAAAGTTACGCCGGGGACGCAATTTCAAAGCGCAATAAACATTTATTAAATCGTCGCGCGACTGTGTCGAGCATTTTTATTTTTTTTCGCGAATCCTCGCTCCACCGCAAGCGCGAGAGCTCACTCGATTAATAATTTTCGCAACAAAAAAGGGAACGAGAGAAAAAAGTAATCGGGGAGCGATCGGGACGATATTAAGTGCAAAAGTGTACATAATAACGATACCAACGTTGTACGTGATTGGATATAAAGAGAGAGAGAGAGAGAGAGAGAGAGAGGAACGGAATACGAAAATCCCATTGAATTTCGATGAACGTTCCAAGCGGAATCGAATACGCGAATGCAACCGGAGGGTACGTGCGTGCGGGTACACCAGCCGCGAGTGCCACGCAGGTTTCATATATTTGGTATTCGTCGCGCGTAAAAAAACGCGCTACTTAAATTGCCGTCCCGGTAGCGCGAGAGGGCTGGGTTTTGAGGTCTCGCCACGGCGCGTCCGCATTATTAACACCACCTCCGAGCCCCTTGCGAGGATTCGCATTTCCGTCCCCGTTCTCACGCTCCGCGCCGTACATACGAAAGGAGAGCGATATTTAAATTCCCATTCGCTCCTGTTTCTCACCCCACCCGAGCTACAACGTACGTACGAGGCGAGCGCGCGAAGGCGAGGAAAAAATTGCTTCGAGTGCCAATTTGCTACTGTGGCTCCACCCTCGTGAGAGGAGGCTGGGTTTCTCAGTCGAAAAATGGAACCTCGCTTCAGGTTGTAAACGAATCGCAAGTTCTAATAAACTGAATTAAAAAAAAAAAGAAAAACAATGAAGAGGAGCTATATGAGCTTAGTCATTAAATGCTTATTTTATTCTTGTAAAATTCATACTTCTTTTTGTATCCTTACTACTGCTCAAACTTCTGTTACACTCGCTCTTACTAAAAAATATTAAGGATTATAAAAAAACCCAACATAAAAATTTCAGGTACTATTTTTCTACTCAGGGTGTGTAATTTTTTCTCGATCTTCTCAGACGATGAATAACGAGCACGGTAATTAGCGCCAGCGGCAATTACCCGAAAATGATAATGATATGGAGATGCTCGGGGCCCGTGTTCGTGTCTTGCCAAACTGGCTCGGCTGGCTCGGCGCGGGTGTCGTCGCTCGCGTGGTATCGGCTTTATCCGATACTCTGTCGTTTAATGCACCCACGCCCCTCACGGCGTAAACAAAACCGCCCACGACATCGATCGGCCGATCCAACGCGTCGATCGCGCCTTTCGTGACGCCCCTTTTTCGCGGTGCGCTCGCGCGTCAAATTAATTAGCGTTACTGGAAAAACAAAATAACCTCCTGGGTATACTGGGTGTCCCGTGGTGTTGACCGGTTGATCAAAGAATTGTTGAATCTGCTGATGAAAAACTGAATTGTCTAAACAAAACAGTGTTACTGTTTTTTTTTTTCGTGAGCTCAATAATAAATTATTATTGTTATTATTGTTGTTGTTGTTTTTGTTGTTGTTATTTTTGTTGTTATTATTGTTGTTCATTAATTACAATTAATGCAGTTATCCTAGTAGCAGTACTAACACAGTCGAGTTTACTGCAAAATCAATCGATGCGACTAAATTGCTGTTTGCCAATCGACGTACTAAAATTGAACGGGCAAACAGTACGTATAGTTTCTCCAACACCCCGTACATCGCAACCGGCCGATCGTGTGGATAAAATCGCTCGGTCTTCTCACCTCGTTCGACGCCTAACGTCTCGTTACGTTTTCAGCCTAGTCACGCTCGCTCCTCGTGTTTTACTCCCCCTGGCTTTTTTACCAAGAACGGAAGAGGGAGGGAAAGTTGGAGAGTGGTACGCAACAGACGCCATTAATAATAATATCGATTGGCGAGTCGGGTATCGATTCGGGTACCGCACGGGTATAATATCTGTAACGGTATTGCACGAGTTTGTTATCAACACAGCCGTAACATCCCCTTCCGTCTCTCGCTCTCTTTCCATCCGTGACGTGTCATCAGCAGAACCGAGATTTATAACATTTTCCTTCTTCCATCGGAATATCGATAATGCCGTCAAACGACTCACCAAAATCTTTTTTTTCCTCATTTCTTTATGCGCGAGTGCTCGACTGACGTATCAAATTGTAAATTATTCCCGTATCGAATTCACGCCGACGGATCTCTATAAGGCAGCCCGTACGAGCGTGTCAGCTCTGAATCAATTTTTCAACGCTATACTCAGCTCGCCGGGAAAGAAACAACGTTGAAATGTTTATGCATCGATAAAGATCCACCGAAAACAAATATTTCGTTTCTCGTGAAATCAGAGACTGCGTCTCGCTAGGGAAGTCTGCGAGCGAATTCGACTGCGTCGAATAGTGAAATTTCAAGAAGTGAGTATAGCAAATAAAGTATACAGTGAAAATGATACTACTCGAAAAAATTGAAGAAACCCTTGTCATTTTCAAATGAATACAAGCTAAGAATAATTTAAATAAATTCTTTGAAGAGGAAGATCAAAATAATCATAAATATTAAAAATAATGTCCCCAATTATTTTAAAAATTATGCTATTACTATTTCTTTACTACAAAATATTTTATTTTATATCGATTAATTTTTAAGAAAGCCTCGAATCGAGAACGACACCTGTCCTATCCCGATTTCGGCCAAAGATTCGACCGAGACAGCCAAATAGCGAATGCTTCATACCGGACACTGAAATCGTTCCTCGCCCCTCACGGCTGTCTCCGAAACTGAAAAATCTTTCGCGCGAGACGAAATTAATTCTCCGGCAGCTTTGTTTCCAAGACACACGAGCGTGACATTGCAAATTTCTCGAATCGACAGGCGGAAAATCGCAATTTCGCTTGCCGCGTGTCGCGCTAGCTTGCACGTACAGTGGATACACACACCCACACAGATATATATATATATATATATATATATATATATGTGTAATGGATAGTTTGAGGACATGTTCCAAATTTTATTCGGAATTATCTAAAATTCATAAATACACTATACAGAAACACTATAATTGAAAAATAATCACAAATTACCAAGATATTTGGAAATTACTACAAAAGGTATACTATGAGGATACATATGTGATGTCGATTTTAAGGACATTATACATATTACTGATAAACGACTATTTCAAGGACTATATATAAAAATGAAAAATAGAAACCATTTCCACAAAACGTAGAATTTGAGGACTTTTTACTCTGTACGGAGTATCGTGTAGTTTGAAGTCAATATAGTTGTCAAAATGTCGCTTATGAGAACCTTTCGTAATTTCCAGAAAGGACGTAAGAATAAATCGAAACTGGTTTCGTGATTATGAAATATAATCATAAAACTGTAGTTGTAGTTATTATCATAATAAAATCTGAAAAAAATTAATTCTCAAATGTTTGTCAAGTTTGATCAACTATCTTTCAAATCGATTACATAAATATTCTCCCATTTGAGCAAATATTCTTTCAGTATTTCCCAATATATCCCAGAATCAGTATTCTCAGTATATCTCAGTATTTTCTTTTCTACATATTGGAATTCATCACCTTTAATTCAATCAACTGATTATACAGACTCTAAAACATCTGTGAATTGAAACAAATAATAACTACAGTAGCAGTTCGTTGATCATGCTTTAAAACCGGAAAATCTGTTTTGGATAAACCATACGTCAATACTCAAAGTGGGCAAATGTCCTCATAACCGACATTGTGCGAATTATATTGACCTTGAACGATACGATATTCTGAAGAATCAACAAAATTGAACAATTCTGTTTTCAATCATCATTTTGAATGATTGTGACACACTATGTACAACTGGCGAATCTTCGAAGGATAGTAGATATCGAAAGGCAGAAGTCATTTCATCGTAAAGAATACCATCGGTAACTCACTTTGTTACGCAGTAATTTCGAACTGGATTTACCTTTATCTGCTTCTATTGCAAATTACTGCAGAATAGTGTGCAATACTGATCGCATTTTCTACGACTAAATAATTTCTCATGCGATTATTGATCTGCCATTCTTCCAGGATTCACTTGTCGTGAATATTGTTTAAAAGTTATTCATAATTATAGTTGGAATCAAAAATTCGAACAATGTATGACTTTGCACAGTGTATCGTATTCTTTGAGGTCAATATAGTTCACCGAATGTCGATTATGAGGACATTTGATTATTTTAAAAACCGATGTACGATTTACCTAATACTGATGTTCTGGTTGTCAAACAGATATTCAATCTATTGCTCTGGACTTCATTGAGATGAATTGGAGAAAGAATAGAAATCAAATAATTTTCTAACTGCGATCAATTATTTTCCACGTTAATTATCCAAATATTCTCACATTCCATCCGCTCTCCCTCACTCTCCAACTTGTGTTCTCCTACAAACACGAATAAGCAATCTTTTAGTTAATTAATAGGTTATACAGAATCTTTATTAGTTTATCGCAGTTTGAAAAACATTTGATTTCTATTCTTTCTCCAATTCATCTAAATGATGTCCATGGCCAAAGATTGCATAAATGTTTGACATTCATATGAATACATATGAATATTTGTTGTTGATGTTGTTGAACAAAAGCAAATACAGGTAAGTAGACATGTGTCAGGTTGTTATTGATAATTATTTATCATTAATGTTTTTCAATGGAACCTGGAAAAAGTGATAAATTGGTCGATTTCTCATTTGCAATGTTGATGACGCAAGATTGTGAAAAAATTAGATTTTCAATTATAAAGCAAGTCATTTCATTATAAATAAAATTATTCGTAGCTCACGCTGTTTTGTGTTTATTTGGATGCAAAGTTATTTCTATTCCATTCGCGTTGACGTAATTGCATATAATAATTGTAAATTATTGTACAACTGTGTAAAATACTGACCAAATTTTATACGGCGAAATGACTTCTCACACAATTTTTCACCTGTCATCCTTCCACGATTCACTAGACGTAAATATTGTTCAACAATTATTCATATGTATAGTGGAAAATAAGAATTCATTCAATGTATGACCTTGTACAGTGTATCGTATTCTTTGAGGTCAATATAGTTCATCGAATGTCCATTCTGAGGACATTTGGCCATTTCGAGGACCAATGTACGATTTATCCAAAACTGATTTTCTGGTTGTGAAACATTTATGCAATCTGTTGCTCTGACTTCATCGAGATGAATTGGAGAAAGAATGAAAATCAAATGTTTTTCACATTAATTATTCAAATATTTTCATATTCAATTCAGCTCTCACTCACTCTCAAACTTGTGTTTTTCTACAAACTCGAATACGTAATTTTTTAGTTAATTAACAGGTTTTACCGAATCTTAGTTTATCGCAGTTTGAAAATGATTTGATTTTCATTCTTCCTCTAATCCTTCTCAATGAAGTCGAAAGTAATAAATTGCATAATTGTTTTACAACCAGAAAATCAGTTTTTGATACATTGTACATCGGTCCTCTAAATGGCCGAAAGTCCTCACAATCGACATTCGGCGAACTATATTGGCTTCAAACAATACGTTACACTGTACAAGGTCATACATTTGAATCGAATTCTTATTTTTAACTATACTAATGAACATTTGTTAAATAGTATATACTGCTGGTAAATCGTGGAAGAATGGTAGATACCAAATAGCATGATAATTCATTTTGTTGTAGAAAATGTTATCATTAGTCCAAACTATTTCGCATTAATCCGCAATTGAGGCAAATAATAGAAGGAAAGCAAAAAAAAAGTAAGTAAAAATATATTACAGTCATATATCATATTAAAACGAAAATTCTTTATTTTCAAAATTTAAAAAAATTTATAAAGTAATTTATTTAAAGTTTTTACAGTTTTACGTGGTCAGATATACTATTACTGAAGATAGGTTTTGTTTCGTTTGAAACGAATGCGTTGAGATACATGTATGTATGAATTTTTCAATCAAAAATTTATCAATTGTAAAGCCAAAAACTTTAAAATTGGTTTCACAATATGACCATTAACGAATATATTCTGTCTTTGTCTACACATTACTGAATGAAGAAATATAGCAGATTATTTTTAATAGCATTGTAATATTGAATACGTCTTCATCCACGGTTCGTAATCTTTATCTACGTCCATTTCTTTTGGATCATTATCAAGTTCAACATCAGCTACATTTTCATTATCATCAAGCATCGTCGATTGTAATACAGGTAAGGTGATATCTATCGGTAAACTCGAGTTAAATGATGATGGGAGCGAACTTTCATTCAAGAATTTAAAATCATCTAAACAATCGATCTCAGATAATACAGTAGTCGAAGATTCTTGTACATGTGGCGCAAGATGTACATTTGAATTTCTTAACACTAATTTTAGTCACGGAATATTAACAATTTCATCATTGATGATTTTTGGTTTCTTTACGTTACCCATTTCATTATGCAGCT
>NCVS01000538.1:0-13293 GCA_003055095.1 Goniozus legneri | reverse complement strand
GTCTAACGAGAAAAAACCAGCGTTGTTGACGCAAGTTAAAGATTCTGATTCGACGTATTATGAACAGTTCACTATACATACCATGAACAGAAACAGAATAAATGAAAAAGATTCAACAATCTCTTTATTAACCCTTCACGGTGCGCGCTCGAGTTGACTGGAGCGCGCCGAACTACATTACAAAGAAACTGTACATCAGGGACTTAATTATTTTGGAATACAGGATTTCGGAGTCAGCTCTGATGTCCAGGCCATATTGATTACATTTCAAATCAAGGTATTCAATAACATAGATATCAGAATATTCAAACAAAGTCTCAACCCTCTAGTTCTTCTTAATAAAAAGCTATAGCTCAGAATGAGATTATATAAATTTTGGAGGAAATGACACTTAAAATTAGGGTTTTTTTTCGTGTTATTTGCTTAATTATAAATGAAAATATACAATGTAATTCATCAAAAGATTTAGAATTAAAAAACAAATCCAACGGTATGCTTCACAGTCACCGGGAAATATCCTGAACGAATGTCATTTCAGGAAATGTGATGAAATTTTGCAAATATTGAAAAACAGGTTGTCAGAGTTTTCTCTGACTTCCAAATAATATTGAATATTTTTCAATTCAGGTTATTCAAGTACATGTGAATTACAATATTTATACAAAATTTCAACGTGCTAGCTGCTTTCTACAAAAAGATGCAGCAGAAAATAAATTTATGCATGAATACGAAAATTGGCACTTTAAACAAGAGTTTTTCCATGTTTTTCCTTTAATTATAAAATAAAATATATAGTATAAGGCATCAAAAGATGCAGAATTCGAAGACGAATCTGGTGGTACTAATAACAGCAACCAAAAAACATTGTGAGAATTTCACTCTTCAAATACGTTTAAAAATATGCAAATTTTGTTAAACTCAGTGCCTGAGTACACATTGACTTCTATACAAGATGAAAATATTTTGAAAACAGGCTCTTTTTGTGCTTGAAACATACAATTTTTTAGTGAAAATTCCAGCTATTTTCTATCAAAAGATACAGCTGAAAATATGTTCCACCAAAAACATGGACCAATGACCCATAAAACAAGGTTTTTCTTATTCGCTCAGCTTGATTCTGATTCATAATATGTTTCTGTTTATACCAATTCATTCAAAATTCTAAGACAATTCTGATGGTATCAATAAAAGCAACGAAATAACATTCTGTGAAAATTTTACTCCTGCAAAACATTTAAATTTATGCAAATTTTGTTATACTCAGTGTCTGAGTGCACATCGACTTCTAATCAAGATAAAAATATTTCAAAAACAGGTTCTTCTTGTGTTCGAAAAATAGAATATTTTGGTGAAAATTCCAGCCCTCTAGCTATTTTCTATCAAAAGATACAGCGAAGAATTAGTTTGACCAAAATAATGAACCGATGAGTAAAAAACATGGTTTTCCTCACTTTTTCTGCCCCCTTTCATCTAATCAATCTGTATCATACATAAAATATTCATATTTCGATCACTAACCGATTGATTTGCATCACAATCTGGTGCAATACTCCGAAGAAAATTTAATCGACGAAATTCATGTTTAATTTTCTGTTCTATTAAAATTTTATTCCAAATTTCCTTTCTTACAGCAAATCATTAAATTTATATTTTGTCATTGAAATCAAAATTCAAAAAGCACATCATTTTATCGTACTCTCTTTTTCTATATAATTAATTTTTTTATCTACAATTCTAATAATCTTGTAAATTTTTTTTCATATTTCATCTTAAATAATTCATTAGGGTAAACTCCTACAAATATTCTACTTCATATTTACCTATTTTATTGAATCAATTTATAAAACTTGTTTAAATAATTTTTTACATTTTTTACTTAATAAATTAATTATCTTCACAAATCAATACTACCATAGACCTATCCAGTATCACATCTCTTCCTCGACAATCTTCTTCATTTCATTTACACACTTTATTGATCCCGAAACAAAAATACAAACATTTCATATTTAATATTATTACACAACAGCAGTATAAGACAAATTAATGAAAAATACTCATCTTAAGGGAAATTGTAGACACATTACCCTATCTTACTTCCATGTAACTTTATTTGGACCAATTCCTACACTGCATTCTCACACTGTATTAATCCTGGAAAAATAATCCATATTTTAATATTACATAACCGCAGTATAAGTAGAATCGATGCAAATACTCAGCTTATCTGACATCGTAGATCAAGTGTCACTTTGCAACATGTTACTTCTACGCAGCATAATATGGACCAATTTCTTCATTTCATTTACACACAGTGTTGATCCTGAAACAATAATTCATAATTTAGTACCACACAAGAGCAGTATAAGTAGGATCGTTGAAAAATACTCAGCTTATCTGACATTGTAGATCAACTGTTACAGGCACTATTATGTATAAGATCAACTGTCACATATTGCACTGTTACACGAAACTTGATTTCACTAACATTCCAGCACTAACCGCTTTTAAAATGAAACTAAGACTTTAATTCGAATTCTTATCATTCAGCAGACCTGTCGCTTTTCATTGTCAACGACTTGTCGTCTTCACTCTCTTTTAACATCAGGACATGCGTGTTGCTCTCCGATACTACAAAAATATATTCAAATAAAAATCAGTGGAAAGAGTTGATATATAAAATATAAATAAATAACCTTACGTGGGAAGACCTGTCGTTTTTCACTACAACCTGTGACATACAGAGGGCGCGAGTCACGGATGGGGGCATTATGGCCACGGGTGCGTGAGCGAGCGGTGTGTGTTGCATCGGTGTTCTGAGATATTTGGCATGCTATTTGAAAGTTCCCTTTCGTTCCCCTTATAGGATTCTACAATTGGCGACGAGGTAAAGTAAGTATTTGAGTGAATTGATAGGGAATTACGAGAGCTCTGGAAAAGGAAAAACGAAATAAAGCGTTCCTAACCTAAAAAAGGGGTTCGATGATTCTCGAAGTATTGGAAGTAAAAGGAACAATAACGGAAATAACAAACGCAAACAAAAGGAAAATGTAAAAGGGCCATGCAATTAACTGTGTCCACACAGGACGGAGGGCCATGCGAATAATGTGACCTGAATTAGAATAGAACCGTAACAGGGCCATGCACGAAAATCGGAAAATGCTGGAGGGCCACGAAATTAAAAAATTATTTCCTCGAGGGGGACAAATTACAAGGTCGACCGCAGAGACCACGCAGTAACACTTTGGATACATACATACGGTTCGAAATAATAAATCAGGCACTTAATTCCAGGTAATTTAAAATGGACCAATCGTTAGTAACGGCCATGAACCTCCAGAATTTCGAATGCGATGGGGAGCCAAGCTCAGTCGGCGTACGATGGGAAAAGTGGAAGAGAGGACTCGAGATTTACCTAACAGCGGCCAATATTGACAAGCCCGCAAAAAAGCGAGCTACACTCCTCCATGTTGGAGGATTGTCGTTACAGGACATTTACTATAATATACCCGGGGCGGATGCGGAAGTAACGGAGGGCGCGGATGTTTATAAAATCGCGCTCGAAAAGTTAGACAAATATTTCTCGCCCAAGCAGAGCCGTGTATATGAAAGACACTTATTCCGTTTGATAAAAGAGGAGGACCAGGAGGAATTTGAGAAATTTCTCTTGCGACTACGGAATCAAGCAGGGAAGTGCCAATTCACCGACGTGGACGAACACCTGATCGACCAAATTGTAGAAAAATGCAGCTCGGCAGAACTATGGAAAAAGATACTAACGCTGGGCGACACAGTGAATTTAGATAAAATCGTAAGCGAGGCGAACACGTTGGAAGCTGTGAATCGGCAGCTGGAACAGTTCAGTAAAAAGGACTCGCAGGAACCAGGAAATAGCACCGACGAAATCAACAAGCTGGAATCGAGAGGGTCAAGGCATGCGAAGAAGGAGAACAGTAGAGGAAACGGCAACCATTGCTCAAGATGTGGCAGCTTGAAGCACACATCTGAGGACAGGAAATGCCCAGCCAGAGATAAGAGATGCCTAAAATGTGGTTATGTAGGGCATTTCAGAGAGCATTGTCGGACTAGGAAAAAACGGAACACGTTCTCCGAGAGGTTTAATCCTAGTTCCAAGAGGCCTAGACGAGACGACAACCCTTCCAGGGACGAGATTGATTATATATTCCACCTGGATGACGACGAAGTAATAACCTGCTCAATAGGAGGTATTAAAATCGACATGCTGGTCGATTCGGGCAGTAAATGTAATATCGTGACCGACAAGACGTGGCGGTACCTGAAAAAGCGTAATGTTAAAGTTTGTAATCAGATCAAAAATCCTGACAAAATCTTGCTGCCCTACGGGAGCCAGAAACCCCTTTGCGTCATAGGTTCCTTTGAAACACAAATATCTGTAAACGACGCGAACAGGAACGCCGTCATCTATGTTATTCGTAATGGCACTCGAGATTTACTGGGGAAGAACACCGCCATCGAACTGGGAGTGCTACGTATAGGCATGCAGGTAAATGCTATAAGCACGTTCCCAAAATTCAAAGACGTCCGGGTGTCGATTCCAATTGACAAATTGATAAAACCAGTCATTCAGCCATACAGAAGAGTTCCAATCCCCTTAGAACAAAGGGTGAACACAAAATTAAACGAATTATTGGAAGCGGGCATAATCGAAGAAGTCCATGGACCGTCTGCATGGGTCTCCCCAATGGTTCCGGTCTTGAAGGCGAACGGTGAAGTACGGATCTGCATCGATATGCACCGGGCGAACGAGGCGATCATCAGGGAGAACCATCCGCTTCCAACGATGAACGAGCTCCTACCGCATTTCAGGCAGGCTACGATATTTTCCCGCCTTGACATAAAAAACGCCTTCCACCAAGTGGAAATTGAACCCGAGTCGCGCTATATAACGACGTTTAGCACGAGTAAAGGGTTATTTAGATATACGCGACTGATGTTCGGCATTTCTTGTGCTCCGGAGATCTTTCAGAAAATCTTAGAAAGGATGCTGCTAGGTTGCGAGGGAACGGCCAATTTTATTGACGATATCATCATTCATGGACGCGACGAGACAGAGCACGATCGACGCCTACGGAGGGTGATCAGCATCCTGAGAGATAACGATGTCCTCCTCAACCAGGCAAAATGTACGTATAGAACTAAACGAATTGAATTCTTAGGCCATGAATTGTCGGAGAAAGGCGTGAAACTACTGGATAAGTACATCAAAGTCATACAAACTAGTCGACAACCTAAAACTATTGAAGAAATCCAGAGTTTCCTTGGGCTAGTGAATTTCGTGGGTAAATGGGTACCAAACCTCGCGACACTAACTGAACCGTTTAGGAAACTACTTCGCCTGAAATTGCACAAAACAAGTAATATCGAAAAGTACTGGGGGAAGGAACAAGGAGAAGCGTTTCAAACCTTGAAGGAGAGATTAGCTAAGATCCAAACATTAGGTTATTACAGCCCAGACGACCGAACGCAAGTAATAGCTGACGCTTCCCCAGTGGGCCTCGGAGCGGTCCTAATACAAATCGGGAGAGAAGGACCGAGGATAGTTGCATACGGAAATAAAAGCTTGACCGATTGCGAAAGAAGGTACTGCCAGACTGAGAAGGAAGCGCTGGCACTGGTGTGGGCAGTTGAACATTTTAAAATTTACCTGTTTGGGAAAAATTTCGACTTAATAAGTGACCACAAACCGTTGGAAGCAATATTCGGGAAGAAATCGAAGCCATGCGCTAGAGTCGAGCGATGGGTTTTACGACTTCAGGCCTTCCAGTACAAAATTATGTACCGACCGGGAAAAACCAACATTGCAGATCCGCTCTCACGCCTGTGTAAGACTGACAGGGTAAAACCGTTTGATAACGAAAATTACATCAATAAGATCGTGGAGTTAAGCAGGCCAATCGCGATTTCCTTACGAGAACTGAGGGCCGAATCAGCACGAGACGAAGAAATTTTAAGAGTTCGGGACGGTATATTCGGTAAGGATTGGCATAAATCGGTTAGCGATTACAGAGTTTTTCAGGCAGAATTATGTTTCCTGGATGATATCCTCTTAAGAGGCACCAGACTGGTGATACCACTGAAACTACGCCAGCGCGTGCTCGACGCGGCTCATGAGGGGCACCCTGGAATAGTGGCCATGAAAAGTCGCTTGCGAACTAAAGTATGGTGGCCCAGAATCGACAGAGATGCAGAAAACATTGTACGTTCGTGTACGGTATGTACTCTAGTAGCAGCGCCTAATCCGCCGAATCCCATAAAAAGGAGAGAACTACCGCAAGTTCTGGGTGGACGTAGCCATTGATTTTTTAGGACCGCTACCTAAGGACACTATCAAAGTTTTGAAAGAGATTTTTTCAAGATTGGGTTTTCCAGTCACGTTAACGTGTGATAATGGAAACCAGTTCACGAGCGAATCTTTCAGGAATTATTGCAACGAATGTGGCATAAAAATTTTTAGAACTATACCCTACTGGCCCCAGATGAACGGAGAGGTCGAGAGACAAAATAGGGATATCTTAAAGAGAGTGAAGATTAGCCAGCTCGAAAAGAGGAACTGGAAAGAGGAACTGCTAGTATACCTCATGATGTATAATAGCACGCCACATTCAACCACAGGCAGATCTCCGTCTGAACTATTCTATCGAAGGCAGTTCCGGGATAAAATTCCGGCCGCTCCTGACATAGAAAACAGGCACGCAGATTCAGAAATCAGGGATAAGGACCAGACAATGAAGGAAAAAGGAAAGATGTACGGTGACCGAAGGAGGAGAGCTGCACACCATGATTTGGAGGTGGGTGAGAAAGTGTTCCTCGAAAATCGAAATAGGGAAAATAAACTGGCGCCAAATTTTAACCCGGAGACGCACACCGTAACGAAGATCAACGGCGGGGATGCCCTGGTGAAGAACGATGCAACAGGAAAAGAATACCGAAGACACCTGGTCCACTTAAAAAAAGTAAACGGCTCCTGGGAAGTCGTGCCCAAAACAGG
The DNA here is from genome assembly GCA_003055095.1 of Goniozus legneri. Taxonomy (NCBI): domain Eukaryota; kingdom Metazoa; phylum Arthropoda; class Insecta; order Hymenoptera; family Bethylidae; genus Goniozus; species Goniozus legneri. Next base: position 6,263 of record NCVS01000538.1, on the reverse strand, counting down.
AGAATCTCTTGAGGATGTGGATATCTTGGGAAGCGAGGATGCCGCGCAACAAGCATAAAGTATCACGCGCTCAGTTAATCGTTTTGTAATAACTTTGTAACTAATACATTGTATAAGTTTATTTTTCGCATCTGGCAAACTATTGTTAACTACTCGTTGTCATTTATCTATTGTTACGCAAAGATCAATTTAAAATTTAAAATAAAGAAGGGATGTGACATACAGAGGGCGCGAGTCACGGACGGGGGGCATTATGGCCACGGGTGCGTGAGCGAGCGGTGTGTGTTGCATCGGTGTTCTGAGATATTTGGCATGCTATTTGAGAGTTCCCTTCCGTTCCCCTTATAGGATTTTACACAACCATCTTCTGATCATGTTTCATATGAAGACGTTCCACTTTTTACATTACGCTATCTTTTATGCTGTAACATATAATAAACAAATCAAACGAACTTACCTTAAGTGAAGTTTGATTGTGATTATACGAAGGAGCCTCGTTCGAAGAGATTCTACTGGTAGTACTCTTTCGTGCTACTAGGTGTCCACAACGTTTTAGAGAAAAAACCGGCGCGCACGCCCTCCGCCATTACGGGCGCCCATCTCATTCTTTCAGAGTTTTCTTCCCAAAATTCTGTTTCGAAGATATTCTGGGCAGGGTTGAAACAGTCACCCATGACAGTCAGGAATGCATTTGCACACTCCGAACTTATCCGTTCAGAGTGGGTCTAGAATCTCTTCGAACGAGGCTCCTTCGTATAATCACAATCAAACTTCACTTAAGGTAAGTTCGTTTGATTTGTTTATTATACTTCAGTCGCCTCTTTCTATGAGATTCTACTGGTAGATGTTTAGAGCTCGAAGAATTTTGGTTCAAATTGGGATACCTGTTACATTTACATTGAATACTAACATTTTATTTGTGAAAACTACATTAAATTTTTAAACAAGAGGACGCAATTACCGAACGAGCGAATTCCTCCGAATTCGGCATGATGGGTTTGTTATAAAATTTCGCGAAAACCTGCGACTTACTTGACCAGCTTGCGGTCTGTCTAATCAAATCCAAACTTAATCCAATTTTTTCCGCATTTGACGTTGCGGCGTATCTCGTAGAATGCGCTGAGAATATGCGCATATGTGTTTATATGAGAATATGTGTTTATATTACATTCTTTTAACACCTCTTTTATCCATCGAGCAAGTGTCTCGCTACTTGCTGGTCTGTGCGGTTTTTTGTGTGTAAGAAAAAGGTTTTCGTTTCCATCTCGGAGGGGTTTTGTTCTCTCGAGATACTTTTCTAGAGTAAGCGCAACGCATAGCTCGGGTTTCTCAGTGAAAACGGGTAAACATAACAATGGTTGGTACCTTCTTGGTCCCGAAGTTTTTATCGCATCAGGGATTTTAACAAGGAAACCGTTCGTGTTACGTTTTATATTCGAGGTGAGAATTTTGGAAAAAGTCTGAACACGATGCGCGGTTGTCAACGCTATTAAGATGATTAGTTTTTTCGTTAATTTTTCTAGCGATAATCATTCTAACGGGTACCAGGTTTTTACAATTTCAAGGACGTCGCTCACATCCCATGTTATATTATATTTCGGCTTTTGCGGTCTTATTTTTGTGATGCCTTTAAAAAACCTAGAAATCAAGGGATCTTCCCCGATCTTACTTAGTGATAATGACGAGACATCAGATCTACTAGTATTGAGCGTAGCATAAGAATCGCCTTTTTGGAATTTATTGTTGAGAAAAATCAAAAGGTCATTGGCCTTTACTTTAAACGGATCTATCTCCTTTTCTTTGCAAAAATTCCACCACTGTTTTAGCGCTATATTGTACTGCTTGTACGTAGACGCTGTTAGGGACGATAATATAATATCAATGGCCTCCACCGCTACGCCCTGTCTGACGTACGCTTCTCTGAGACAATCTCTACTATTAGTGTAAGTTGGGGCCATAACGGGTGCGGTTTGGACCTGTAAGGGGAAGTGAGTAAATGTTTGTCTGGCTTCAAAACCATTCTTTTGCTTATCATTAATGAACTCAAAAGCAGGTACCAAGGCTGAGCGAGCCACTGAGGGGCAACTACCTGTAGCTCTATCGTGAATAATTTTTTGCAACATTTTTAAAACCATGGAGAAGGGGGGAAACGCGTAAAAGAACCATTTTGTCCACGAAGTAGTAAATGCATCGATCGTGAAAGCTTTTGGGTCTTGGTGCCATGAAATAAACAGCCGACATTTCCGATTTAGGGACGAGGCAAAAAGATCAATTTGTGGATTTCCGAATTGTTCACGTATATTATCAAAAGCTTGATTAGAAAGGCTCCATTCTGTATCAACGTTTTTGATTCTCGATAATCGGTCGGCCCAAAAGTTTTCTTTTCATGCGATATACGAAGTGCATAACCAAATATTTCTTTCTTCAGCCCATTGCCAAATCTTTCTGTAATGTATGTATGTAATGTAATGTAATGTGTACTTGCGAAGCGAGTGATGTGTGAACGTACTAGGGCTATCGGGGCAGAGTTCAGTTCTAATATCATCGTTCGCTAGAGCACTAGCTTCAGATGTACTTATGATAAATATATTAATCTGTTCATTTAATTAAGTATACCATTACTACAACTGGCGACGAGGATTAAGAAGTAGGGAACTCATAAAGCGTAGAAACAGAAAGCGGTGTAATTGGAAGGAATTACGCGCGGCAGAAAGAGTTAAATAGCGTATAAAGATTTCTGGAAGGAGAAATCATAGTGTAATAATTAATGTCCGAAAATAGACAAGGAACATCGTGAATCCAAAAGCTAAATAAGGGGCAGATAGTGGAAGAGTTGAAGAATCGAGGCATTCCATACATCGAGAGTGATAGGTACGTGAACCTCAGAGAAAAATTAAGAAAAGCCGTTAAAAGCGAATTAAAACCAGACCAAAGATGAAGTACAAGCAACAGCGATAAAACAGATACGAGTGGGTCCGACGAAGTTTTCGAGGAAACACAAGAAGATTTTGATCAATTAAACTTGGAAGAATTAAGCAATTCGGAAGAGGAATCAAAACCTAGGTCACTGGCAGAGTCAAGTGAGAAATCAACCATGACAAGAGAGCCCATAATATTGACAACTCCAGAATCAGAAGAGGAAGGCAATATGGCAGGCGATGGTAGAATGGAGTTCCAACTGGAGGGAGGTGACTGGGAAATTTTCACCGAGAAACTAAAATGTTATTTTTTAACCAAGAACATTCAAGACGAAAAGATAAAAGTTGCATCGCTAGTTACGCCCCTGAGCGTGGAGGCACATTCATTGTTGCGCCAGCTAGTAGCACCGGATAAAATAATGGTAAAAACAAACGCTCAACTGATCGAGGCAATGTCAAAACAACTGACTCCAAAACCATCGGAGGCTATGGAGCGTTGTACGTTCCACACAGCAAGACAAGAGATGCAGGAATCTATACCAGAATTTGTGGCTCGATTGAAGAAACTCTCACTGCATTGTAACTTCAAAGACCTAAGTGTAGCTTTACGCGACCAGTTCGTGTGTGGAGTAAAAGACAAAGATACGCGCATAAAATTATTTGAATCTACAGATTTGAATTTTGAGAAAGCGTTAGAAATTGCAACAGCACACGAATCAGCTGTTAAGAATGCAGCGACATCTGTTAGTGTCCTGGACAAGAAGAACGTTAAAGAAGATATTTACGCTATTAGAGATGGGAGATACATATACCAAAGAGGCAGAGGAAAGCCAGGAAAGGGGAACGCGGAACGAACACAGCAACAACAGCGATCAGCTGACGGATCGACAAAGCTAAATATGCCAGCTGGGCAATGTTATTGTTGTGGAGGATTCAATCACGTGAAAAGCGACTGCCGATTTAGGAATTATAAATGTAATTTCTGTCAAGGTAAGGGTCACCTAGAAAAAGTCTGCAAGAGGAAAACAACGACACAGCGGCAAACCAAGAGCGTTAACATGGTCACGGACAAGGCAGAAAACGATCGGAGCGGTCGCATCATCATGATTATTTCTTATTAGAAACTGTAAAAGAAAAGGTGCGAAATCATGAGAAAACTAATGAAAAAACATTCCGCGCAGGCCCTGAAAGTAAAACCGGTGATGAGTTACGGGAAGAAAACATGAGTAACACTATAAATTTTATCGATGCTCTTCCTATGTTCGTAAATGTGACTATCAACGGAGTAAATGTAAATTTAGAAATAGATACGGGTACATATTCCACGGTTTTTTCAGAAAATTTGTATCGCGAAAATTTTAGAGAGATTAAAATGGAGGAAACTGACAAGCAATTAAGAGCATATGATGGGCACGGTTTGCGGCCAATAGGGGAATTGACGAATCTGACTGTAATCTTTAATGGCATGAAACGACATTTAAATTGTTATGTTTTGTCTGGTTCGGGGCCTCCATTAGTGGGCCGTGAGTGGCTATTCGAATTCAATTGTTGGCCACTAAAATTTCCCAATCATAACAACGCCGTAAACAAAATTGATTCAAACGGGTTACTTGATTTTTTGACGAAAAAATACAATAAGTTGTTCGGCGATACCCCCGGATTGTATAATAGAAGCGAAGCTAAGATTTACGTAAAAGAGGGAACCGCACCTGTCGCATTAAAGTGTAGGCACGTTGCGCACGCGCTAAAACCGCTCGTGGAAAAAGAAATTGCAAGGTTAGTAGATTTAGGGCATATAGAACCCGTAGAAGTAAGCGAGCGGGCCACACAGGGACACGATAGTCCCTGTATTAAAAGGTAAAGGGCAAATTAGAATTTGTGGCGATTTCAAACTAACGCTAAATCCGCACATAATTATGAACAATTATCCTCTTCATACGATAGACGAAATTTTCGCGAAATTGCAGGGGGGCATTTCGTTCACTGAGTTAGATTTGAAACATGCTTACATGCAGTTTCCAGTGGATGAAGGCAGTTCCAAGTTGCTAACTATAGTTACCCATAAGGGTTTATTTAAATACAAGAAAATTACGGAGAGAGTTTCGCCTGCACCGGGTGATGTGCAGCGAAAAATTGATGAATGTTTAAACGGCATAGACGGTACAATCGCGTATCTTGATAATATTTACGTGACAGGTCGAACGGATGTAGAACACAGGCGCCATTCAGAGGAAGTATGTAAAAGACTGCAGGAAAGCAATTTGCGGTTGAATTTGAATAAATGTCGTTTCATTCAAGACGCAGTCGAAATTTTGGGATCTGTCATTGATCGGAGGGGGTTACACAAATCAGAATCGAAAGTTAAAGCCATGGTAAACGCACCTACACCATCAAATAGTAAAGAATTAGAATCATTTTTGGGATTGATAACTTTTTATGCTAAATTTCTGAAAAATCGTTCAGTGCAATTAAAGCCACTATATGATCTGCTAAAAAAGGATTTTACGTGGACTGAGGAGTGCAATGAGGCATCCAATTGGGTAAAAAGTGAACTTAGTTCACCAGAATTTCTGGCACATTACGACCCAAATCAAAAAATAGACCTGGCGTGCGACGCTTGCGACTACGGACTATCAGCGATTTTATCGCATAGGTATCAAGACGGTACAGAGAGGCCTATTGCATTCGCGTCGAAAAAGATTCCGGAAAAAGAACAAAAGCGCTCAATTATTGACAAAGAAGCCATGGCTATTGTATTTGGTTTCAAACGTTTTTACCAATTTGTATTTGGCAAGGATATAATTTTGCGCACCGATAACAAACCCTTACAGTTAATTCTTGGGCCTAGGAAAGGGTTGCCAGCGACAGCGGACAATAGACTGCAAAGATATGCATACTACCTGTCTGGATTTAGATACGAAATCGAGCATGTAAAATCAAAAGAGAACGCGAACTGTGACGCGCTTTCGCGACTACCAATTGATGACGACACGGATTTATCGGATATCACTGATCAAACAAATTCCCATATTAATTTTTTCGAAAATGAAGCGACAGCGTTTGATAGCAAAACATTAGCAAAAGAAAGTAGGAAAGATAGTGTACTGAATAACATAATTAGGTACGTTTCAGGGAAGTGGCCTGCGTGCAACAAACTCACGGCTGAGGAGAAAATTTATTTCAATAGGCGATTTGAACTAACGGTAGAAAAGGCGTGTCTTTTCTGGGGGACACGCGCATGTATCCCAGAAGCTATCCCAGGCAGGAATTGCCAATGCTGACAACTGGCCGGGGCTTGGGCCGATGGTCAGTTGCCAAGCCTTGGCAACTGAGCATTGGCCCAAG
>NCVS01000536.1:0-12156 GCA_003055095.1 Goniozus legneri | reverse complement strand
GTCATTCGTACCAGAAACAACAGAACAACCAGAAAAATCTCTGCCTTTGTTTACTACAGCAAACAACAAAATAATAAATATCACTTCTAATCCTGGCACAATTCCTCCTTGCCATTTTTTGAGAAAATCACCAATCTCAGTTTTTTCCCATGAAAAAGAGAATCAACCTCCAAAAGAAAGAATTAAGGTCCAGAAATTAGCTGATTTAAACAATAATAAACAATCAGCTCCTGGATCTACTGATTTTGTGACAATTCCACGTGAGTCAGAGGCAGAGAATTTAAAAAATCCAAACATAAAATTCGAGAACTGTGTCTTTCATGGGAATATACTTAATAATTTTTATTTTTATAAAAGTCCTGAGACAAATACGTAATATATTAAAATAAATACTATTCTTTTGTTAAAGTGTATTAATAACTTTATTTAGAAATGTATTTTTTTTTTATGCCTGCCCCCGACCAACAGCACTCGCTTCGCTCGTGCCGCAAATGTCGGGGCATGCATCAATATTTTTAACATACATCACGGTTCTGTGCTTTCGACCGGGTAGCAAGAAAAACAGTATACACTACACGGGCTGAAGATGGGAGAGCCCTGAACTGCGCGCCATATTGCCCTCGGCTTCGCCTCGGGCAATCGACGCGCAGTGCAGGAATCTCCCACTTTCGGCCCTTGTAGTGTAATATACTATTATTTCTCGGCTTGGGATATTTTCAACTAACAGAAGACGAACAAAACATATTTTGTTTTTGTTTTTTCTTCTTTCATTTTTTAAATGTATGTATACATTCTGTATGATTTCAGACTAAACGAAACTATACTATTCGATAAATATATCTTTTTTTATACAAGAGTGTACGTTATTTTTACTTTTTAATGCAATTTAAACGTTACAAATTTTAACGAAGAAATTAGGATAAGAAATGTGTATAAAAAACTAAAAGTTATATGTCTAATTTCGTATAAAAACCTTTTATTTTAATTTTAAGAATTGTCAAAAGTAGTACAATTAGGCTAGAACACCTTGTATACGCTTTTTGAGATATTTTCAAGAGCACACGCGAGAAATGACCCAGCACGTGGGGATTTATCTTTAAGTTTCGAGCGCGAAAGTTTCCCCGCGGCGAACTTTTGCATTTTAAGCTCATCGAATCGTCGCGAGAACAGAAGTTTTCCATTTGCGGAGCGTGGAAAGAAAACCATCTAGGCGTTCCTTCGACGCATCTTGAATCGAGATATCGCCCACACGTACTCACTCGTGAGATCTTCCACGAAGTTAGACGAGAGCTTAATATCACCGAGGCTCGTCGATTAAGAGAAAGTTCACGTCGAGTTATTACTTTTAATACCTACGGCGACTGAACGTTCGCGGATCCCGTTACCCGCTCGAGAGCTCTTCCCGAACTAGTCTACAATTGCTAGCGTGTCCTTGATGATCCACTCGTCGCGTAGTCGAGCCGGTAATTGATTCAACAGCGGGCTCGAGCACCGATAAAATCTCAGAAAGTCAAGGATTGTGTAGTACACGTCGATTGATAACCGCGACGAACGATTCCGTTGGTAATAATTGCTTTCTGTGCGAGAGATCGATCGATGCCGAAGAAGGTGAAGATTTCGCAATAACGCGAAGCTATTTCGGTGTCGTAATTGATACTTACGGCGACTGTAACACATTACGCCATTTGGATCATTCTTTCACGGCGGAAAAAGAAGGTACCGCGGCTACCGTTCCCTCGTTCGCTTCCCCGAGCTCGTTTTTATAGCGCTACTGGAGCGCGAACTGCGTACAATGTGCTGCGAAATTGACGCATTTCTTAGAAAATTTCGAATGAAACGTTAACCTCTGATAATACGTCAAAATACGCGGAAAAAATTGGTCTCAAGTTAAACCAGTTGTCTATAGAAGTTCATACAACATACAACATACAACATACAACATACAACATACAACAACAACAACATACAAAATACAACATACAACAACAACAACATACAACATACAAGAACAACAACATATAATTTCATGTTGATCTGGTATAATTTCTTTATGTTGAAATGTAACAATATTGCGTTTAATTTTTCATATAAATGACGTTAAATTACAGTTTCAAATTATGATTATTTAAAAATACATTTCGTGTAATTGTTTGTTTTTACAATCAAATATTGTTAAAGTCACATATAATCATGTTAAAATATCAAACAACGAAACGATTATATGAAATTGTACGTTAATTGATTGAACATTTTCATTTTTTATAATTAATATGTAATTTGTAGGAGAAAAGAAATAGGTATGGTAATTTAACAAAATTAAGTAATCATATTTCGTAAAAAATAAACAATAACACTTATACATATATGTTAAATTAATAATTGTAGACATTATACAATCAATATATGTAAAAGTTCTGATAGTGAGATTTTTTAACATATTACACATCTCTTTTAACAATGTGCAAATCGGTTACAATTGTAATTCAATTGCGATAAAATTTGATAACAAAATAAAATCATGCCTCGTTATTCGAAAATAACTGAAATAGCGAAAAGGATTCCTTGAAAAACAGATGTGTTATTTCTGAGACATCCGAGTATACATCTCGGCAAATGCTAGTGGTTAGTAGGAAACTGAAGGTGAAAATTAAAGAGCGGCTCATTTCTCGTTGATAGTTGTTTCCATACCGGAGAGGGTCGGTTTTAACGCTCCCACATGACAATCTGCCATTGGATACGTTCACTGGCGAGCTTTATGAGTCGTAAATTAAATGGTCAGACGAGCACATGACTTGTCGTTATTTGTCCGGATTCTTATTTCCCATCACGATTCGATATTACATGTTTCATGCCGGTAGTCTCGTCGATCTGATGCTATATTACCGTAATATAAATCGAACACGGCTAATGGCTCGTCCCGATAATTGATAAACGCATTTCGACAGATTGTAGGTAGTCGACGGCGAAGAGTAATTTTTTATGCCTATGATACATTTTAAATGAATATTTGAAAACCATTATTTTCTTTAATTTGAACGAGAAGGAATACAAACAAAAAAATAAGAAAAAAAACCCGTATCTGTTTGAGTATCTTTAATCAAATAATTTAGTAATTTTATTTCTATAAGTCGTTCACTCTAGTAGAAATGAAATCGAGTTTTTAGCCAGTAACTGGCCAGTTTTACTAGATATCAAGAAAAACATGGCGATTTTTAGTAAAACCGACAGCTTTCAGGTTATCAAAATTGTTATTGTGATAATTGTGATAATTGTGATTGTGATTATTTTACTAGATATGCTTTCATCTAGTAAACAGTAATTGCTGTACAATTTATAGACTTAATCAAGTTTTATTTGATTAATTTCTACTAGGGCAATTTCTGACTTGTAAAGAATCTTGTCGAGAATTGAGAAAAGATGTATAAAAAATACACACGAATAGGTACGAGCAATCATAAAATTTGATCGATCGTCTTCAAGTTTTCCGATCATAATACACCCTCATCGGTGATTAATTACCGTCGCACGAGTGAGAGTTCGTGATGAATTAATTTGCTTAAATCAGAAAGAGAATCTCGTATTCGACAAAGTATACGACTCTCGATGAACCGCTAATTGCTCTCTTCTATCATCGCTCGGTTGCCCGACGCGATAATTTATCACGAGCTTGAACTTTACCCAGAACAGCCCATAATTTTGTACGAGTTAATTTCTCAAATATTATTACAACGAATTTGATGTAATATTTGGAGCGATATTTTAATAGAGAGTTCTAGTGTAAAATATTAATTAACGATTTTCATTAGTTCCTTACACAGAAAAAAAGGATCACTTGAATCAAGAAATATATACTTGATTCAAGAGAGTTATACGGAAGAAAGAAAAATTCCGTCACTATGAAAATAATTTCTCCATATTAGTAGAAAATTAAATTCTTGAATTGAGAATTTTTTTTTCTTGAAACAAGTATTGTCATACTTGAACCAAATCTATTTTGTTTTATCCTAAGATAATTATTTCTCAAATAAAAAAAATAGTTTAAAAATAATAATAGTAAGTAATAGTTTCTTGAATGAAGTATATATTGACTTATTCAAGGATACACGTACTTGGATCAAGAAATTCACAACTATTGTTTTTAAAATCTTTTTTCTTGGTTCAAATAATCCTTTTTTTCTGTGTTAGCAAAGTAGCAAATAGTGCAGCGGATTATAATAATTCACGATTCGCGCTGGTAGTCCACAGGCAAACCGCGGCATCGATCTTCATCATCCAAAAGTAATGGGATATAGTTAACAGAAGTTAGCGAATATTGGATTTCCTTCGGTTCGTCCATCTCGTTTTATTCGCTCGAGTTTATCGACGTACGTATTACGGTCGAGAAATTAAATACCGAAATAGACTCGATTATGAAGAGGCGAATGGTATTTCCATCTCTCGCTGTTACCGTCTCGTTCTACCCTTAAGTCCAATTCTACGCCCATGTAACTGAGTTCTGTATAATCGATTTGATCAACGGACGTGCTACTGCTAAATCACTCTCTTTCGTGTCTAATTAATTTCAGCCAAGGATTTCGATTATTCACACACGTGTGCGCCAACTTCATAGACAGCCGGCAAATTGAATATCCATTTCGAATCGTTATTAAAGTTGGAACTGACGTTGAGTCTCATTTTTAGCAGTTAATGAAACTAGGTATATTTATGTTGAGTCGAGGTGATTTTAATTTATTGCCAATCTTGACGAATTCAAACATTGGTTTACTGGTTGGCTGTTTATCCTGTTGACAATGTGATACAGTGATACAAATGCTAATTCTTATCGGTATTATAATAATCGTGAGATAATGGGAGAAAGATATTGAGAGAAGAAAGACAGGAAGAAATGCAGGTGGTGTGGAGAAAAGAAGAAAAGTTGGGAGCATGAGCTGGAGAGATGCAGAGGGGACGTGAGTAGTTGAACTAGACGGGTCGAACTCATAAACAATTGCTACTGCATTCTAAACAAACATGCTATATTACATAAACAATTGCTTCTCTATTATAAACAAACATGCTATTACAAGACTTTAGTCTATCATAGCATGTTTGTTTATAATACAGAAGTAATTGTTTATGTAAAAGTATTGTTTGTATAGCGTGTTTGTTTATAATACAGTAGCAATTGTTTATAAGTTCGAACCCGTCTAGTTTAACTACTGGCGTAGCAAGAAGATTGGAAGTCAGGAAGGTAATCCGGAGGAGGTTGGATGTGAGCGAAGAGAGAGAGAGAGAGAGAGTTGGAGGGATTGTGGAGAGAGAGAGAAGAAAGAAGGAAACGGAGCGTGCAGAACCCGAAAACGGGAATTGAACTATGGATGTCAAAACACATCTGATTACAACGAATCCATTTCTAGCATTGTTTTACTAAATTTTTTTCAATGAAAATGAAAAAGTTTTCAAATTGCAAACAGAATCAGATAATTTTTAAATTGCGTATGTTTTGAAATAAATAAATGAAAAATGAGCGAAAAAAATATCAGTACAAGAATAAGCTGAATATAATTTGATACGTATGAATGTGTTATTCGAAAGAATCTTAAATTTAAAATACTTACTACTTTTAAATAAGTCGCAAATGAGAATTCAAAAACGCAACTTGATTCAAAGATATTATTTTGGACAAGAAATATATAACACAGAAATTTTTATTTATATTAATAAATTTAAAACTGTATATAAATTAAAATAATATAAAAATTTTTTTCTTAAATAACAATTTCCATAGAAATCTTATAAAAATGAAATATGTACATTAAAAAGAAAGCTGTTTTGATATCATATATTCAACTCGGTTGACTGATTAGATAGGTTGAAGATTGAGTATGTCCTTAAAATTTTAATTATGTATATCCGTTACGTTGCAAATGAATCAATCGATTACCCTTCCAAACATCGATTCAAATTGAATAGTAGAAGCGAAAAAATGACATTGAATTACCAAAGCATTATCGGTTGAAATGAATAGCGATCTCTTTTGGATCAAGTGAAACGTATAATAGGGCTCGATTATAAGAGCCAAGCTCGATATGACCTGTCGGTGAAATGTGACTGAAGTTAACCCCGAGGCATCGCAACCACGTTAATTACCTCGCAGTGCAGCGTGTAATCTAATTACGGTCGAGGGATGAGTGTTCGATAATCCAATCGTGAATCCCTTACACCCTCTCGAACGAGGCCTCACCGGAGTACCGCGCGAGAGAGTGTGACGTAAGAGCCTCGAATGCGAATCACGAGATTACGTTCGCGTTAATTTTCTAGTAGATAATATCGCGATATTATGAATGCACGTGAACACATATTAAGGAGGGAAAAAGAGAGGTAGATAGAAGTTGAATCTCGACAGTCAGTATAATTAAAAATAGAAAACGTAATGTGTGTGCATACAGACATATTTATGTATATTTTTCGAGTCGAAAAATAAGATCTATTTACTGATCCATAATCAGATTAGTGCGTTAACTAAATCCTTATTACACCCTTATTTTGTAAAATGCCGTGTATGCTAAAAATAATGTGTGAAATGTTTGAAAAGCTGTCACTATGAAAACTTTTATGTTGATTAATTAATGATAACAATTATTGATTTAACATGTGTAAGTTTTGTTATTCAGTTTTTACGAAATATGATTGGTTAATTTTGTTAATTTACTACGAATTACATGTTATTTACAAAAAATAACTGTGTGATTTTGACATAATTATGTGTCATTTAAATAATATTTGATTGTAGAATTTAACAATCATACAAACTGTATGGTTACATATGATCATAAACTCAAAAGGTAACTTTAACCGTTATTTATATGAAGAAATGAACCACACAATGTTGTTAACTTTCAACATAAAATAATAGGTAATACAAAAAATTGTTATACCTACCATAATGCTATACAGAAGAGGTCTTTTATGATTTTTAATATATCAGTAACACCGTTATAAGTTACAAAGGTATAACCACAAAATGATTAAAAATCGCAAAAAAACTGTAATTACAAGAAAACTGCTATTTACATTAGGAGAAACACTAGAAAACGTCTCTATAAAGGTAAAAATTTTTACGTTACGAACGCCCTGAGTAAAAATTTTTTAGGGCTCAGATCAAGTTCAGGTACAGTGTGGCTGGAATTGAACCGGCTCTGGCAAGTTCTGTAGATTAGAGATTCAAACGTATCTGATCAGGTTAACACATCCGTAGGTATTTGATCGGATTGACCAATCGGAGTCCGAACAGACTACCGAATACAGTTCTGGTCAGTTCACCAATCTTATGTCAGATTGGGCTGACAAATTCGGTTCTATTCAGGCACTTTGATCTTAATTCGATCAAATTGACGGATCCTGGCCTGAGTGTGGAATTACAAACTAGAAAAAAAAAATAATAATAATAGTAATTTTTTTTTCATTTTTCATTATTTTTTACTTTTATATCATTATTCATGTCTAGCAGCTTTCTTCGATGCTCGCCAAAAACGCTTCACTCGTAATTTGGTGGCTTCTCGTTTTCGTTTCAAACTATCTATTATGATTTACTATTCAAACAATTTATTTTCACGTTTGCGTTGTAGGTTATCGGTTACAATTTCGTACTTAAAAATATTTGTAACAACGTTATCTTACAATTATTGAAATTGATTATATTAGCTTGATCTGTGTTCTATCAGTACTACATAGTACGATAATAATGAGGCAGCTTGATTTTTTCGTACACGTTTATCGGGTGTTAAACATTACATGGCGTACACGAGTTAGCCTGATCAGCACTTGATCAACCCTACAGCAGTATGCCGTATTTCAGCTATGATCAGGTACCTGAGGTACCATTATTCCTACCTGGTTAGTATTCTACGAGAATGCCGTAATAAAGCATGATTCAGCCCTCACTGAACTACAGTCTGCCTGAAAAAATTTCTACTCGGGGCACTCTTATTAAGAATAGTTTTTGAGATACATGCAAAAAATACATCAGTGCAAAACTTGGATCCTAAAAATAAAAAGTGAGTACTCCACAGCAGACGCTCCACGTCGAACGGCTTAGTGCTAAAAAAACCACACGATTTTCAGATGTACAATACGATTTATTACCTTTAAAACATTTTTTCAATATATAGTTTAAGAATGTGTTCATGTCAACAAATATCAGTCGAACCAATATTTATTTAGTAATCAAAAATTCTTTTCCCCTATAAATTGTTCGAATGTTGCAATCTTAATTCGATCGTCATTATTATACAAGTGCAGGAAGTTGTTGATAACGGCATTTTTTATCTTTCAGGTGCAGCTGTTACCTTCAAGCCAGGCTACTGCGAGAGAAAGGTATGCTCAATGATAGATTCGTTTTCCGTGGAAACTCTAGTTCACGCTTATGAAGCTCGTGATGCATTTTACTCGTTAATTGCAATATCGGAGACCATTAAGGGTTCTTGGCGATATCAAATTTCTACGCTGAGGAGATTATGACGTAACGATCGTATCCTCGTTATGTATACAGGGTTTTATGTAACGACCGTCTTCATTTTGAAATTTAAATGAAACATTGAATTTTAAGCCGAAATGTACTCTTGCATTTTCTTTAATTTCCCCGTTTATGAGTTATAACGGTATAGATTCGGAATTTCGACGAATCAGGAATGTGTGTCAGGCACTAAAAAATGGGTAAATCCCCTATGTTATCAATGCCGAAAAATCCGCCCTGATACCGCGCATCTGAAACGTTGTAAAAATTTTCTCTTGCTTTGAAATTTTCAATCCTTAAATAATAACACAAACTGATTTTTTACTTTCTAATGTTAAGAGTTACGTTAGAAATGGAACCGTCTCTAATATTTTTCATGATAATTTATCATTTCTTCAATATTTTTTCGTTCCTGAAAATTCGCGACTCGATCCGCTAAATATTTAGTAACGAAAAAAAAAATTTAAGAACTTCAACGGAAGATAGAATTTTTTCAGCGTTTCAGTTGTACGGCATCAGGACGAATTTTTTGGTATTAATAACATGGGGGTAGCACCCATTTTTGAACGCCTGACGCGCGCTCCTGATTTATCAAAATTCCGGAGGTTAACCCTTTTAACTTATGAGCGGGACGTCGGTAGAAAAAAATGCAAGAGAGAATTTCGGCATAAAATTCAATGTTTTATCTAAATTTCGAAAAAATGACAGTCCTTACAGAACGTTTTATATACATGTACGTATAGTATTTGTATAAGGGAGGGAGGAGGGCAAAATGGGGTACTCCGAAAATTCGATAAAAAATTTTTCATTTTAAATATAAAACGGCCGGTCGAAGTTAGATTATTTCTTTGAAATCATAATGGTTTGTTAAGTACCCCGTTTTGCCTCCCTCTCCTCTAAATAACGAGAGCCTCTTTTTCAGAGATGAGTTCTATAATTTGCTTATTCGGTGATTTCAAAACCAATTTTTTCTTATATTCTCTTACAAGCAAAACCAATTTAATCGTTAGAGGCGGATGTTTACGTAAATGATTGATGTCGCGAAATCTGGAACGAGAACGTAAACTTTTTCCATTAAAAGTTTCGTCTCACCTTTGCGAGTTGCGAAATTGACGACTCGATATATAACCAGATTGTCGAGGGAGAGGAAAGAAAGCGTACGTTACTTTTTTAAAATAAACTCGCACATGGAAAATCTTCGAAGGAAAAATCTCGCCCACGATTTTCCATCGCGATAGCCGCATCCTGTGTACTGATTGTTTTTCGAAACCACTTAGCTTCATTGGCACAAATATTTGAAATTTGATGTTGCGAAAACTCGATACCTCGAAATAGTAAAGTTTCACAATTTTTTAAACAAAATCCCTTTTTTTTGCAAGTCGTATTACAAGGAAAAAGAGAGTTGGAAAGTTCTGGGTGCCGGTAAGGAAATTCCTTATTGTGTGAAGGAAATTTAAGAGCTCACTGCTCTCTCACTGTTCTCGCGAGCGAACGCGACAAAAGGGAACGCTCGCACAGATTTTACCGGGACATCAAACTTTCTGTACTTTATAATACTTATGAGGTATAAATTCGCCAAGTTGTTCGATATCTAGGCAAAATCGGTATTTATGCCGAAGCATATTCCTATAATTTCAGATGAACTGATATAGGAACGAGTAAATTCTCAATAGGGTACTGAAGTTGATTATGGCTCTGACTTTCTCATTTTTTATTAAGGCGACGAGTCGGTTACGGCTGTGTACACCGAGATAAAATCTGTACAAATATTTTTTCTTATACAATAATATAAGTTCGAAAAATCAACAAAGCACAAAAATATAATTTTAGGTATAGTTATAGTATGCTTTGATTCCCAATGGAACACCATAACATTTCACAAAATGACATCTCAAAATGTATTATTTAGTATTACATCGATGACCAGATCTGAAATTCAAGCTGAGAATGGATATTTTGATGTTTCTTGACGTTTAACATCAGAACCTTTGCGTTAAAATTTAAAACACATATAGTACCTGCGAGTAATAAGGCCTAGCTAAGCGGATTTTAAGTTAAAAAGAAAAATAAGATGAATATTTACTACTCATCAATATTAATTGTTTGTGTAGTAATCTTAGAATGAGTTGAGAACATCCATTTTTTAATATTATTCATACAAACATAAAATAAATCATTTTATAAAACACTACTCATAGGCCTTATTATACTACGGTTGGGTAATAAGGCTTATAGCTAAAATCTCATATAAACACAAAAATTAGAAACTTTATTGAAAATTAAAAACAAAAAAAAATTGAAAAAAAAAAAAAATTAAAAAAAAAAATAAAATTAAAAAAAAAAATTGAAATTGAAAAACAAATAATAATTATTTATTAAAATTATATAACATGTTTAACACCCATCTGGGCGTCCAAATGCACTTGAATCGTCTATTGCCAAATCAATACATTCTTCATGGTACCGTTTGCCACCCTGCGCATAACCTTATGTTGTCGATCTCACATCTTCTCTGCAAGTGTGGCAGTACTATGTTGTATTCAGTGATCGGCAGTAACGATTTTTCTGTTAACGATTCTATTTATATTACCAATTTTTCAGGGGAATCAATAATAATTCTTCTCTAATTATTAATTTCTCAAAGTAATTAGTAATAATTCTTCTCTAATTACTAATTTCTCAGAGTAATTAGTAATAATTTTTCTCTAATTACTAATTTCTCAGAGTAATTATTAATAATTTTTCTCTAATTACTAATTTTTTGGAATAATTAGTAATTTTTTATGTTTATTACTGATTTTTCAAAAAATTAGATAATGAAAATAGATAATTTTCATTTCGCCGATCACTGATTGTGTCTATCCCATCGTCTAGTTCTAATTCTTTTTGTTTTTATTTTCTTTTATTTTTACATGGCGCATAATGAGGCCTATAGTGAGTTTCGATAGGCCTTATTACCCGCAGAAACAATTATTTCTTTTCGACTTATAAACAATATATCATGTGAATTAAATGTGAAAAAAACATGACCAGTGTGAAGAGGAAGAAACGAAGATAAATAACATTCAAATATATTTAATTAGGATAGATGCACCATTTTTGGCCACTGTACCACTTGTGGCCACTTTGAAATTCTTATTGATATACTTTGTATTTGATTCTTACTACGACATGATTTAGTTTATTTCTACGATTTTTAGATATATTGACGTCATTGCGAATATTTCATTACGCTTTCAAATAATATTACTTCTTACTTCCCAAAAATATTAAAAAAAAAAAAAACAACCAGAATCGTAGTGTATCTGAGCAATTTCTTTTATTGTTAGTAAAAATCATAAAAAAGGCTCTATAAGTAAGTCACTAATATTTATCGAGAATCGTGTGCAATATTCATAGTATTTTTAAAAATTCTCCACTTATTGATTATTTAGATCATTTTAAAATTTATCAAAAATGGCGCTATGGCCACTACTGGTACAGTAGGCATTATACAGTACAATTTAACTCTTTTTTCACAATAAAAAGAGCTCTGATAAGGTTCATACATGTAATAATTCGACTACTAATACATTCAAGAATTGATTAATTGATTTTCCTTTATTAAATCCCGGGACAAAATTTGAAGTATTCTAGGAGTATTCATTGATATTCTAAGAGTC
>NCVS01000535.1:88659-195743 GCA_003055095.1 Goniozus legneri | reverse complement strand
GGAGAAATATTCTAGGTAGAAAAATACTTTTTTTTCAGTGCATATGTAAAAATACGTCCGAGAATTGTTTTTACATCGTCGTTCATGTGTCCACAATTATTAAAATTAACAAATTGTTTTTTTTTTATGTATTATCGCGTTTATTTCTAAAACATTCTAAAAACGAATCTATAAAGAAATCTGTTTCCGAAAAGGCATACTTTTCTTCTTATTTGTAGTTATATTCTACTATATTTTTGGAACGGTTCGGTGAAAAGCGTTCATTTTTCACACAAAGTTCGATAAATATATGGTCTACAATACACCAGTTTTCCCGCGATGCAGTAAATTTTGGTAATCGACCGTCATGTATTTATAATCGACTCTGACGACATTTATCTCGTAAACTAAACGGCGAATGTTCTTCAAACTTGGATATATCGAGTATTAGAACTACGGAAAGATCTTTGAAATTTTAAGCGATTCGGTTATTTTTGCGCAACTACCTAACCCCTTTAACAGCATATTATTTTGAACACGGTTAAATATTTTTATTAAATAATAATCGACTGTATCGAATAAAACATCTTTTATTGGTATATAAATGAATATTCATTCAATTTAACGATTTGTTTTTTCAAACGAAATGAAAACGGGAAAAACAAGCGCAAATGCATGATGCATTTCCTTTAAATCTCGTTGGTATCGGATCTCGCGAGACACTAATCGTTATGGGAAAAAAATGAAAATCGCGCGACTCCTATGGGATCTTAATTTTGGCGCGACTCGGGTCGCGCTTCCGAGGAAATAATAGCGGTATAAATCACTCGCGTGGCGACTTCCGCGGCGCTCTGGCCCGCCGCCAGAAGCAACGTAGGCTATGGTGCAATTTTCTTCTTCTTTCCTTCTTTGCCACAACAAAGAATGCCCTTTAAATAAATGTCTAACGAGGCTGATAACTCCGCGCCGGTGTGAGCCCGCTCTGCCATTTTCGCTGGCCTTCTCCGTTTTATAACTCAAAAATCTTCAATTACGTTAAACGCGTTGTAAAATTCGTCCCTTTCTCTTTCCCTCTCTCTCTCTCTCTCTCTTTCTCGCTCGCTCGCTCTCGTCGCACAATCTCAAAGCCCTGTTCTCGATTCGTACGAGATACCTTCGACCGCTCGTACGGTGTGCTAATTCGTTTCGCCGAGTCGAGTACGTCCTCGGCAGCGGCCACAGCCTCCAACTTGGAGAGCCCCACCGCGTGCGCTTCATTTAATTAACGCGAGATTAGTCGAGTCGTATTTCGGCGAATGCAGAGACCCAAATACGTGTAGTTACACTGGGAGCGTGTGGCCCAAGTTGGACATTGCCCGTTAAATCTGCATTTCCGTCTTCCAAGTTTCGAGAGAACTCGGCGAATGAGGGTAGCGAGAGAGGAGCGAATTGGCGGGAACCAATGGCGAAACGACTAAACCACCGACCATCGCTTGCGTAATACCAGCGCGAACAATCGATAACCGATTGCGATTCCCGCGCGAATAGATTCATTTCTACGTATAGAGCGGGCTCCGATTCTCGTTTTTGGTAACGGAAAAAGGATCTCGATATTAACTTTTGAACGGCAAAACTGTACTCGCGCCTTCGCTACATTGTAATAAGCCCGTTGTAAATTCGACGATGAATATTCAATGAGCGTGCACACGGAGTGTTGCATTTTCGTCTATGAAAGCGTTTATAGAGGATGAATCTCTCGCTGAATTATTAGGGCGCGAGCGATGTCGCTCAGGCGCCAGAGTAGTTTGAGTATTTTGGCGAGCTACCGTCGAATGGAAAATAGAAAAACCACCCCGGTCTCCTTCTCTACCCATTTTCCGCGCACCTTGTTCTACGCGCACTTGGGATAACGATGCCTGGGATAATTATCGCGCGTCGGAGTCGGATCGATTCGACGAGGGTTTTTCACGGCGCATTCGACGATTATTTAGTCCGAATAAAAAAGGGGAGGATAAAGGTGAATCAGCGAGAAAAGTACGCAAGAAAGATCGAGACTCGCATACGCTGAAAAGCGGATTGTTTCTATTTCGAGCCACTCGGTTGGTGCCATCGATCGCCGCTAAATTATTTCGAGTGGTCTCTATCTATAGTTGAGCCGGTGACTTGAGAAAACTGACCTACTTGCGTGCCCGTAGCGAAAAATTCTCTTCCGATAGTAAAAGGCGGATTAAAATTACCGACTCTCGTATCGCGAAATATTTCATACGTTCGATTAATCGCGGACTCTCTGTCTCGCGCGCGCGGTGTCGGGCTAACAGAAGAGAAAAACGGAATGCATTCGATATCGATTTCTGACCGAATTCAACATGGCCACGGTATATAGGCCGTGTTACGTGTATTTATCTGGAATATCGTTTAATCGTGTCTCGTACCGATAATGTTAATAATTTATGGTAGATACGGCGAGCGCTACATGCACGTGTATCCGTTGCTAATACGATCGGTCAATACTACAAGTTTTATCGGACGCTGCGTGCAACTCTGATAAACGCTCGCCGAGCCCAGCCACCATTGCCAAAGTGCTCCGGAATCGACGCGAACGATATTTTCTCGTTACATTCCGACCAATTAGCGATTCTACGCGCGTCTTGTCGTCCGAGATAGCCGGACGTTACAGCAAAAAAATTTTTCGATTGTTGATTATTTCGTCTTTCTAATGCATTCCAATTCTCTACGATTGTGTGGTGTGCTTCAATGTATCTCAACGCGTAGCAAGAAAACGTCGATACATTTTTCACGTTTGACCAAACGTACGATCGTTTCATTGCAAAACGCTCGTTTGAATACGCCAACGCGCAACCTTTCTGACCTTTAGGTCTTCGATTTTTATAACTCGAGTTCTTTATAACGATACAGTACTAGTTTACAAATTTCACGCCAATCGGATTTTTCCATATTATTTTTGACAAAACTGAATTTTAACTTCTAAACTTCTGAACTTCTGAACTTTGAAAATTTTGAAATCGTTGAATTTTTCATCTCAGTTTAATGGAAAACTACGAATGTTTTCGAGAAATGTTAAATATTAGAAAGGTGCGTATTTTCATTGTCTAATCAAATATTGAAAGTATACTATTGACTTATGAAATACAACGTATAAAAATTGAAAACTCCAAGATCGAAAATGTTCTATTACCGGATAATCTAACAAATTCCTACAGCAGACGTTGAAATGTCCACTCCGATGAGCGTTATTTCGACGGTCGTATGACCCCAGCTGAAAAAAGTACCACATTTCGAACCTGTCTCGCGTTCGCGCGCGATCTATAATTAGATGCATCGGAGGCACACACGAGCCATCCGCGGGAGTAAATAGAGTGGAGGGTAAATAGAATCCACTCTCGCTCGATATTAAGAAACTTTCGGTCTGGATATAAGGCTCGCGGTTGCTCGAGCGAAATGAACCTCCGGCTGGTGGATTTCGTGACGCGAAAGAAAACAGTGAAATACAGGGTGGAAATAACGACGGCGTCATTAGCGGACTGGATAGACGAGGGTTGCGAATACTGTTTTGCATTCGCAGTGGATACCGAGGCGAGGAAGAAGACCATCCACTCCGAAACGATAACTCCTCGAGGATCAGCCAATAAGCCTAATGGAAGTCGCTCGTTTTCTCGGTGTCACTTCGGACACTGTACGATATTTTGCTCCGGGGGGCGGAATTCCCGATCGAGCCCGGGATCTCGGAAATTTTCGCCGCGTTATCGTGTTCCTTCGATGAAAAGATGAAAAAAGTTTTCGTCGAGTATGCCCGGAACTCGATGCGGAGTTTCCGCGATTCGATATCGGAGCGACAAGACAAACGAAACAAGCGGCATCGCGAAACGATCGGAAGTATTAGACTATAGCGGTCTCTCCGCTCTCGCGCTTGGTAAATTTATCTTGCCCGGTGTAGCCCATGTTAGAGTCTTCGGGTACTTATTTACTCTCGCGGGACGACGGGCGGGATTCTTCAACGGCGAGAATTTTTTCTCCCGACGAGAGCCGAACCGGGTAAGAGGGAAAAAATTGAATTCCTAATGTACCGGCGTTAGAGAAAATATCGTCACGGCTCATAGGAGAGCTCGCGCGGAGGCGATCGTAGAGGGTTACGACTGAGAATTTTATTTTCTTCATTCGGAGGAGAAAACCGTAACGCTCTCGACGAGTGCCCACGTGCAAATCGATTACTCGTGTTCGCACTTAAGTGCTCCCTTATCTGTCCGGGAAATGTATGACGGGCGCGGGGGGGTTGGAAATATATATATATACCGCGACACGGCTCGGCGTTATTGTATTTTTATTTTTCTCGAATGAAAAACCCTTCTCGCAGCCGCGGGAGCAACCCCGGCGATAATTAAAAGTAGAAAAATAATCGCTATACACGAGACGTTTTGGCGGAATGTAGGTCAGCCGGGAAATCGTTAGTAACTACTCGCGGATTTTTCACCGCGCTTACACGAGTCCATGAAAACAGGAGTTTTTCAAGTTGTCGCGCGCGTATCAAATCCCCTGACCTCGTTCTTCATCTCCCTACCGCGGGTTCCCTCCCAGCCACCACTCGCCTCTTCGCTCTCTCCATCCGGAAACTCGAATGTCGTTGACTTTGATCGATCGTCGGCATTGTATTAATTAGAGCCCCAGACCGCTACAGAGCGTGCTAGCTTTCAAAGCTCCTCTCGTAAACGCCTCTTCGCCATTCTCTCATACTCTCCACCTGTACGCTGTGTACTCGCAAACACGAGACCGAATATTTCCACACAGTGCCATCCTTTTTCTTTCTTTATCTCGATATTTTACGGATACGTTTCGAGAATTTATAACGGGAGGAGACCGTAATACAAATCTCCCCAGTTAACCGTTTCGCTCTTTTCGTTCCAACTCTTTGAAGGTTATCCGCTATTGAAATAAATCCGTTTCGGGTCGCCATGATGTAATGAATCGATTAATATTCGAACAAAAAGTTTTTTAATCTCTATATTACTTTCCCCATTTTTCGAATTCAGTCTGGATCGATGCTTCTCGCAATTATCGTCATTCGCTAGGACTGTAATATATATTAATCACTCATCCGCAGTTGAATCCAGTTAAAAATTTATATCTTTATCGCGAATCCTTTGAACAAAAACACATCACCGATATTAACCTTTGTTATTTCTCTCTGTACCGGTTCGACGCTCGGCTATGCGAAAATTCCATTTTATTTCCTTTCTGTCGATTCTCTCCTTTGAAATTTTTTCACCGGCGGTCGGCCCCTATCGGCAAAAACGCGCGATTCGGAGGAGGCACGCACGATATAGGAAAAAATTTCGATGTCACGTTGCCAACCGAATTTCGAATCTCGCGCTGTTGCGTGATTTATTAGTCGGATAGGCACGTTCGTTCGCGTAGATACGCGAGCAGGTGCATGGACGCGTTTCTGTATAAGCGAAATTGCGCGAAATGAAACGAAAGAATGCGTTCACTCGCGTACACGGGGCGTATATCGTTTCGTAAATTTCGAGCCGCGCTATCGCCTGGCCGTCGTCCGTCGCGATTGGGAGAAAAATGAATGATTCGCTGGAGGCCCGCGGCTTAACGATCTTTTTAGCGCCGAGCTCTATTCACTCCCGGAACGAATGGAAAAAAGAACCCGGAGGTCTCTATCGGGTTCACCATTAGAGACTTGACGGTATAACGTTATCAGCGTTGCTTCATGCAACGAAACAGAAGATCCGATCTTATTAACAACGGAACACTTTTATCTACGGTGGAATGGAATAAGAGGCATTATAGAAGGAACGGGCTTCGTAAATTTTTATCGCATTACGCGACGAAAAGTCAGCAGTCTGACGTAACTTTCGCATATCAAAGCGAATCGAGTAATCGAATTAACGACCTCTCCATTTAGCGGTACCCGGCGAGAACGCTTACTTCAATATCTCGCGTCGTCTTTCTCGCTTGAGTTTTCATCGACTAGCACATCTTGGCGGTTTCCACACCGATACACACGCGAGACGCCCACTTCCTCTCGTCTTTGTACGCCCCCCGTAGCTGTTTCGGTGCATCGATAATTAAAAATAAATAACGCGGGGAAGAATACACCAGCCCCTCTCCCTCCCTTCTCGTATCGGGAGTCTGTCGTCGACTACGGGAGCGTGTGTGCACGACGAAATTGAAACTCGACAAATGCCTCGTGTTCTCCGCGTCTGTCGAAATAAATGTAAACGCGAAGAAACTCCAGGCGAGTTTCCAATCAGCGCATCTTTTACAGAAACGCTGCGTGGCACGAAATTACAATGTCTCCGTAGCTCGTGGATACACGTATCGCGTATATTGCTGCAATGTAGATGAGCCTCTTGAACGAGATGAGACTAGCGAGTAGAGGGATTTGAGCTCGCCGCGAACGGATACACGACTATTATAGTCTCGTGCATATTTGAGAATCCGCGTGCACACCGCGATCGGTAAACGTCGCCCGGGTGTCTCTTATCCATTATCAATGAATTCAATTTCCCTGGGCTTTGTTAATCATCGTAGCACGTGGCTTGCAGATTCGAGGCACGATTGCCGCACTCGAGGAAGCTCCGAGGCCACTGTGGCCGTGTCGTATCACCTTTTTAACGAGAAGAAGCGCGTAGGGGTCGAGGACACACTCGAGGTGCCCGCGCTCTACGCGCTACTGCACCTTTTAGCCGCACCCCTTCCCTCTCGCCTCTTACGTCGTTGCTCTCCTGCTCCACATCTCAACACACAATGAACGCCTCTTTCTCTCGCCTCGCTTCGCGCCCACCTATTTTTGCCACGGCCTGTACCGAGCGAGACCGAGCGATAAAAGAAAAAGAAAGAAGCGAAATTCCGGAATGTCACGACCCGATAAAATATTAACAAGCTCCCGCACAGTGTATCTGGGCCACGCTCTTCAAAAGATTCTACTCGTACAGGTGTAAAGAGGTGTTAGAAAAGAGAAAGAGAGAGAGAGAGAGAGAGAGAGAGTGAGAGACGAACGTGAAAAAAAATGCTAATCGCTATCTGGATGTGTACGAGCGAGAAAGAAGAATACGAATATCTCGAGATTCGCGACGCGGAGCAGTTTTCGTAACGCGATTTTACGAGGCTGCGACTCCGGTGTGAGAGTTTAAATTGCAAATAAAAAAAGATATCCAGGCCTGGTATGGATTTGCATTTCAGCGGAGGAAGGAGAACGGGGCGAGATTGATGAAAAACGCAAAAGACGGTTGAGGATTGCGAAAAAGCGAGATTAGAATGGAGAGTAGGAGAGGAATATCTCTCGCTAACGAACGATCCTGAGGTCTTACCTGTCGCGATGTCAATTTTGCATAAAATAAATAATACACGCGGTCGGAGAATCAAATATTCAGATTTTCGAGCACTCGGTATTTCTTTTTCTTCAAACAAGATCGACTTGGCAAACGAACCTTCGCATACAAACACGTTAAATAAATCGACTAGCTGGCGAGTATCGATCGGCGGTCAGTCGAAATAACTACGAAGCGACCTCTTATCCATCACATACGTTCCGCGTCTCGAGCAACGATTGTATCACGTTTCGAATTGGCCAGGAATAACCGAGCGGAAGATCCTTGCGGAGCATCGTTGCAGCGTTCGTCTAACGTTACGACTGCTCGCTCGCGGTTTTACTCTTTTCTCCTTTTTTTTCTAATGAAAAACAGAGAAAACGCGCCTAAGTAATGACGAGTCTGCAAGAAAGGGCCACTCGGCTTTAAGAGGCTGCAATAATCGCCGGTCCAAATGTAGAATTCTCGAGCAATATGCTTTAGTACAGCGAGACGAGTTTTTCTTTATTTCTACCTTTACCTTCTGTTTCGTTAATCTTAGCTCGAAACTTGAATTTCCTGCATCACCCGAAAGGATCGAATATCGAATTATATATAGAGTGTCCTAGTTTTATCGATTCGACAGGGCAAATAGATCTCGAAATTCAAAGAGGATACGTATTTTTTTCCTTTTTCCCGTACATGCTTCGTTAACCCGCAGACTGTCAGCTCTGAAATTTTTAACAACATATAGAGGTGCCAAAATGTGAATCTTGTATCATACGTAAAGCGTATCTAATATATCGGGTTTCCGTCGAATTTTTTGAAAAATACCATACGGAGGTT
Organism: Goniozus legneri; assembly: GCA_003055095.1. NCBI lineage: Eukaryota > Metazoa > Arthropoda > Insecta > Hymenoptera > Bethylidae > Goniozus > Goniozus legneri. The sequence goes on along the minus strand of NCVS01000535.1, from coordinate 187,623 downwards.
TGAGGGACACCGAACGATGGTTCCAATCAATTTAAATCGATTAAAGTACATAAATATTTGTGTTTTGTGAGAAAAAAATAAATTCCTTTCAAAGTCGATATATCGGTTTTCTAGAAGTCTAGAGGTGAAAAAGTTGATTTTATTTTCTCAAGCGATAAACAACAAATGTAAACAGAGGTTAAACATTCTCGAATGCTTTAACCAAACGAGACAAGCTTTTTTTCTTCGTTCCTCTCTTTACCCCCATTTCGTTAACCTTAGCTCGAAAATTGAATTCCAAACGACACCCGGAAGAATCGAATATCGAGGTACATATTCGCGGGTGTAAGCAGTCCTAGGTTTCGCGATTCGCCGGCTGTTCGGCCGGCATAAATCTCCATTTCGATAACGCCGGGCGCGATAATTAATATTCCTTGTATAAGCCCGAAAATTGACATATCGCCTTATTCAGCGAAATGAGTTTTTTCGAAACGCGAAATTAATCAAGAAATTGAATACTCGATTCGAGAATCCGAAACTAGCCGGCATCCAATTACGAAATGTTCGTTTGCTCTTTGCGGACAAATCGAGTCGAATTTCGCATTTCGCATCGATCCTATCGCGGGGAGCGAGAGGAGTCAGGCCTGGTCACTCCCTCGGGAGGCCTCCTTTGATTACCTCACACGCCGTCCACGGGGAGGTGTGTATGTGTGTACGCGCGAGTACGTGCGCGAACCTGATTTGCATAGGTTAGCGAATACGCGTCTCCGCTCCAAACTTCCTCGCGTCAATCCGCATTAGCCCGAGCTGGGCGAGGCTCTTCCGATGGATTATCGCGTCGCGTCGATGTGCAACTACGTCCATTCCCTACGTAACGAAAATATTTTCCTTTTCGGCCAGTTGGCTCGGGGCAATAATATTACGATCGTCAATGTCAATATACATTATTGACGATATTACCAATTCCTTTCTTTGCGCGATAGAGCGCTGTTTGCCCGTGCCGAAGGATACAAACGCACGGCGCGCGCGGATCGAACGCGAATACAACATCCGTGATGCGTTTGTTGATAGCGCACAGGAACGTAGCGCGCGAGCGCACGCTCGCTGTTCCCGTTTGGCTTATATAAACCGAAGGTACAAAGGTAACCAAAGGCAGAGGATGCCGCGTCAAACGTTGATTGAATTCCCAACTCTTGCCTACATATACCACTGGCTAGCGCGCCCGATCGGTCCTACACACCCCATATCGCACTCGAGCAGGGAAACAAACAGGGGAAAATTCGAACGTGGAAACGATCGTAGCCACCGATTCGTTCTAATTATCGCAAAACCGCGAGCTTAGCGCGATTCGACAACCGGCCGCGGTGGGGAATCAATTAAGGAGACTCGCGGCCGAGTTCGGACGATGCGCCTAGCCCGAGACCGGCAAAAAAAGGGGACGAGGGTGAACAAAAAAGAGGAAGGACAGGGAGGACGTACAAACTTGCCCCACTGAATATTCATATATTGTAATCAAGCCCCTTTTTGGAGCGAGTGGCCAGACGCGAGCATAGACCCTACAGGATTTTTTCTAGCCTCTATCCCGAATCACGCGAGCGCACGAATCCTGTCGACTCAAGCGTTCTAATCTCGCCCGTAAATTTCATTAATTTTCATACCTCGATACCTAATACCGCGAGGCTATCTTCCCTCGCACGCTCGTTTTAACAGCCCTGCGAGACTTGATCGCGGAATTTTTTCCCTCCTCGCGCTCGATGTCGGGATATATCTCATTGTCATACGAAGCGGCAAAGAGAGGCGCGAGGAGCGATAAAAAGACGAGAGAGATAGGGAAAGAGAGAGGGAGAGAGAGAGAGAGAGAGAGAAGATAAAAGGACGTAAGAAAGAAAGATCTTTCTATTGTCTCTTCACCCGGCGATACTCCCTCCCGGCACTTTTAATAAAGTCGACATCCGACCTCTTCGAGGATTCTCGTCGCGGTCGTAACCTCCCGTTAAAGAGAGCATAGAAATTTTCGCGAGAACGGAGTAAGCATATATCATGTATTCTTCATATTCCCTGAAAAATCAGTTGCCAAGTGGAAAATTGAATCCCCGCTGCGGTACACGCAATTCGTGCGCTAATAGTATTTTCTCCGCTGTTGCAGGTACGTATCGCGAGCGAACAAAGTCATTGGTGTAGCGCTGCGAGGAATGTAAGTACGTTCCGTATGATTAATTAAACGGCGATCGTCGCTCTCTGTGCCAGGTCCGATCGATTTTTCGCGGCGGGGTCGCGCGCGCACACGTACGTACCCAGAGAGAAGAATAAATTTTGACCAACTGCTGCAAGAGTTTATTATTTTTCGGAGGACTCTTCAGACCGCGGCTGCGTTCCCCGTTCCTTTTTATACTTTCACATTCGTCGAAATATACAGCGGCAGCTCCGCCACCACCCTTTCCTCACTCGGGCTTTTTTCTCTTGCCACACATCTCGACGAATGGAAAAGAACTCTCGAGACTTCTTTTGCCCTCGCGAGTCGTCCACTCGTGCCATTATTGTCGCGCGTATATATGTGTGTATCTCGCGTATGTACGCTGCCTCACACACGTCCCGAACTTACATCGCATTAGCTACGTACATATTTTATATATTTGCAGTTTTGTGTAGCGCATTTCCTAATTGGGATTATGCATATACGCGAGAGCACGGGCTCGTTAAGAGAGGTCCCTGTGAGATGCGCGGAGAGAAAAGGCTCGGGCCGTGCGCGCGGTCAAGTTTTTGCGAGTTATCACGCGCGATATAGCCCACCCCTTGATGAATTTTCTTTCCGGATGGTTATTTCGCACGAACCGAGAACCAATGTTCGCTTCTTTTTTGCCCCAACTTTTCTGCTTCCCCCCCACCGCGCGCGCGGGACGCTCCAACTCTCGGCACACAACGACGAGCTTATGTCACGCTCACGGCTGTATTCGACGAGAACACGCTTCGAACTGGCAAGAATGGGAGGAGAGTCGAGACGCGCGCGGGTTCGAAAGGACCGATCCTCGTAAAATCGCGAAAGATCTCGTCGAATGTGGGTTTTGTGATCTCAAAGTGCGTTTGAGTTTCGTAGTTGGCTTTGAATGTCAGTGAATTGCATAATCGAGCGCCATGTGCAACGCGATAATTCCGAACGAGTCGTGCGTGCACTTGGAGTTAATTAGCGCGTTTGTTTTTCAATTTTTTCAAGAGGGACGACTCCTCGCGAACAGTGAGTTTCGTTTTATCGTTTGTTCGATTTATTCGAGCTCTTCGTTCCGAATCGGATCTTCGTATGGGGTAAAATTGTAACGATTAGATAATTCCTGTGTCGCAACTATTACGGGTATCGCGGCGAACTGTTTAATGACGTTATAACGAAATTAACGGATGTGGCTTAATTAACGACTGTCACCGACAGCGACCTCGTTCCTCTCCTCTCGCCGCGATCCATATCTATCGAAGCCGTAACAATCACCGCGACCGTTTGTTTATGACGTCGTATATTCTTTTTTCTCTATCTTTTCATATCTCTCTCTTCCCTCTCTCCCCTCTCTCTCTCTCTCTCTCTTCTCTCGGCGAGTGACCTCGCGGTTGAACGGAACCCGGTGCGCCGAAAATGACAACCGATAACGAAACCCAGCCAGTAGGTGAATTTTGTCGAATTTTCCAGCGTCGCTCGAAACCTTCCGGTTCCCCAGTTGGCCGGGCACGGCGAGGCCGTCGTCAGACGGCATTGTGGACGAGATAATTACGGCTCATTAACAAATAGCCTCTTTTGATGTAGCGAGAACCAGGCGGGGACGAGGATGGAAAGCAGGATGGCATGGGGGGAGGAGACAAAACCAAAAAGCCGTTGTAAACCGGCAGAGACGGTTAAAACCCAAGAGCGAGCAAGCGAGCGAGAGAGGAGTCGGTGAATAACGCGAGAGTAGAGCGAGCGAATACGCAAAGGACGAGCGCGGTGGATTCGGGGGTGAGAGATCGGCGGGGTGAAACGAGCGTGAATGAGAGAGTAACTTTGAGTAATGCCCACGCGGGAGACAAACGAGTCGAGTCGGTGGAGACCGAGAGGGGTGCGTAAAGAAGATGGAACGAGAAGACCGAGTAAAAAGTCAGCCGTGACGAGTCGATGCCATTGCACCGTCTCCGAAAAGCTCGCTATATCGGTTGAGGAAATATCGCGTATCGCCAAAGGATTTCTCCCTCGTATCCTATATAACGCGCACCATGAGAATTTCGCGAGAATCCATAAATGCATAGTATACGTATATCGCGTGTGTATCTCTAACGCACCAGCGAGAGATGTCGTTTCGCTCGATTTACTCGCATTTACGGATGCGGCGAGAATCACGCCGAAAAGAAGAAAGAAACTACGAGACATAAATTTGAAACACAAAGGCAGATTCGCGCCAACGACACGTAACTACTCTCTTCGGTACGGGAGCGTGCCTCGATAGAAATGCAAACAAGTTGAGCGGCAGCTAGCCGTCTAGAGTGTTTTCAGACCAAATACGAGCGAGAAAATTGCAGCGTACTATCTCTCTTTCTCTCTCTCTCTCTCTCTTCCTCTCTGATTCTCTCTCTTCGGTCGCATCGTCTCCGACTCCAAGGATTATCGAGATTTTTCAATTTCTCCAATGAAAACAACGTGTTTCGCCGATTTCAATCTCGTCGTGGAGAAAAGGCGAAAATACAAGGACGCAGCCTAATTGAAAAATTAATACCGTCGGAGCAGTCGATATTGTTATATCGGAGTTGACTCGTGTTCCATTTCGACACAATGTGGAAAAATAGAGCATCGGAAGGGGATGCTCGCATCACCTCGAGTAACTGGGCTGCGGTAGACAATAACGTCCGTCACTCGCTTTTCGAATCGTTTTAAAAACCGAGTTGCGGTTGCGAGGCCTCGCGAGCCAGTCAGTACGAGTTCTCTCGTTGCACGAGTTGCCTCTCGGTGCGGATCTTTTCGAATCGCAGTGATCTCGTTCGAATTCTCTTTATCGCTCGGCCGTGCCCGGCTCAGGACGTCATGTCGAGAACCGCTGTGTGTTCGATTCAATTTTTCATAACTCATCTCACCGGTTTACCCACTCGTCGTAATTCCTCCGTCATCTCCTCGGTTCTAGCTCCGGCACTTGTCGAAGACTCGATATTCCAAAGTCGCAGGCGGAATATCAAATAGACCGATAGCGAACGTACGTTAGACGCCCCGACCGCGTCCAAGATAAACGATTCAATATGTCCCGTGACACTCACTAACTGCCGGATTTACCGAGCTCACCGATAACCGATAACTTTCTTATTAAGTCGACCCACCTCGCCGAGAGTTATATCGCGCGTGAACGCGCGGGATTCACCGTCCGACTCGGTTCCCGTCCCCCGGCCGTTTTCTATACCTACCTACCCACCTATCGTCGAGTAGATCGAGATTTAGATCGTCGAGCCGCGAACAGAAAGATTAAGATATTCCTCGATAAATACGGCTTCCTCGCGGAATAAGTTTTCGTCTGGCGCGGCCTCGACGAGAAAAGCCTCTCGCGATAAAGCGCCTGGACCCTCGTAAATGTTTCACGAGCAACTTTCTTTCCCCCGGCATTTAGTCACGGGCCTCTAAACTTTGCTCAGGAAGGAAGTTATTAATCTGCGAGAAGTCAATCCTTCTCTCGGCGCGGCGAACGACTCACAGTCGAGCCATTGTGCGAAAGAGGGAACCCGGGCGAGCAATTACGAGCTTCTACTCCTCTCGTCCTCCTTTTCTCGTCTTTTTCGAAATTCCCCAGACTATTTCAATTTCGACTCTTTCTCGCGACGATCGACGCTTCGCGAATTCCCGCGCGCTCCTTTTCGCGTCTTTTTTTGTCCTATTATCGTAGAAAACGTTGCGATCGTATTAGTCGGATCTCTCGCGTGCCCGCACGTACGCTTCATACGCGTTCTTCGTTATCTATGCTGACCACATGCCGCGTAATCTTCTTCATTATATCTTCCCGTGCGCGCACGCAAGCTCTATTTTACATTTGCATTAAGCGAAAATGTTTGCGTATGCACGTTGCGCTCTTCATCTATCTCCCGGCCGTTTAAACCTCTGGTTACCTGAAATTTAGCGAAAAGATCAAGCTAATAGGGAACGCTAATCAATTGCCTGTATCGCGACACCGATAGGCCGTCACCGCTGCGCAATTTTGATATTCCGACTAGGCCATTCGGTTGCAACGTGCGAGCTTATTTTTCGCCTCTTTTATCATTTTTTTTCATTCGCGTTTTAATATCACGATCGGAGAAGAGCGTGCGTCGATTATTAAAACGACGCTCGTCCGCGATGCGGAAAAATTACGGATTCGGTATTGAATTCCACTCGCGAATATCGCTCAATCTCCACTGTTTGGGTGTTATCGATATCCGCTCGCGAGATTTCGGAAAATAACTTTTCCACTCTCGTCCGAACTTGGTCCGATATCGACGGTACGCCGCCGGTAATACGATGTTTTCGAAAAATTCCCCATAATTTTTTTCGGTCCTGTGTAGCCGAACATTGGTTCGATTACGATGCAGTTAACCCCGTCCGAGTGAGACAGATGGATCGTCGTTATTTCGGTTGATCGATGCAGAGCACCTGCGTGCCGTTGATTTATACTAGCTAAAGGTAGAGAGGGGGGGGGGAGAACGCGTCATACTGACCGATTTAATCTCCCTTTGTCAGAGGTACGGCGACAAAGGCGTTGTTAATCAATGAAAAATATACTATCTGCTGGTAGTAATATGTATTATATAATACAACTCTAATCGATGGGACCTGCAAGCGTGTCCACAAGAACCTTGGTCGCTTATGAATTAGCCGGATGCTCGACGATCCATCATCCGCGCCCTCTGCGCTTCCGTTTTCCAGCGCCTAGAAACAGGAAGGGAGATAGAGACAGCCGCGATCCATCAGTTCCCAGAGCCCCTCCCCCCTCCCACTCGCGTCTAGTTTCTTCGCGAGTTGCCATCCCTTTTCGAACAGCGATTCCCTCTCAAGTGGCGTATCGCGTTATTAATAATTCCCATCCTCGTACATTTTCGATGCGAGCGCCCATCAAGCCTCATAATCTCGGGAAGTGCCAATCGTCGTTATATTCGCCAAAGCGAGAGCGATAAGTCGATATCGCCTCGGGGTTCATTCGATCCGAGTGGATTTATAATCGTCCGAAATGATCAATTCTTATTCGAGGATACGTATACGCAGGCAGCGTTTGTAATCGAGTTTCGTGAGGCTTGTTGATCGACGGAACGAGCCCATGGGAGAAGGCAGCTAGTTAGTGGACAACCGCAGTGTAATCATTTGCGGTTTCGCGAATAGACGCGCGGCTTCGATCTCTCTCCCTATCCCCCCCCCCCCTGCTCTCTCGTCGTGTACATTCGGAGAAACGTTTGACTGTATTTACAATGTTTTTATTATCATTTGTTTTAAAAGCAGAACTCGGTTGTAGAAAAACAGTAAAATATTATAATTCTAGAAATTGCTATCTCAAATTTTCTTCATTTGCTTTCTCAATTTCTTTCTTTGTATTTTTAAATAGTTGCTGCAACGTATGCAAATAAATATTAAGTTCAGACAAATAATTTTGGTTTTCAATATAGATACAAAGAAACAAAATATTAAAAAATGACGTTCAACCAATTTTAAAAAGAAATTTAAGTATAGCCCAATTGAAATTTACTTGGAATCAATTCCTTGTTCGAAAAAGCGAAATCTGGAAAAGTAAATTTGGGTGTAGGTTGACGCGTCCGACTTTTGTCGGGTTTTTCCCCTGGCAACGATAGCGCTCACGGTCGGTGAGATGACAGCCCGATTAACAATATATATTTATACGCGTGGATATTGCGGAGGGCTCGTACAGCGGAGCGACGTTAATTGAAAACCGTCTGCGCGTTTAAGGCGCTTCGACGGGCACGCGGGCCTGGTGTGATGATTCGATGTACCGGCCGTTAGGATACTGTATAATATCGTTACGGGTATAAAGTAAGTATGCGCGCGCGTTTCGACCACCCGGGCTGGTAATTATCGCGTAATAATGTAACTTTATTAAACGCGTCGGGGACGACAGGCCGGAATTACAAAATTATAATGTAATACGAGCTCGCACCCCTTCGGCTTTCGTTCGAAACCCCCATCGCCTTCGCCGCACAGAGTCGCTCGAGAATTACGAAAAGCCATTTTCCAGTCTATCGGGATTCATTTTTGCGAGCCGAGCACGTCGCCGGATCAACGGCGAAACGGTGGTTAACGTCGCGTTGGAAAATTCAATCAGGGAAATCCTCGAAGTCAGTGAAATCAGTGAAATCAGTGAACAGCCTTGGGCAAAGTCGGTCGCGACTCTATTGATTAAACTCGAAAGATTATAGCGGAATACGAAGAAGATTCGTAAAAACCTAGTCCGGATTGACGTTGATTTTCAGATGTAGAGCTGTACACGCGTTACCTGTGTTCGGATGGAGAATTCGAAGCGACGTGCAACTACGTTCTCCCATCGCGAAAGTGTTAATAGCGAGAGAATAGGGAAACGCGAACGCGGAGGTTTTGACATTCGAAAGGGCGTTATGAAATATTTCGTACTCTTTTCCTTTTTTTTCGATTTACGCACGAAGGTGGGTGTACACAGTAGCTGCTGCTCGTCCCTACCTTCGTGTCATTCAAATCTCTCTTCTTCGTGCGTGTTTACCTAGCGAACAATACCCGACTGCGCGTCATTCACCTCTGTCGACTTTTTGAATTGTTGCTTGCGAGGGCATTTTTTCTCTCTCCTTCCGTTATACTTGACGCGCGGGAGGAAACGCGAATTCAGCGGCTTTCCTCGATAACGAAATACGACCAATTTTACGGCGAAGGTGCGCATTGTATATGAGTCCCTGGCGAAGTAAAAGCTTTTGAAAAAAAGAAAGGAGAGGAAAAAGGTGAAACATGGAGAAAAATACAGGTATACGGTTTGCGCAATATACTCAGGGCTCGGTTGGATCTACCGAAATTTATTTTACTTATCGAGTATAAATCCGCTCAACTTTTCTCATATACTCCGAGACGCCCGCTTACATGTATCAACGTAAACGCGAAAAGGGCTTATCCTCTTTAATACGGTGGATGTTAAAGTTACCGCACACGAGGATCCGACGCGATCTATGTTCTCGTTCTCTTCCTCTCTCTCCCTCTCTCTCAGTCTATCTCTTACTCGCTCTGTCGTAGTTTGCGCCCGTGTTACACGTCCGCGACCGTTTTCTTCGATCAATAGCAACTTTTCGTAATTGAAAACTCTATGTCGCAACTGAAAACCTTTCGTTCGCAACTTTTTCTCGCGATTGATGAAAAAAACTCGAGCCATCGAGCGAGAACGAGAATTATTCATGCTAATTGATATTTATAGTCGAGCTCGCTAAATGTAATCACAGCAGTTCTCGATTCTCTCGAGGAAATTTCGAAAAACGGAGTTGATGCATCGTTTTCACTCGTTAGAATTGCAACAGACATTGAATAATCGATCGCAAAGTTACGCTGACTCGTACTCCGCCAGAAATCCCATGTTAAACTTGAATTTGGAGGATTATTATTCAGCTTATAGCATAGAGGTATCTAGTTTGTTTCCGTTACATACGTAAAAGTTTTCCTCATAATCGTATCGTCTTTCGGAAATGTGCTTTACGGAAAATGCTCGAAAGGCTTTTACATAATGCTCTTGACGAGCGTTTACGAAAATGCATTTGATTTATCGTGCGCGCAGGGTAAGAGAAAAAAGCCCTCGCAAATAGAGTTTTATACGAAAAGTTGAGCCGTTATCTCTAAATCTCGCGGCTTGTGCGCCCGGTTGACGGATTATCGCGAAAATAACATTGCCCTCTTGGTAGTAATTTGCGAGAATAAATTGAAATTCGTAGGAAATTTGTCGGTTCTGAAAATATCAAGAAGGCGTAATTCTCTGCAGAGAGCGCACGACTTAGCCGAATTCGCGTAACACGTAACAAGCGCTTTATGCGCGAACAAGGCTCGCGGAGACGACGAAATCGACGCGATCGGATTATCGTTTCCTCTTTAAAGCGCGCTTATTGAATTTCATTTATTAAATTTTCCTCGGGAATTATTTAAAGTTCCGCGCTGATAACAGCCGAAAAAAAGGATAGAGAGGAAGAGAGAGAGAGAGAGAGAGAGAGATTAAATCCTACGGCCGCAGAAACGCGGCGTTTTCCGTCGATATAGGAAACGAGGAATAAAAAAAGCATTGGAAATCGATTGAAACTTCGGAGGGCGGCAAATGAACGGTTGGACATAAAAATTCGATAAAATTTTTTCCGACTGTTTCAATCGATCCACCTCGAAGGTGTAAACCATTGCTCTCTCTGCTAGCCGCGCAAAGTTAGCCCGGCACGATGATTTATCGTCGAGGCGAAATTCATCGAGTCGTCGAGTCGAGTGTTGCCTACTCGCGTACACACCGCGCGAACGCGCGCGCGCCGATCCGTCCAAGAACAGAAGCCGTTAATCATCTCTCTCGCGGAATTTTCCGAGTTGCGAGCGTATATATAGCGAGATTAACGTGGCAACATCGTGCGCAAATAATTAGAGGCCGGTCGAGGGTATCGTGCACCGGGATTATCGGACGGTACTTGGACGGTGGGTTCGATAATCGATCGGGCTCAGTAAGCCGAGCCTCCGGCTAGCAGAAATCAAACGCTCGCGTAATTGACAATCACCAATGTCCGATTATTCCTCGGGGGTGTCATATATATCGTTACTCGCGTAAAGGGCCTTCTTACGTTATTATCGAATAACAATTATAACCGTCAAAATCCTTGGAACGGAATCCTAGAAAATCGGAACCTGCTATACTATATGTGTTACTACTGTCAACAGTTATTCTGGTATGTTGAGAAATTGATACTGTGATATAATTGGAAAAAGTTGAAACATGGCGATAGCCCGATAGTGCAAAAGTATCGTCTAATGTTAATTTACGGAGAATGCAACGTTATCGTATCAGGAGAACGTATAGCCGAGGGGCCAATAATATTTCCGCGAGGAAATTCGACGGGCGATATCGAGAACTCGCTAACTCACTTCGGCCAGCCGTTATTCCACATTTTCGCGAATCTTTGTTGACGTCTTACGGAATCCTCATAGAAGGATAGAACGACGATATCTCGAGGAGAAAATTCTATATCCGGACGTTGATTCGGCTTCCGTGAGAAAGCTCGAAAAAGTAATGGATTTTTCGATCGTCTACCACCTACCTACCACGGTGGACCGTTCCGCTAATCGTCCACAAGCCGTTTAACTCGAGCCATCGAGAAAGGGAGGGTGAGAGGGAGGGAGGGAGAGAGCGAGAGAGAGAGAGAGAGAGAGAGAGAGAGAGAGGAAGGGAGAAACTGAGAGGAAGAAAACGGCATTTGAGATAGCACATCAATTTGGTAAATTATCAAGTCGAAAAGGCGAACTGCCGCGACAAAGGAAACTACGAAATGGTGATCGCGCACGCTACAAGCTCCGGCGAGAGAGCGAGAGAGCGAGAGAGCGAGAGCGTGAGAGAGGGAGAGAAAGAGAGAGAAAGAAAAAGCCTTTTAAGTGCTCTCCGTGTCCATGACGGGGAGAGTGCTCGAAAGCTCTTCCGCGCGGTGAAATATCGATTTTACAGCTTTCGTTTCGCTTTCGTCGGCTGGCATTCTCGCGACCGATGACGAACGATCCTTATCGATAGCGATATAATACACGCAATCTCATTTCGTATTTATACTTTGTACATACATGCACGCACCGGTATACGTAAACACACACGTAGACGTAGGTTGGAGTAAATTATTTGCGACTCGGTGACATCCTCGGGACGCCTCTTCTCGCCGTGCCCGGGAGCCGCTCGTTACTTTACCGTGAGAGCTCTCGCCGCATGCATTATTCATCCGTTCCTCCCTCCCCCGGACTCTTTCGCGCTCGTATATTTATTTCCATCGAGTTCGATCGCGCCGATATCGAGGGTGCTGGTTTTTAATCCGACGATTGCGCCGCGGTAAACGTCGAGGATGGATAAATAGGGATTCGGTAACAAGATGGAGGTTCGGTCCCCGTGGCGCCATTTGTACAACCCTTTCAAGAAACGGGGATGATTTTTCTTTGGAATCGGAGAGCGAGCGCGAGCAAACGAGAGAGAGAGAGAGAGAGAGAGAGAGAGTTGCGCTAGCGCATAATGGCGCACCACTCGGGGGGTATGTCCGCCTCGCTTCGCGTATACATATTGCACGTGCCGACGGCGCTCCTCGATCTTGTCGACCCATTCTATCCCTCGAGGAGGTTACATTCCTGCGGTAAAAGTCTTTTCTTTCTTCCGCCTCCGTCTTCGACCCCTTATAACGTCACAGCCTCGGAAACGGGGAAAAATCTCGATCCATTCGGTGAATAAACTATACGACTACTCACCCTCCCCCTTCCCCTCGGTTGAAAAATAAAATCTAATTTGAACCCGAATCGTTGACTGAAATCGTTTTTGTAGTAGCAGATTCCAGGTCTTATAAATGAGATTTTAAATTTAGAGCAGTATTCTCGGCTCGTGTTTAATCTAAAATATGGGTAATATTTGACATATTAAACACGATCGAGTCCTGCTAATGCAAAAACTGACCCACAATCGGGACTATTAAGAGCTGTATTCAGGCAACAATAAAATTTAGATCTAAATCAGGTTTTATTTTTCGATTAAAGAGTGGGAGGGAGGGGATCTATCTATCTCGTTATCGCGAATATCGTTTTGAGGGGTAGCATAATGGAGCAGGTTGACGCGGTCTTATGACGTTGTCGTGGTTGAGAGAGAGCCGCGCGAGGCTCGGCCTGGGCACCTGGCCCGGGGTCAGTCCGAGGGCCCGAAAGTCCAGGGAGGACGCTCGCTACATCTACATTTCTTACATGCTGCTAGCCGAGTTGCATCTCTTCGAGAAGGTAATCACAGTAGCAAACGTTGGATGTATACATCTCTCGCTTACACCGCTAACGGGAAAATAATGGCGCGAAACGAGCACGCTACTCTTTTCTCTCCCTTTTCCTATCTTTTCATTCTCTCTTGGCTATTGTATTCGTTGAAACACGATGCGTCGGTTCTGATGCATTTCGCGATATCTCCCGATACGGGACGACACGAAATCGCTCGGTAGCTCGCTCGACGTCGATAATATGCACGCGGCGTAATCGCTCTTCCTCCCCCTGGCCCCTGCCACCAACCCGTTCTATGTGTTACTCCATCCCACACGAATGATAGAGATCTCTCATCGGAGTCGCGAGCACCGGAGCGAAAAACGCTTTTGCACTTTACGCTCTCTCTCTCTCTTTCTCTCTCTTACTCGCTCGCTTTTCGCGTCAATCCATCTCTGTCTCATCGTCCAGAGGCTCCAGGTGCGCCATTTTCTTTCGGCTTTCGTCTTTAAGAACCCTTCACGAACATCCATTAGAGCCGAGCGAGCTAACGACGACTTCGCGTTGGTTGCACGGGCCCTGGATCGTTCAATTTGTTGGGTCCATTGAAAAACCTACGAATGGGATACGCCCATAAATTCTATTAATTTTTACTCTATTATTGTTGGAGCACTCGGGGCCGATTAGAACCGGAATTTCTTGCCCAATTTTCACCTTTTTCGATATCCCTTTCATTAATTCAACGCCTCCCCGGTAATCCAAACTCGATGTTCGGGTGTACGTTAACACAAGGTCGTAAATTGTGGATTCATATACACGATTGGCAAAAAAAAAACGAGGGTGTGAAAAATTGGCGAGAAAAAATAAAATAAAAAAGCTCCCGTTCCTGTTGAAAAATGAAAAGTTGATTTTTCCACCATCGAGACAGAAACTCGAGAGCGAAAAAAAGCTCGACGCGACGGCGATCCCACAACGACGAGCAAATATTTCTTAATTCACTCGTATCGGGCGATTTATTTTCATTGGTGGACGCCTCGGAATTCTCGAGCGCGTCGAGGCAAATGCGCGCGGAAAAAAGCCGGCATAAATCATTTTTGCTCGCATCCACGAGTGCAATTCACGTCGGGGGTATGACGAAACACCAGGAATGTTCAACCCCCTCTCTCTATTTCTCTCTCTCTCTCTCTCTTGTTCCCCCCTGCTACCCCCTTCATCGCGAGAACCAATGCCAGCATTTCCATAAAAAGAGTCGGCCAATCGATCGACCATTATATGGATTTCGCGATTCGGAAGGCGAACAATGGACCAAGCGATCGCGGGGTCTCGTCGCGCGCGGCCAATATCGGACTCGTTTAGCCGGCTGAAATCGTTGGTCCGTATAATCCGAGGGAACGCAGCCCCCGAAATCGTCCAAAGAGAAGCACGTTTCCTCCTCTCGAAAATCGAGTCAGTGAAATCTTCGAAATCAGTGGTGTACTCGACGATGTTTACATATAACGAGATATCGTATAACCAAGCGAAAATTGCCGGTTGAGCTTTACTACTTTCGGTATTAGTAAATCGAGTATTGGTGACCTGAGCATACTGGTTAGTGGTATTACAAAAAGTAGTAAGATACTTGCAGGTATTTCCAACTTTTCGAACAAACCTAGTGAAAATCATTGGAAGACAAACAAATTTTTTTAAAGAATGTCAATAATTATTTCATTTATATCATAATAAACGTAAATAAATGCAAGAGAACTTTTTACGAATGTATACTCCACGCATAACCAGTGTTGAGTATAGATTCTGATTCGATTTCAGAATTCATCTCCTCGCACCAGTAATGCATCTTCGAATTTTAATTTACAGGATCTACAGTCGGAGATCGAGACTCACCGAGACGTGTACGCCTCGCTGAATGGCACCGGCAGGAAACTCCTGTGCTCTCTCGCGAGTCAGGACGACGCGGTTATGCTGCAGCGCCGTCTCGACGAGATGAACCTGCGATGGCACCAGCTCAAAGCGAAGAGCATGGCTATCAGGTGAGGTTTAATCGAGGGAGGCTGTAAATCTCGAAACCGCGCCTTCGACTTTGATAAAACGAGACGCTCGCCGGATGCGCTCGACGATAATAGCCCGGCATTTTTCCATATCGTACACCCGGCCCTTGGAAAACTCCAATGGGAAATATTTCTCAACCGATTTCCGATCTTTTTTCTTCCTCTCTTTAGCCGCTTACGGAACGAAATAGCATTCGCGGAGTGAAATGAAATTCTTTGTCGACGGTGGTTCGCCGCTAGGCGAAAATTGAATTTGGGAAATCGCGGTAGTAGCGAGAGACTCGCGGGAGCGGAGGAGGGGGAGGGGGGATGAAAACGTGTACGCCGAGAGAGCGAACGATGGTTCGCGTCACGCGAACAATTCCAAAGATTCCGACGGTGAGTACCATCTAGCGGCTGCACTTGGCGTACACACATGACCGGGTTAACTATGGCTCAAGGAATTCGCGGAGCGTCATTCCCCGAGCTCTCGGATGGGCCTCTCGCGGCCAGTTATGCGCCCTCGACTCCCGGCCTTTTCCACTTTTTTCCCCAGCTATTTGCATTAAACCGCGAAAAAAAACGAGGAACCGGCAGAAATCAGCGAATCCGGGGGCTCGATCGATTCTAGCAGCGGTGCGGTGGCGCGACTCGCGACCGCTCGTAATCGGATTCTATCGCGAGCGGAGTTTATGGCCGCGTTAACTCGGACCAAGTTGGTACGACACGCGCCGTAAACTCCGCTCTCGACGCGTGCGCCACCTCTCTCTCTCTCTCTCTCTCTCTCTCTCTCGAGCGCGCGTTCTCTCATTTGCCCCGGGAAATCGCCATCGAAATTTCCACCAAAGAGCCTCGTACTTTGAATTATTCGATTCCGGGGAGTTATCGAGGTATTCCGGAGAAAAGTCACGTGTGCCCGTTATCGAAATTCGGACAATAGTCCAGAGATATCGAGATTTGGCATCGGGCGCGATGCGTTATTCCCGAGCCAGAACCTATCGGTTTTCTCGTCCGATAATTCGCCGCTCGTAGTACACACGGAAGGCGATTTGTCCGATTTTCGAGGGAGCGGGGGAGAAAAAAAATCGAGAAGAAACCAATTGGACCGGAGATTTCCGTCCAAGTTCATCCTCGGTCTCATAACTCGCTAGCGAAACCCTCCTAGCTGTCTTTTGTCTCTTCTTCTCCGTAGAAAATTTCGTGTCGACGTCGTCGTCGTCGTAGTCGGCTCTTATTTGCCGTCTGAATTATCCGTAGCACGCGTTACGGCGTCGCCGCGAGCAAACAACAAACTCGATTTTTCACCGAAATCGTCACCGATTTACTTCGCCGATCGTCATTTTTATTCGCGATGGTGAAAAGAGGCTAAATGAAAAATAGCGCGAACAAACGTGACGTCGTTATCCCCCCGCGCATTGAAAATCGAAACGTGCCGCGCGAGCGAGAATCGGCCGGTGAAAAAAAAAAGAGATGAGCGATCCAATAAAATGGCTTCGCAATTACAGAGAGAAATCCTTCAACTTTTCAGAGCGGAGAAATAATTAAAGATATTTATCTTCCTTTTTCCATCGTTCTCCTCTGTCCCGGGGTTCTGCAACAGCTCGTGTACGCGAGAAGGCACCACCGGCCGTGTGCTCTCTCGCGCGCGCTTGTCAAGCGTGAAATCTTCCGCCCGGACGGGGATGAGACGATGCGTGTTACCCCTGGATCGTCGAGAGTCAAAAGAGTAGGGTGTGCAGCGCGAAAAAAGAGAAAAATACGGCTCGCGTCGCGCTCGAGGAAATTCGCCTTGTGTCTGACTTTCGATCGCTGGAAAATACAGAAGGGACGCGAGAGAAAACGAGAGAGGAAGAGAGATTTCACAAAGCCTCGACTATCGGGGTGAACATCGCCCTTTTCTTTTTTACCTTTTAAGCGAAATTTTATGTACTATGCGCGATACCGCACTGCGTCTGATATTTCGCTTTTTTTTTTTTTTATTTTACACAAGAATAAATTTCGCTGGGTCTTTTTCGGGCTTGTATATAGACGCGAAACGCAAACAATAGAGGAAATTTCCGTCGCGTCACAACATCCGACAAGAGCGAGCGAAATCTACCTGATTTTCCGGTAACGTTCGAGTGATTTTTTTTTTCCTCGAAAGCCCGCGTTCGTTAACAAAATCATCAAACTATTCTCTCGTCGTCCGGCCTTATATCTTGGACGCGAGGGGAAGGAAAAAAGAGAATTTTCATACCGGCACGCCAATAACAGGCTCGGTATACGGAAAGTGACACGCGAACAAACGTTAATCGCGATGAACCCTTTTCTTCTCTATCGGCTGACGTGGAATATTTTTTCCCCGGCGAGCCAATATTGAAAACTGTCACGTACAGTTTGTTAAATTTATTCTTTTCTCGCGATTATGCCTAGTACAGGAGTTGTCGATTCGCTTTGTACCGCTGAATGCGTTTATGCTTATGTACGTACTGCCTACCCCGCTATATCAGATCTACCCTGGTAATACTGGCTTAAAGCATGATAAGGTGCGGCTTAACGTTAATCTTCGCAGAAGCTGTAGCGTCAGAGCAGTGTTTCCGACTCTGCACCGGTTGGACCGGATGTTGCCTGGTTTCTCTCTCTCTCTCTCTCTCCCGCTCTCCCATACGTAATTGCATACATAGTCCCAGAAACAGTGTTTAAGGAAGCTCGGATTGGATGGCTGGAACAACGCTCTAATACGTTCGCAGCCACCTCGGGGACCGATAGCAATCTTACCGATGACGTTCCACGTCGATCGAGATAAAACGCGTTCATCCAAAATTTCTAATTTCCGTTTGAGCAGCTAGATAGAGAGAGATAGAGAGAAAGAGAGGAATTTTCCCGATACGTCAAAGAGTGGAAAACCGTCGGCTGTCACCGAGATTCTCGCCGATCGAGACGAAAATCCATACGGAGAAACTTTCCGAGTCATCCGAATGGAAATAACCAACAATACTCACCACATGAAATTCCTACTACGAGAATTTAGCGCGCGAGTAGAACTCGATAGACTCGTTGGACCGTAACGGCTCGATTGTACAATCGAGTCGAAAATAAAAACTCCTTCTCGATGCGATCAGAAAAAATGAAAAGCGGTGAACCGTGAGCGTTAATGGTCCTCTTGTTTATGACCAAAGTTTCGATGGTTTTACGCGAGCCGAGCACGACGTGTTTAGATTGGAACGGTAAATTGTTTCCAACTTGAATTATGGCGTCGCGAGGGGTCGTTTCACCCGGCAATTCCACTCCGAGATATTCCTTTCAGGGATTCAAAGAGAACGAGTCAAAAGATTCGCGGTATCGACGTCGATCGAGCTTTAACCCCGCGGGCGCACCGATTGACCGACGTTAAACGCGTTGCCGTACACCCGGGGCTCGAATTTTTTTCTCTTAATTCGATAACTCCCTACGTGTTTTTAATTATTCTCAATCTCCGTCGTGCGAAATTCTCGAGCTATTCCGTGCAATCAAAACTTTTTCTGCCCCTTCGGATACGTGTATGTACACACAGCTGGCGTCGTACAAGCCTTACCGGCAATCCAATCTCGGCCCTCCCCCGCGCATCCACTCCGTTACGAGATTCGCGAGATTTTCGACGGCGACAATCCTCTACCGTTGTTTAATTTCCGCTTTCGCGCATCCATAATGGACTTTTTCTCTCGCGTTTCGCGTTTAAACTCGAAACTCGTTTACCAGTTGTCGCTTCTTCAGCTTTCCGTGCGTAAGGTTTTTTATGTTAACGATATTCGGTCGGATTTGCAGGAATCGATTGGAGAGCAATACGGAGCACTGGAACGCCCTGCTGTTGTCGCTACGAGAGCTCATCGAGTGGGTGATCAGAAAGGATACGGAACTGACGGGATTGGGTCCTGTTTGTGGCGACATCGCGACATTGCAAAAACAGCAGGTATGAGAGGTTACAATTTAAATTTCGGCAAATGCACTTTGACCGATTCTCCCACACTGAGTAAAAATTGTAATTAATTGTAATCGATCGGCTTCATTCAATCAATCACAATCGGAATGTTAATATTTGGCTTGCGTATAGTCGAATGTCGAAAAATTCACTCTGAATCGAATTAGTGAAATTATTTGAAATTAATATACTTGACAATGTTTTTACAGCAACATTGTTTTTATGCGAGCTGTCTCGGTAGTTGATACAAAAATTTTTAAGCTTTGATATTTGAAATTTTTGTATCGATCATCGTGGAAAATATAAAAAGTTGAAATATAGTGATAGCACAGTTCATTTCGAAACGTAACTGTCGAGAGTGCACTTTTCCCGAATTTCAATAAACCATACCAATTAAACGAGGCTCTGTTTTTCGCGGTGAAGTGTCTATAATTCAACGTCTTAGGCAGAGTGAGGAACGAGCGAGCCGTTTCGATAGGTGGCGCAGATGTCGAGCGCGTTAATAACCGTATAATAGCTCGACGTTCCGCGTAGACTTAATCCTCGCGCTTTCGGCTATGCGGTGCGGAACTACCCGAGGAAGGGCTAATCGAAACGAGCCTACAAATACGTACCAGGTGCCTCGTCGTCTTCTTAATGAATAAATTCTATAACGTCGAGCATAAACCCGCTTACGAGTACAGAATTACGAGCGATTCGCGAAGGAAATTTCTCGAGATGTTATCGGGAAAATTTTTCGACGGTTCGGGTGTACCGGTCCGAGCGGCGGGCAAATATTTACCGAGGCTCGATCGTTTCCGGTCGAGTTGACGATCGGTAAACAAGACCGGATAAAAAAGGTATATTTAATCGGAGAGCCGTCGGGGCGATAAAACTGTTATTCGCGCGAATTCAATTAGAAAATATCATTCTGGCGCGAGGGGGGACGAGGTAAATTCACGACGACGCTTGACTCCTCGTTGAGGAACGTTATCTCTTAAGAAGAGGGAGGGGACTCTCATTGCTCGTCCTGTGTGGATTAAAAGAAGCAGGGAGTTTACCTTTTCGTCGTAGGACGCATTAGCCGAAAGCAGTTCACCGGAGATACGCGCCAGCGACGAAGAAAGATGGCGACTATGTGTCAAACCACCTCTGGGCTCGTTCCCTCTCGCTCGCGTGTTCGCGAAAAGACGAGAGATAATCTCGTTAACGACGAGTCCCTTTTGCTCTTACGCGCAATATCGCAAGAGTGCTCTCTTTTTTTACCCACTTGACTTGGCTGCACCCGGGCAATTTTATCTCGCCACGGTGCCTCGTCAAATGCAATTACGGATGCACACGTCTACGACGTCGGTACTCGTCGCGATTTCGAATTAGCCTACTTGCCACGTCGAGTAACGCCGAGAAGATAAGAAATGGGTAAAAGCGAGAAAAGCCTGAGAAAAATATTTTTCAGGACGATCATCGTGGCTTCAGGCGACAATTGGAGGACAAGAGACCGGTCGTCGAGAGCAATCTTCTGAGCGGACGTCAGTACATCGCCAACGAGCCACCTTCCTCCGATACCTCGGACTCCGAAGGTACGTAAACGAATAGCTCGTGCATATATCGTTCGAGATTTATAATACGTGGGCGTGTTCAAACGCTGCCCGATCGATACGGACAAACTTTCCAACCCGTCGTGGGAGGAATCAATTGAGTTACCGGTATCAAAGTACACCGCGGAACAGTCGGAAGTTGCACGCCACGGGGACAAGACGTCCCGGAGGACGACGGAAACTCGTACGGATAGTATTCCGACGAGTCTCCTCGAGATATAACGTTGTACAGCTCGCCGATCGAGTTCTACAATGATTCTACACTGAAAGAAATGGTGTGAGCAAGACAGCGATCTAATTATGGCTTAAATTGAAAACCACTTACTCGAAATAAATACATCTTATTGGGTAATTGGTTGAAGGAACGTTCGCTATACTGAAAAAAACGAGGAGAGACGTTCTTCGTCGGAAAAAATTGATGCGCCAACTAAATGTACATTCTTACATTGCCAAAACGACATTTTGACATTTCAATAACATAATCGTTTAATGTCAAGAAGACATATCTCGGTAGACTGCCCTAACCTAGCAAAGAAATAAGAAATACCAAATTACCCGTTGGACTCCAAGACTGTCTCAACATAGAGAAGGGAGCAACCAGTGTCCCTCAATCTCTCAAGATGATTGTACTATGTATAATAGGATTTGTTCCCTTATGGTACAACTATTTGTATCTCTGTAATATGAAAATTGTTATCTACTTTTCATTTTATTTTCTTTTATATATATCGATGGTTCGTGACGACCCAGTTTTTAAAGAGAAACGTTTAAAAACACAGAAAAGCAGATTTTGTCATGTCTGACAAAAAATTTGCTAAATCGGCTAAAATATTTTTCAGTCAAAAAATTTAATTTTCATCGTGAAAAATATTGTTTTAGCAGTATAGAAATGCACATTCGGTTGGTTTGACCAATTTTTTTCGGTATATATTGAATTATCGATGTAGCGAGATCCTAGACTCGAATATAGCCATGATTATAAGGCTATCAAGCTATTAGAGGGAAAATTCGGGAAATATCGGCGCAACATTTCTTTCAATGTACAACGGTCGAAGCTCAAACTTTTAGTCACGCCTCGTAATTTCAAGTTCGCGACGCGAGAAGCCTCTAGGGCGCGCGTTTGAGGAAAAATCTCGAGGCGTGACCGCGGGAATAGAAGCGGGGGCCCCGGAGTACGTGCCACGCGAGCCAAGCGGCATCTGTTGAATAGACCGGGCTACGGCCAATGAAGAGCCCCGCTGATTCAATCTTGAGGTCCGCGCGCTCGCTCGCTCACTGATTAATTGTCCTGTTAAATTTATTCGATTAAACTTTCAGCCAGCAGGGAATTGGACGGCGATTCGCGGGGTTACAGGAGCGCCGAGGAGCAGGCGCGCGAGCTTACGCGCAGCATTCGTCGCGAGGTGAACAAGCTATCCGAGCAGTGGAACGCTTTGATAGAGCGCAGCGACGCGTGGAAACGAAAGCTCGACGATACCGCTAACGTGAGTATATACGCGTGACCCGATTTAGGACGGCCCTTAGGCGCCGCCCTCAATTTCCAAGCCCTCGTGTCTATATCGTTTTATTATTGGACCTCGCCATTTCGTCCTATCTCTCGAACGTTCCATTTGTCGAAATGACTTTTTGCTCCTGGGAAGAGGAGGAGGAGGTGGAGGAGAAGAAGGTGGAAAAAGGTCGGTTATTGTGAGAACCGCGAGACGTCTGGCTGGTCGGTTACACGAGACACATAAGAGGAAAGAAGGAAAAAAAATTTCTTCCGAGGTCGAAAATATCGGGCGATTCGGTTTAATTGGCCGTCGCCCCCCAAGAGTCATTCTCGATTCTTAACACTGGGCCTATCTATGTATATTTTTATCTCAATCGCTATGAGCTAAATTTCTCGGGAAATTCTTGTTTTACATTGCCGAGTCGACGTTTCATTTAACGCTAAACCTACCGAGGTCGAATCGACCGTTTTTTGAACTTAAATTATTAAATTGGAATCACTGTGCAAAAATGTTTTATTCAGGCACCGAGTGAAACGGAATCGTTCACTATTTCGTTGAATATACAATCATTTTAGAAAATAAAAACAAATATATATATAAAAAAATCTGTATTCATGAAGTTGCGATAGATTTAGAGTTAATAAATTTTGTATGCAAATAAAATTGTCTTCTCTAATGACAATATCGTAAAAATTCGAAATTCGGTAGGTTTAGTGTTAATATCCTCGTTCGCTTAAGCTGTCTTATCAGCGGTTGAATATTCGTCACGTTACGTCAAATTGGCCGTTACCCCGGCTTATTGTTACCCAAAGCGGATCTCGCAATCGAGCACTCTTCAAGCGAATTTCCTGGAGATCGGATATTCGATCGATGCGCATATTCACTCCTGCCGAGTTGGAACAGTCGAGTGACTGTCGAACGAATCCGAAAATTTTCCTAAAGGACTCGTTAAAAATGGAAGAACGTAACCCGTCGAGAGTCGGCGGAAAATTCGTCTCGATATAAACCGGGCTTCCCCTTTTGCGCAAACAAAACGAAATAAGAGGGAATATACATATAGAGTCTACCGTCCTCGCTCAGCTCTTGGTAAAAAGAGGAGAGAGAGAGAGAGAGAGAGAGAGAGAGAGAGAGAGAGAGAGAGAGCAGAGTAGAGGAGCGGTCTTCGGCTTTCGCTCACCTTTCTCAACCAAAACTAACGCGAACCTTCATTAAGCTCTGTCTCCACAATGCCGCACACACCGACTGCGCCTGAAACTTTTTATCTTAATTAAAGGGAAAATGATACCGCGTCGGCGAGAATATAGCGAGCGAGGCGAACCCACCCTCCTTGGCTATATACGGGCGAGAATCGTCATCGATTTCGCGCTCGGCTATTACGGTCCAGCCGATACTCGCGTATTTGCTCTATCTCGATATCGAGACTCCTCGCCATAAACGAGATAGATGAACCGAGAGCGCGACTACAACCGCGAGCTGGAAATCAAAGTTTTCGCGCAATCTGGTAAAGTTTATCGCCCGGCTGCATAATTCATGAGGGAAATGTAATTTAACTTTTTAATTCTGGGCCCGCGTGTGTACCAGCGGCAATTAATAGCCACGCTCTTTTTATATTCTCGGACGCGTTCGAGTTCCGGATTTATATCTCAACGTAAATCTCGAACGACTCGAATACGCCCGAAATGGTCGTTCAACGTCGATTTTCCGGCTCGCGGTTGGTGAATTTTTCGAAGGACTGCCGCTGGATTCTTCACCCTCGGGGAGGAAGAAAAACAGTTAAATTGCGCGTCGTGAGAGGCACTGCTTTGTACATCCCCAGAGAAAACACGTCGAGCGAACGAACGAAGACGAAGTGGTTTTGCGGAGTCCCGAATATCGTTACGCATACCGGACCGAGTTTCCTCAGAAAACAAATTCTTATTTTTACGGTGTAACCAAATTTCCGGTCCGGTGCGCGGCGAAATACCGATTTCGACGTTGGAAAAAGTACGAGAGAGGGAAAGAGAGAGAGAGAGAGAGAGTGAGAGTGAGAGAGAATGAGAGAGACTGCGGAAGAAAAGGAAACGAGCGACTTTTATAATTTAATTAAAAGTTCGGACAAAACATTCCTCGGTGTGTAGTATCATACTCTCGGGCGAACTAACAAATATTTCGTAACTTCCATTACGCCGTTCCATCCACGCATTCCCGCGTTTTATTCGCGTTCTCTGCGTCGAAAAACCGCACGGGAGAAACCAGTTTCGGAATAAACTGCCGAGATCTCTGGAGCGTGAATTTGTCAACGACGGTGAGTGAAATTTTCCCTGGCGATATAGATTCGCGGTGACGAGGAGAGCTGGCTGGATGCAAATGCGCATCGCGCGTCTTAACGACGAACGTCGGGGCTCCCGTGTGTCAACGCGGGGCCAACTATGTACACCGACCGTGTAGCCTGTAATTCCTTCCGCATAACGCACGCGCCCCTACCACCCACCGCGAATTTCCCCGGTAATTAACCAATTAGCGATGCTGCCCGTTAATTGACTGATTAAGAGGTCACTCGTCGCGCGCCGAGCTATTCTTGTGCGATCGATCCGTCTGCGTAGCGAAGTCTGCCGGGGTGAAAGAGAGATATCCCGAATCCCATATTTCGCGATGTGTTAGAATGACACACCGAGAGCATTATTAATGGGATTCCTGGTTGAACGAGTTACACAGCCAAGGCTATACTTAATTCCTAGAGTACCGTCGTAATTACAGCGCGCTGATGTGATTAGGATATAGACTTTGAGAATTTTCATATTCCGATGTAATATGAATACCATAAATTCGTTATCGTGCTTTTAAAAGTGATGTCTCGTACTTGTGGCGCCGTTCTTTGGTCTATGTTAGTTAAATTGAAATGGGAGGTACATATTTGTTTAAAACGTGTTTTAATGTCGCATCGACAACACCACCGTTAACCACAAACAAATATTACATAATAAATGCAATTATATTTCAGGTAAATATGACGCATTGATATTTGGTTTTTGAAGTACATCGATTGAAAATCTATAAGTAAAGATCAAAATAAATTTTCCCGATGAATTGAAAAGTGCCATTGACGTATATCGGGCCATAATACATGTATTTTTTTTCATTTATTCATTCAAATTCGTTATGTAACACCGAGGTTGAAACGAGGTTAACCGAAAACAAAAATTTAATTACAATACAGTTAGCGTTTAATTGAAAACATGGTATATCAGTTTAGTAACATTACAGTTATCTATAATTAAATTCGATCGTGAAATTCGGTTGTTCGATAAACATTCCCAGAACAGACAAACAATCATTCTCTGAAACGAAGAGACGTAGATGCATTGTTATCGAATCAAACTAACCGATACGGTTGAGCCGTGAAATCTTGAACAGTCGTCACGAAAATCCCGAGGTAACGCAGGAAAAAATTCTCAGCCACGGTAACACCGGTATCGAGCCCGTACGAGCTCGACTCGCGAATAATTTGCGAGATAATCCGACAGCGCGCGCCGTTTGGTATTATAATTCGAAAGATGGCGTTCGAATCGCTTATTCATATGGGCACACGCGCTCGTTCATGTATGCAGCTGTATGTGCCGTATTCTCTGTGATTGGTACCACCCTCGAGCTCCCTGCGTCTTGCCTTCCCGCTTTGCATGCCTAACAACGCACGCTTTACAAACCTATCTCCTCGATATCCCATTTCCGAGCGTTATTACGACTCTCTTCCCCCCTTACTTCGAATCTCCAATTTGGCGGAGATACTTTTTCCCCGCTGATTTTTTTATTCGCGAGAGTGTACGTAAAGGCTGCTCTCCCCGGGATCGGTGCGGCGCGAGGCGCAGGTGTGTTTGCGCTTGGTAGGGCCAAAATTATTATTGGGTCACTCTCGGCGCTCTCGCTCTTCCGCGCTAATTTAAATTAAAACTACGAACGGAAGCCCGGCCACTTACGGGTTTGTTCTCCGTTCCCCCGTTCCGGTCTCGGGTTCAGCCGCGCGTTAAATTCCGCCTCGTTTTCCCGGCCGCGTCGTCCAAATATACGGCGGTGGCAAAACGCGCTCGCGCGCTGCCTGCGGTCTCGCATTTCAAGTTCAACGTACCCACCGTGCGCGGCTCTCGCTCTCTCCCTCTCGCGCATCTTTCTATGATAACTCTGACAAACCGCCTAATGAACCGAAATCCCAGTCGCGTTACGCTAATTCGAGATCGAGCCCGTCCGGTGCGATACAATTACTCGCTAGTTAATTTACGAGCGGCGAATGAATTTCACAGTTACGGGAGCGACAAAAGTGCTCAAGATTCATCGCAATGATAATCTAAATGGCGCTCGCAAGCCAAATTCCGCGGCGTGATATCGCATTGTAACCCGCCCGGTTTTAACTCTTGCATTATGCATGAGTTATATGTCTGCATTGTGTTCTATACATAGCCGAAAATAAGGTGGGGTGCCGAACCAAATTTACATCGTGTTTACGCGATTGCCGATTGAGCGAGTCGAAAATAAAAGGGCGAGGTTGACGCGCGATAAGCGAGCTCGAGTATTAATAATTACGCTCGGTGATTAATTTCAATGAGCCGCGCGCTACACCTTTTGCGCCGGTTTGTTTCAATACAGAGTTGCTTTATGCTGCGCGCCGGTGCGATAATTCACATTTTCCGCAACCACGACTCTGTATCTTTCCAGCTTATTCTTCTTCATATCTCATTTTTATCACTAGAGTCGTAATTTCAATTGATACATTTTTTCCCCATCCGTCGTGCCCGCTGTAATTCGAGCCAGCGCTTGGAAATTCGATTCGGGGATATACCGAGACAAAGAACGCAATAATCGAGTGGGATATCTAAATTCGCATCGACCGAAAAATGAAGCCCAGTCGCGTATACGAGTCGATAAAACATCGCTAATTGGTTCACCGATGCAAGACCAATTATGACCTAATTACGCCCTTATTTCGTTGCACCGAGTTTGGACTCGATAGACCTTTAATTAATCATCAATTAGTCCGAGATTTCCAACTTTCCGCGTTTCCGCGGTCAACGAGAAAAAAAGAGGAATTTCCGTGAACAGGGTAAAAGTAATTTTTCAATTAAAACTTCTGTTACCGAGTGTTACCTGCTTTCGATGAGGAAGTCGGACGGGACCTACGTTATCGGCGAGTTCGACTGCGCGTATCCGAGGGCAGTCGAGGATTAACGAAATCGGCCGAGTGCGTTAGTGCGACGATGCGAGCAACGACGCACCGAGTCCGGCGCGACTCCAACCTCCAGTGTAGTTGGTGCGCGTGCGCGCTTTGCTCGCTATTTTTCATCACGTGCGACTGCGGGGGCGAGCGATTCGGTATTTCCGTTATTGTCCGCTATTTTTGTTTTCTTATGTTAATCTCGCATTCGAATTTAAATCGCCGCTTCGACACGAAAGTTTTCGTATCCTCCTCTCGTAACGCCGAGAGTTTCGCTCGAACGAAAAGGAAACGCGAAAAAGAGCCGCTGGAAAGGGAAAATTATTATAGATGACAGTGAAAAGAGAAAGGCAGGCTATGTTCGAGCAACCGAGCAGGTAGAACTCGCGAGTGAATAAACGGAATTCTCAAAAATGTATCGCCAAATGTGGCTTCTGGAATGCAACGCGATATAGCTGTGATCGAATTCTTTAAAGGAAAAGAAATGGAAGAAAGAGAGAGGAAGAGAGAAGAAGAGAGAGGGGGAGATTCGTTTTGTGTCATTACTCTAAAAAAAAATCGTATGAATGAGCGGTACTGTCTTCCCTCCTGGATTGGTTCTCATTCTCAACCGACAAAAGAACGTTTTTTTTGTCTCAATCACGATCCTTCATTCTCGTGCACTTTGAACTCGCTGACACCCTCCTGATTTTTCAAAAACAAAATAAGCCGATACGATTCGTGGTTTTATATAAAGCTAGCGCGAATCGCTCGAGCGAGTTCCTAGGATGCATCGAGTGTCATACCCAATCGCGACGTAGACATTTAATCGCGTCACCTCGGTCTGTTTTTTTTTTTCGGGTATGCTTACATATTATTTTCGTTCCGTCAGCGTTGGAGAACGAATCTAACGGTATACGATTTCCGGTTATCTCTGTCGACTCGTACGAGCCGCTTCTTAAGAAAAGAGTGGCATACCGGTATTCATAGTATGGAAATCCCTTACGTCTCGAACTTATTCGATGAATAATTTTCCTTTTCTCGTCGAGCCCGCGTTCGCTATAAACCGGTCCGCGATTACGCCTCGGCCCGATTCACTCCCGATGGAGGGAAATACGGAGGAAAAATTTTCTCCCTCCGCGGGTTATCGCGAGTTTATTAGTTCGAAGAGCCGATAATGGGTGTAATTGCTCGACGTTAGAACAATTCTCGAGAAAATTTGCTCGAGTGGTATCGAGTAGACAGAGATGGAACGAGAAAGAGAGAGAGAGAGAGAGAGAGAGAGAGAGAGAGAGAGTGAGAGAGAAGCGAAGGACGAGCGAGACGGGGACTTTTTTTTCTCAATTTTATTTTCTCTCCCGGCGCGAGTTGGGTTATTTCGGTCTGGAGGCAGCCTAGCGCTACCCGCTATATAACACGAGCGCACGCGTTCCACACACGCGCTTGTCGCGTGTGTCTGTCGCGAAAGACAAAGGACGATGCTGTACGAGCTTCTCCACCCCTTTCACTCCGACGCGTCACTCGCCAGTTGGGATCTTAATTACGTTGCAGCCCATTCATGGCACTCCGCGGATCGAACGATACCAATGAGAACGACCGAGCTGTCGGAAAAAACCGTTTCGCCGATTCGAAAATTAAGCACCGAAATAAGAGATCGAGCGGAATTCAGAGGTGTAGTTTATAATAGTCCTTTCCATTATTTCCGCGTTCTCGCGCTTAGCGCACTCGCGGCGTTTAACTGAATTTTTAAATTTCAATTTTAATGCCAGATACCGTCTGGGTGAGGCAACTTTCTCACTCGAATTTGCAACTCCCCGTTTCCCGAATCGTGCGAAAGAAAGGGATAATTTTTTGAGAGTGGCGATAAATTTTTGAAAGTAAGATTTTCATTTGCGTATCGCGTTTCATCGGGACTCGTCGGGTCGTTAAAGGCGGGGGAAAGAGAGGGGAAAGGGGTAGGGACACTGCGGTGGGTAAAAAATTTCGACTACGCAACCTCGCGCTCCTCGCGGAATCTAGACTAGGAATTTTCGCGAAGCTCACCTTGGACGTGTATAATTTATTTGGAAATTTCGATCACGTTGCGCCTCGCACAAGCGCTTTAGCGAATTTCAATAAGCGCCCTATGTTACATTTAACAACGTCAATTTGTACTCGTGCGCGTTGTCGCGTGTGCTCCCAATGCACCACTATAACCTCAATTTGTGGCCAACTTGAAATAGGATTTTACGAATTCTCGTGTATTTTACTCGGTAATGCGTTCGAAAATTCCATTAAACATTAATTTTGCATTCTCCGCCAACTATGCGTTCGAAAAATTAACGCACCCGTAACTACCTTTTATATTTAGATGAGTTTTTACAACATTTAACGTACAGGATTTTTCGCGCCGACTGAAAATTTCGAATTATACGTCCCGGAACGAGATGGACGTTCTCTCTCTTTTTTTTTTCGACGTCGCTGACAATACGTGGACATTCGCGAATCGCGTTTCGCAATAAAAAAAAAGGAGACTGGAATCTCCGAAGCGGCTCGCGCACACGGCGCGTGCATCGTGCACCGTGCATGCAGATATAGCGCCGATAAGCTTCGAGACGAACGAACGAGAGAAAGAGAGTCTCGGCTTCGCGGAACACGCGAAAACTTTATTATCCTCTTCGTATTCCATATCGATAAATACGGCATCCGTCCGGGTTAAAAACGAAAAGAATCCGAGATATTTGAATGGCCTTGTAACGAGCTGCGTTCGCGAGCATATTTTGCAGAAATGCATTCTCTTTTTTTCGTAATAAACCTCAACAAAGTTATTTCGCAAGGTAGGAAGAGGGAGCGCAATAAAAACTCGGGTATTTGGGTTAACTTTGTGGAACAATAAAGAAATTCTTCGGGCTCTATTTTTATCGATTTTTGGCGCTCGATAATATCTCGTTACCTCGCGAGAAAGAATATTAGTTCGCGGTTTTAATTTCCATACGCGAGAAACCAGTCCGAGTTTACGCAATTGCAGTTTTCAGAGCGAATCTGTCGGCTCTCGTTGAACCAGCCGGAAATACGATCTCGAATTCTCTCGACGATGATTTCCGATGCCGTGTACGATAATCTCTATAGCGCGGCCCCCACCGAGAGAGCTCGCCTATCGTTTGTTTCGCATACCATTTGGCAAGATCAAGGCTGGCCCATTATCGCGATAAACAATCGACTCGAATGTACAACAGTGTGGCTATTAATATCGCGGACTCTTATCTCATCAATTTTATCCGAGCAACATTTTATCGTAAATACATACACTCCGCGGGGAGTTTGTGGGAACAGTTTGTCTTGGGTTGGCGAGGACAGGAAGAGGCTTATCGAGGATAGCGTTAATTTCGTGCACCGATCGAAACTCGGGGATTTCAATTTTCCAAGCAGGAGACGCTCTCTCTCTCTCTCTCTCTCTCTCTCTCGCGCGCGCGCGCGCATACACTTCCGTCGGGCGTCTATATATCACTTCTATATATACAGTACGTACGAGCGAGTATACACACGGGACGCGTTCTTTACCACGGTATACCCACTCTCTCTCTCTCTCTCTCTCTCTCTCTCTCTCTCTCTGTCTCTGTCTATCTTACTCACTCTCTTTCTCTCTCTTCCTCTTTCTCCTCGGCTCGCGTGTTCAGTCCGCTCGCGTTGCCCGTTGCGTGCGCGTGTTCCGGCGTTCACCTCGTCGCGTCTCAATTTTCCCCGACTGTCTCTTCTTTACACAGGATACGATGAAACAATGAGGATCGAGAAAAGCAAACGAGCCACGCGACGGGGCGAGTTTTGCCGTACGCCAGGACGCGGAGAATTCGACAATAGGCACATTTACTCGGATTCGGTGTACGCGAGGCGAAAGACGTCCCTCGCGATCGAATAAGCGAATATAATGTAAATCTTCAAGAGTTTAATTCTATAGTGAAAATCAACCAAAAGTGAAACTAGCGCTGTGATATAACTTACTTAAGCGAATTTAAGGTTTAAATTATTTATAATCGGTATTCGGTGGACTGTCGTCGGGCTGTTACCAAAAGATTCGCCCTGCTGTGAAAATTGTTAATATAGAGAAATAGAAAGATGGAATTGGTTAAGAACAGTGCGATCGAGATACTGTCGCGTCGGAGCATCGCGATCAAGGATTGCAACGATGAAGACGATAACGAGAATGCCGAAGAGGACGATGCCGATCGTGCGTCCCTCAAAATCGATCTATCGATGGCCGAGCAATTTTACTACGAGGTCATATCGTCTTTCGAAAAAGAAGAGGTATATACTATGTTCGTGAAAGGCTACAAAAAAGAAATTCTAAAAATGAGTGATTTAATGTTAACACATTTGGCGAGGTGCCTTGTGTCCACAACCAAGGACAGTTTTTGGTCGCAAATTACGTCATACTCTGTTTTATGAGAATTTTTTATAAACAGTGTCCGAGTACTGTTAATTGGTACAATCGTTTGAATTGAGAGCTTCCATTTCGAATTTCCTCCCACTTAATAATTTCGTTTTTGTCATTTTTTTTTTTGTTTATTGTTGCTGTTGTTTGTTGTTTATCAACTGTGTAGAAAGGTTAAGGCTCCGTTCAACGAACGTACTCTAGTACTTTATTTCTACTATCTTTTAGAAACTATTTCGGTAGGTCCAATCTCGAGCGATTAGCCGGAAGAATCGGCGCGTACCGAGATCGTACGCGTCGATTCGCGCGGAATGCGAAGCCGAGGCGTGCCCGCGGCGTAATTCGAGGGATTCGAAGCACCCACGTGGATACACGCCGGTGCCTTCGTGACCGTGTGACTCACGCTCGCGTCACACCTACCTAACTCCCTTCGTTCATTCACCAAGCCACGATATTCGCGATATATTCCTCTAAAATTTTTTTCAAAAAACTCTCCAAGAAACGATCGTGAGAGCTTGTTACTCTCAACGTCGCGAGATTGGTAGGAGGCTTTAGAAAGGCTCGGGGAAAGAGGATGAACCATAAAGTTCCAGGCTTCTTTATTACGAGGCCGTAATTAATTTTCATCCCGAGCCGGGCGAGAGAGGGACATCGCGATGGAAAAAGAAAAATTTCGGAGACACTAGCTCGACTTTCTTTCAGATAGGGAGACACGCGACGGACAACGAAGAATCCGGGGTAATTCATACTCGGGGCTTCAATTTCGAAGCCTGTGTGCGCGCGCGCGCGAGACTGTCGGGATTATTCACTTTTGAAACAGTATGGTTCTTCGCCTCGGCACTCGACGCTCGCCAAGATTATACAAACAGACAACTGCGCACCGTCGGATATCCGATTTCAAATGGCCTTTCAACTCGGGTTATAACGCTCCCCTTCTTCCTTATTATTCCAGCAGTCGCGCAAGCCCGGTTTCTATCGCTCGGACAAACGACGCGCGAGGGCACCTCTACTAGCCGCTAAGAGAGAATCTACTTGTTCGCTTTTCTCAATTTTACTAAATAATTTCCGTAACCGAAATTCGTGCTGTCGGAGGCGAGATCGTGTTTCCCCTTGACTCCCACTCGAGAAGCCAACTTTCGTTAAACTCGCTGTTTCAGCGAATAAAATTTATGAGCGAAGAATTCAAGGGTCTTTCGGGGGCTAAACTTTTTTTCAAGTCTACCGTACCCGAGTACCGAGGTACACTGTCTTTATCGTCGATTAATAGTACGTCGTAGCTCTTAATTACGGCAATTAAACGGGAACGAGACGAATAAATACGTATTGATCCTCATTAAGGGGGTTCGAGCGAATGTACATGTCACCAACTTACCCAAATATTTTAGAAATTTCGAAATGATGTCACAAAAATGCTTACGAATGCACCGACAGTCGTGAAAAATTAATTAGCAGGTCCGATGCTTATCGTATCGTTAAAAATTGTTCGTACCACTTCGTACGGGGCAAACAATTGTTTCGATTAACGTTCAAGGCCTGATTAAATATTGACAGGAGGAGCATCGTATCGCCTAAAATTTTTCCAAATTTTATCGTGCAATTTGAATTTTGCGTAGCTCGAACGCAATTTTCAAGGCCGCGATAATTACGTTCTCGCGAGTACGGCCAATTTCCCGCTAAGGTTAATGCGATTTAACGCGCTCCCGCGACATTCCCGATATAGGTAAAACGCGTGTCGCGCAAATCCGTCGATGGGGGGGATGGGATTTCGTTGGTGCGAATTCGCGCTGGATAATGGCGTATGTACGGGAGGCTCAAATGGCTTGCGTAAGACCGCTTCTATAGAAGAGCCCGCACCGCCTACTATTCCATAATCTCGGTGCGTTAACACGAATGCGATAATTATTATTAGTGTAATTACACGTACTCGCTTGTTACGTTCGCGAGAGATTGCAACGAGAAAGTACGTCACTCGGATTCGACTGGTTTGTTTTTACTTCTATTGTTTCTTCTTGTTGTTTTTTTTCTATTGTTCAGAAAGAGAGAGAGAGAGAGAGAGAGAGAGAGAGAGAGAGTGAGTTTCGATCGCGAATTGAACGAATCAAGGGTGCTTTGTCGAGCGAGTAGGGATCTCCTCGTCGTCCCTGTCGTATGATAGATAATTAACAAATTAATTAGCAGCGGCTGAAGCACCCAAGGGACAACAAGGGCCGGTGTAGCTTGTGTAGAGTCGCTCGAGTGCATAGTCTGCCTGGGGGACGTCGGGGGTGATGGTTAGGGAGGGGTAGAGAGGACGTAAACTATGTATAAAGGGGTATAGCGTTATTCCGGTGACAAACACGATTCCCCAGCGCGATCTCGCTTCTGAACCCGCAGGATCGCTCCGCAATATCCGAGCGGTTATGAACACCGTATCCCCTTTTATCGTCCCGAAGGCGACGCGCTAAGACGCCCCTAACGCACTCCTGCCGACGTCATAAATGCACTCTTTATCGTTTTTAATATTTTCCTTTACCCGACATCGATTTTCTCACTTCAGCCCCGGCAACGTAATCAAGTTTTCGATGCTGCGTCAGTGAAAAGGATCGTTTAATAACGGGGCGAAATTTTCGACAATGCGGCCGAGTCTCGCGAAGCCTATTGCAATCTCGCGTCGATAGATCGATCTTCTCGGGTTTATTCCCGCCGTAAGAGTATCTTATTCCCTCGGCGATATGCGGCTCTCGCTCTCTCGAGCATCGACCGACGAATCTTCCATCGAGGCAAATTTATCGGCTCTTACGAGGATCAGGGAGACGTCGAATATTTCATATCTCGAAATTCTTTCCCCGAACGACTCGCCGTGCGTTTACGAACGAATCCGGTTAACCATCTTTCGAATTATACGCGAGGGGAGTGGGGAGGGATCTCCTGGTGGAATTCTATTAACCCTTTAATTCCACTCCCTCCCGATTGTTATATCGGTTTGGAATAATCAACTATCCTCGGCGAATATTAATTCGCGGAATACAAATAATTCTCGTCCCATGGCACTTGGAATAATTCTCGACATTGTTAGGACGCTTATGCACGCTCAATCAGAACGAATCAGGCAAATTCGACATCGATTTCCGATTCTGTCGTTGAATACTATTTTCTCGCTTTCATTAAAACTCCGAGAGGCGTGGATTTTCCAATTGGGGAAATTCATCAATTTTCGTAACGAAAGATTACGCGCTCGCGCGGGAGAAAGACGCGCGATTCGAAAGGAGGTCTAATTGCCGAATGGAGTGCGCTCCGTGTCCGAGAAGCAGGACAATTAACTCGGCGAATATTCCGAGAAAGAGCTCAGGTCGCGCTATGGAAAAAAAGGAGAGAGAGCTAGCGAGCGAACGAGAGGGAGAAATTTCAGTATGGTCGAGCTCGAGCTTAATTGCCGTCGCGAACCTTCCGTCTCGGAACAATTATGAAAAATTATTCCTACTCGACGTGTCCCTAATGTCCTTTCGCTCCTTCTTGTTTGACGCGAACGACAACCGATTAATTTTCTCTTCTCCGCAGAAAATATGTGTCTTCCAAAAAACCCTCGAGGATCTGTCATCGCGAATGGCGGCTGCCGAGGCGATACAGAGCGGCTGGCAGGCTCCGAACGACGCGAGCGAGGCGTCCGAATTCCTCGAGCAATTGCAGAAATTCGGGGAGCGGCTGGTCCCGATCCAGAGGAACATCGAGGACGCGAACGATCAAGCGAGCGTCTTCGCGTCGAGCAGCGTTATCGTGACCCACGCCCTTCTCGCCAAGCTCGAAGATCTCAATACCAGGTACCGCTCGACAAATATTTTCCGAGAGGAGAAAAATCAATCTCGATTAGATTCCAGAGTAACTCCCTCGTTTTTCGTTTTCACAGGTGGAAGATGCTGCAAGTGGCGGTTGACGAGCGTTACAAGTTGCTAAGCGGATTTGGAAAGGATGGCAGCACTCCGGGTAGCCAGGCTTTCCTCGCGAGCAGTGTGGAACCACCGTGGGAGAGAGCCTTAACACCCGCCAAAGTGCCTTACTACATCAAGTATGTCTTATTCGTTGAATCAACGCATCGCGGTATTCTCAAACCTACTCTCATTTTAGCCATCAGTTGGAAACTACGCATTGGGATCATCCAAAAATGATAGAGTTGATGTCTTCGCTGGCCGATCTGAACGAAGTTCGCTTCTCCGCGTATAGAACGGCGATGAAGCTGCGAACCGTACAAAAAAGATTATGTCGTGAGTATTTACCACGTTGAAATTATTTTTGTTTGTTTCGATTGAAAGATATCTCTTGGTAGATATAACATAGAATAGAAATTTCGTTAATTTTATTTCTCTCATTAATCTATGTATTATCTCATAGTGGACATGCTGGGTCTTTCCGCGACTCTCGAGCAATTCGACTCTCACGGATTGCGAGCGCAAAACGACAAGCTGATCGATGTACCCGACATGGTGACAGTCCTGACGTCTTTGTACGAGGTGATAGCGGCTGACAATCCATCGCAGGTTTCGGTCCCTCTTTGCATCGATTTAGCCATCAACTGGCTTCTCAATGTTTACGACAGGTACAATTCCTAGATAGAGATTCCGCGGCTAAAGCGAGTGTACCATTCCGTTTTGCTCCCTTTTCCGAGTTTCCACGACTCATTGTGAATCCCAATTCTAAAATTATTTTGGACGCTTGCCACGGAATGTCGCGAGTTCCACGCAGTGGATAGTTTACAGAATTTTATGGTTGTTTTCAGTCAACGAACCGGACAAATTCGAGTTTTGTCCTTCAAGGTTGGACTGGTGCTACTCTGCAAAGGTCATTTAGAAGAGAAATATAGATGTAAGATAACTCTGTTAATTTATTTTATCATCTTCTCGCACATTGGGTTTTATCCAAATTTACACTCTCTTTTGTAGATTTGTTCCGATTGATAGCCGATCCAAACAGATTGGTCGATCAACGAAAACTTGGACTCCTTTTGCACGATTGCATACAGGTACCGAGACAATTAGGCGAGGTTGCTGCCTTTGGCGGTTCGAATATCGAGCCAAGTGTTCGCAGCTGTTTCGAGAAGGCGGGTAAAGACAAAAATGAAATAGAAGCCGTTCACTTTTTGAGCTGGCTGCAGCAAGAGCCACAGAGTATGGTCTGGCTTCCCGTTCTCCACAGGCTCTCCGCAGCCGAGAGCGCTAAACATCAAGCCAAATGTAACATATGCAAGGAATACCCCATTGTTGGCTTTAGGTGAGTGAAATTTAAACTAACGACTTACCGATTTTCACTTCAGAAGTTATAAAAAATCTCTATTTTCAGATATCGATGTTTGAAATGTTTCAACTTTGACATGTGTCAAAATTGCTTCTTCTCGGGAAGGAAAGCGAAGAATCACAAACTCACCCATCCTATGCAAGAATATTGCACAGCTGTAAGCGATCTCGTACTTTAATAATTTTTCAGCCGAAAATGTATATACTCTTTTCGTTACAGACAACATCGGGAGAGGACGTTCGAGACTTCACAAGAGCTCTACGCAACAAATTCAAATCAAAACGATATTTCAAGAAACATCCGAGAGTTGGTTATCTACCCGTGCAAACTGTACTCGAGGGTGACGCTCTTGAGAGTCCAGCACCGTCTCCGCAGCACAGCTCGCTCAGTCAAGACATGCACTCGCGTTTGGAGATGTACGCCTCGCGTTTGGCCGAGGTGGAATTGTCGCGAACGCGAAGCAATTCAACGCCGGATAGCGACGATGAGCATCAGTTGATAGCGCATTATTGTCAGAGCTTGAACGGTGGCGACAACGTCAACGTGCCCCGTAGTCCGGTACAAGTCATGGCCGCCATCGATGCCGAGCAACGAGAGGAGCTCGAGGCCATGATAAGAGAGCTCGAGGAAGAAAATGCAACTTTGCAAGCGGAATACGATAGTCTATTATCTAAACAAACGCCGGGATCAACACCGGAAGACGGACACGGAACGAGGCAACCCGATTGCGATATGATCGCGGAGGCCAAGTTGCTGAGGGAGCACAAAGGAAGGCTCGAAGCTCGCATGCAAATACTCGAGGACCATAATCGACAACTGGAGGCGCAACTGCACCGACTTAGGCAGCTACTCGATGAAGTCAGTTATAGTCATACACATGAATATTTATTTTTCCTCCTAATTACGATACTAAATGTTATCATTCGTTTTTAGCCGAATGCATCATCGCCCTCCAAGACTGGAACGCTGCAAACGCGAAGCGTAACAGCCTCCCAATTAGCGACTGATTCACCTGCGAAAATGAACGGCCATTATCACGATACTCCAGGTATTTCGATCGATCGAATTGCTTTTTCGTCTAATTGATTAAAACGGGGGAATAATACTAACGTAAACAAATATTAATAAGAACATTTTAACATTTTTAAATCACTCGCGCGTTTAACAAGACTGTGTTATAAAAATTTGGAAATGGTACATGGCTTATTTTCTTTTGGGTATGTGTAATGTAGGTGGTGGGGGTTCGGGTGATGGCAGAGTGGGCAGCTTGGAAAGACCGCCACCGCCACCGCACTCTCACAGTGTATCCCATAATGTGGGTAATCTCTTACACATGGCAGGTTCGTTCGATAATCATAAATACGAAATTTTCTCGTAATTTATCGTCCTCGAATAACATATATCACTTATCACTTTTCCCTCATCTAACATTAATCGTAACTTTTTGCTTACATGGTACAGGATGGATGTGAGGTAGGACCGCTCAATCCCTTTCATATTAACCTGATATGTAGTCTATAGGTGTTGGCATTATCGATTAACGTTTTATTATGCTTTTTTGTAGATTTTGTAATTTGAATAAAACAAGATTCAATTTTTCACAATGTTCTTTCGAATTTTAGGTGACTTGGGCAAAGCAGTCGGCGAATTAGTTACCGTAATGACAGAAGAAGCTACGAAAACGAACGGACAGAGAGCGCCACCACCCGCTTTCAAACAATAATTCCACAAAATTTTTTAAAGACTACGTTTAAACAATATCATTAGTGCGATACGCTAGAGATCGAACATATCGGTCGTTAATTCGGTACTGGAAACATAATCTTAACTTTAATCGAACGACCAATAACAAGTCTGGCTCTAACGCATATCAGATTAAAGTACATGGTATATCACGCAAATGCAGGGTCAGGAGACCGGCCACGGTGGTTTTGGGTATTTTATAAGTTTTGATATTCACAGTTGTATAGCTGAATTATATCGATAAGACAGTTTTCGTTGACTTTGGTGGTCTCCTGAGAGTAATTTTACTACATATTGACTCGTCATATCATGAACCTAATCGTACGAAGAGAGAAGAAACAGTTGTTATGCTTGCTAGCTGAACTATACAAAAGATATAATGGTTATAAAATATACGGTGATAAAAATATCATTAACAATGCATGCAAAAGCAATGTATCAAATCGCATACTCTATAGATCGTAGGATATATTTACATACCCATTCTGTTCACTGCCACTGGCTCTTCCTCAGTATATCATATGCATTGTACACGTTGTGATTCTAGACGACACATCGCAACAGTTCGAAAAAAGGAAATTCAAAATTAAATTCTCGATATCCCGCAATTTTAAATTTTACGTCGATGCGAAAAATATCATATTATGCATTTTACAACAGGGCAAAGCATTTACCATTACGATTTTTCACTTTTTTTTACCCATTAAAATCATTTTTCATATTTTTAAAGCATATTTAGATGGCAACGTTTCTTAATTAAGCCTGACAAATGTTACTTATATTATATAAGAGTATATTGTTAAGTATCTAATTTACAAACTGTAGGCTGATATGTAACAAAGTTGTCTAGAAAATAACCAATTGTTTCAACAAGAAAATGCGTTATAAATTTCAACTTATTCCTTGTGTCTCTCCAACTCCTTCGGGCGATAAACTAGAGTAATGTCGAGGTGCGAAGGGCAAAAATTCGCCATTAAAACAGTGTGAATATGTACTCAATTACAAGACCATAAACAGAAGAATAATGATTCACCGCAAAAACTAGGTCCTGAATCTGCAGAACATCTTCGAACGACAAGGACGTAACTGGTTCGATCGAATTGGTTCCAAACACCTCAATGAAAGCTACGATTTAACCCAGGTGCACAAAAAGTTCAATAATCGGCACGCGAGCTTATTCAATTCTGTTTTTTTGAATAATTTTCGCATAAGGACAGATCTAGTTTGGAAACTTTCATAGAATTTCATTTTTTTCCTTACTCGAATTTATATTTGCATTATTTACATACCGTAAAAAAGTACATAACTATTGTAATATAAGATCTACAATAGAAGGGTCACAAAAAGAGACGAACAAGCGAGAACGCTCCAAGTCGAAGACATTCCATCGGTTCAAATTCCGTTGAAAGCGTCAGCATTTTCGATCCAGGTTGCGCCCATCCTTTTGATAAATCTTGCTTAATCAGCAACCAACAAAAAAGAGACGACCGACCGAAAAATATTTATCGCTGCGATAAATTTTCAATTACAAATTACACAAAGTAAACAATTTCGTACGTATAATTTTGTCTTCTTCACGATTCTAACATGTACGATACCGAAGATCGCAACACGCGATAATTTACGCCCGCTGACGCAGCTTCAATTTTCTTCCGGAACGAATAAATTAACATAAGGAAAAAAAGCAAAGTTCTTCCGATTGGTACGTCAATGTAAAATGGTCTCTCGTATCGTCGGGAGTAGGAAGGTTGGAGTGGTACCGAAGTATGCTGGAATTTTACGGCCCTGTCGGTGTCACGTCCCCCTCCACGCGAGAATTTCCAACGAACGCGCGGTGCCCCGTTCGTCCACCGTAAACCGTCGTACTTCGTAGTTGAATTCAGTCGAATCGCGAGCGTCGTAGAGGGAACCTCGGTTCAACGTTCAGCCGTGTTTCGATCCTTTCTGTGTACGAATTAATCGACCCCGGACGTGAAATCACAATCGTGGAACCAGAATGGCGTGTAACAGAGCAGCCAAGTCGGGATTTGCCGCCGAAGCCCAGAGAAAGGTGAGTCCACGAGCAGCTGTTATCCAGCATTGTTTTTGCTTCGCAGTCTTACACATTGACCCAGTGGTAGGGTAACCTTGTCGTCCGTTGCCCCGCGCGCTTATTTCATCCCCCCGACCTGGACCTCGGTGCGTTGCCGCGCAGACGCGCGTTTGACCTACATTTTCCGAAAAATCGAACGAATTTTCCGGGATAGGATTATCGCTGGTAACGCTTTCGAAAAATTTAATCCCGGATAGATTTCTCCACTCGGCGAGCAGCGAAAATCAAGAATACCGATAACGAGCGAGTTACGCGCGACGCTCGTCGATTTTCACAGCTGTAACGACAAAACTCTGCGAACGATAAACATTCCTGGAATTCTTTCCTAACTGCCACCCAATAAGAGGTATCGTAAAATTTCACGTCGGAGCGAATCTACTGCGCAAGAGTTCGCGGAAGATTGCTTTCTGGTCCGAGAAGGCTCCCGTTTTATCGTTGAATTTTCAGTAACGAAGGTTTTTATCGTGTGTCGCGATTGACTGGTGACATCATCTGTCTATTGATAAAGACGAATTCTCTCGATAAGAAAGCTCGGTTCCACCTGTAATCCGCGTATAAGCGAGATTTCGGTTGAGCCGAACGCTCGCGCCGACAGCTGCTATCCGTTTGAACCTTCGGCGAGGATAGGAGAGGGACGAGGAAGAGAAGGGAAGGAATCGAAACGAGTCGGGTCGCCAAAGAAGGGAGCGTCCCTCGCAATACTCACCGGCCATGGTACACTTCTTCGTCTTTTCTTCACCTACAATTTCGCTTTCGAACGAAATCGGGAGCCCGCGATAAAGTTTCGAGCGATAGCCACCGCGATATTACCGCCGGAAGCGTCAAATAGACCAGCTAGATGTAAATTTTCCGTCCCGAGCTGCAATCGAACTCGTCGAGGGCACCGAACGCGTCCCACGAGTTTCAAAACAATTCCGAGACTCGATATCCCGCTCGGTAAATTCGAGTAAATCCACGATCGATCCGTAAAGAAGTATAGTACACAAAGGATTGCGTTCGCATTTAACGGAGATACGCTTATC
Source organism: Goniozus legneri (assembly GCA_003055095.1). NCBI lineage: Eukaryota > Metazoa > Arthropoda > Insecta > Hymenoptera > Bethylidae > Goniozus > Goniozus legneri. The sequence goes on along the minus strand of NCVS01000535.1, from coordinate 146,006 downwards.
AGTGCGCGTGGAATGCGCGTCGCGTCGTTCGTTACACTTTGCCGCCGCGAAATCGTTCCGTCCCCGGTAGATCGCGCGTGCAGATTAGTCTAGCACGCTATTGCCACTTCGGCACGTTTCTCAATATCGGCTTCCCCCTTCGAGCAAAACTTTTCTAGCCGTAGGAGTTCAAACCGGCTGCAAAAAAAATTATTGTAAAACGCGAAAAAAATCGATCTGAATTAGCGAACCATCGAACGTGATTTTTCATTTTTTTCAAATCGACCGGGAATAGTTTATCGACGCGATAAGATATCGGTAATAGCCGCGCTAATATATTTCACACACGACCAACGATATGAATGTACAGTATTATGTATGGCAGGGATCTAAAAATAACCGTGCTTCATCCCAGTGCGAGCGGTAAGATATCTGCATTAGAGACCGGAAATGGCGCGAGTGGTTTCCGTTCCTCGACCTGTGCACCACTCGCGCTTCCGTCGATCCCTCTTCATTGGCAGCCCTTTTTTCTCTCATCCGAGAATTTCTTCTCCGAAAATCCGAGCCGAGTATACATCCCACGAGCGAGGAGAGAAAACTTTCTCCACGTATGACTCACTCTTCGGCATAACATCTTCCTTATGTCATGCTCGAGACTCTCGCGGTTGGTTCGGTTCGAGTTAACGGTTGATTTATTATTCGATCGAAGAGCACGCGTTCTCGATCGCGTCTCGAAATGGTCATTTATTGCTCGGACGTATCAACAAATAGGGACCGGCGAAACATGACCGAGTTACCGAGACCTCGCGCGATGACCTCGCACCGAGAGAACCCTCCTCCCCACCCCATCTCTCCCTTTCTTCTCGACCTTGCATTCTTTCGCGTTAATACTCTCGGTTCGCCCGGACAACGAAAAAACATCGGCCGATTCTGCAAACTCGAGCCATTTTTTTTACTACTGAAAAAAATTGAAAATTAAAACTCAAGACAATTTCAAAAGAAATTATCCCAGCTCTTTAATCTCTTTCCAAGAAGCACCATTGAACTTTGGACTAAAAATTAATCCGAATACCCGAATGACGTCACGGTTCTCGTAACTAGAAAGAAAGAGAGAGAAGGATTGTTTTTTTTACCTATACGGTATTCAGTGGAGAAGGATTCGTTCGGCGTTCACGCGCCGCACATTTTTAACGATGATGTTATTCTATAAGCTTACGTCATACCGGGCGTTCCAATTTGTTTTTATGGTATACAAATTTTTACGCGGCGCGTCGACGCGGAAGCCACGTGATTTGCAACGCGATTCGCGATGATTTTTGAAGGCTCGAGTAATCGATTAGCCGATAGAACGAAATTCGTACGATTGGATTGTCGTCCGACTTTGTTGGGAGCCCGAGGGACACTCGATACCTTCAAGGCCGCTCGAGAGATCCTCAACGATATCGCGAATCTATCTTCCTCGGCTACGAGAACTCCTTATATAGTCGACCGATATCGCTCGGACGACCTCGCGACGGTCTTACCGCATTTGAAAAATGACGCGATAGCACCAGAAAAGAGGATAATTATATAATGCGTATAATGTGGGTCAACGTTTCTGGAATAAGGCGCGTAGCGATCCTTCGTGTGTACAACCTCTGAGTCTCGACATTGGTTTTAATCTTTAGGTTGGAGCGAACGGATCAGCCGCCACCACGGCACGCGTTTGCGATCGTCCTTCAATGACGAATCAAAGACGATTAGATAAATACTCGCACGATCGCGAATCGAACGTCCGGTCGTGTGTGTCGATATTCACGAACGATTGAGGTTTTTAACAAGGAGCGTTTGTTTTCAGATAAACAGTAAATACAGCGAGGATTTAGCGCAAGAATGTTTGGAATGGATCAAAACGATCACGGGCGAGAACATAAACACGAGCGGTGACATGGACAACTTTTACGAGACGCTGAAGGATGGCTCTCTACTCTGCAAGTACTAATAACAAATGCTTTATTCGGAAAAGACATTATTTTTTAGCTCTACAGAGTTTTATAAAGGGATCTCGTCGTTTGTAGGCTCGTTAACGATATCAAGGAGGGTTCCGTGAAGAAAGTCAACAAAACGAGTTTGGCTTTTAAATGTATGGAAAACATCAACGCGTTCCTCGAGGCTGCTAAAGCGTTGGGTGTTCCCGCGCAGGAAACTTTCCAGACGGTCGATCTCTGGGAAAGGCAAAATCTCAACTCGGTCGTTATTTGTTTACAGTCCCTTGGAAGGAAGGTAGGGGTAAAATAGTTATTCGATCGATTTGGTTTATCAATTTTCTATTCGCGTGTTCATATCGCTTTTAGGCTGGCAATTACGGCAAACCCAGCATTGGACCAAAAGAGGCGGACAAGAACGTACGGAACTTTACCGAGGAGCAATTGAGAGCGGGACAGGGTGTCATAAGCCTTCAGTATGGTAGCAATAAGGGTGCGAATCAGAGTGGTATCAATTTTGGAAACACACGACACATGTGAATGAATTACGGGTCAACCTGAAAACGACGATTCCCTTCTCTCTTAATTAACACGGTTTGCGTGTTTCTATGATTGATTTTTGATGAAAAATGTACAAAAATTTTGTACAGTTATTTCATATAAAATATTAGGGTGCCAAATTACACGTTACGAAACAAGAACTACTCTATTTTTCCGCCTTTCGAAATTCAATTTTGAACAATCTAAATTTCATACGTACTATTTCAAACCTCGTTTGAATATCGTTTGAGGATCGCACGTTGGTTCAAATCGCGATGATGTCCCTTTGCACAATTAACAGGAAAGATAAAGTGTATGCATTTATGTTGCATATTAATCGAAGAAACTATACCATTGCGTAGGTTCTGGATGTTCTCCTATTTATGGTCACTCAAAAATTTCATTACATAGGACAGGTTTATCATAACTGTATGATAACGACAAGTTTTTGTTGTGCATCTGGCATAAATAAAAAATGTTAAATAGAGATTAAAAATGTTACTACAACATAGAATTATAAAAAGAAAAGATACATATTATATATAATAAAATGATTGCATTAAGAATTTTGTACAAATATTTTTGATGATTATAAGAAATGATTTTTTTCATAATGTATTAATTATGAGTTAATAAATAATATAATGATAAATTCCGTAAATGAATTTTCCTTCCCCAATGAAATTAATTAGTTTCAAATTTGCATATTTGGAATTAAATGATATTCTTTTATCGCTATTCCTAAATTCTATATTTCGGTTTCTTAATTATTTACAAAATATGTATATCATTTGAAAAACAGAAAACAACAATCGATGAAATCTTTGATCTGGCTTATTTTTGAAATGGATAATAATCCAAACCTGAATTATATTGGAATTTCTTCTTGGACTTCTGCTTATTAGCCAATTCGATTAGTTTTTGTACTTGCGGCCTGAAAAATAATAAATAATTACAATTGTATCGTATGTTCTTTTAAAAAACTTCAAAAAATAAGTACCTGTACGCAGGTGGTAACATCTCGTCGTGGAAAGTACATTCCGCTGATTCTGGTTGGTTTTGTTTGTATATTCTATTGCGTATAATATCCATATCCCGATTATATTCATCGATAAGATAGTCTATGTGTTTTGGAGGCGAGTCAAAATAAAAAATGAAATAGCTGAAATAATCAGAAGAGATAAGAATTGTAGATATATGTGATGAATTCGAGAAGGCAATACTTACTTTGCTTCGCGAAATACTTGTCCATGTACTGAAGTCTTACATGGTAATTCCTGCTGTCCTAAATGTTCAATTTTCCTAATGAATCCACCCTTGCTGAAAATTGCTTGAGCCGTTCTCTTAAGGGTTTCTACTGTTTGAGGCTGGAACAATACATCTATTGTTAGATTTAATCTATTATACAAATATGAAATGTTTTAGTTATAATAACCTATAAAGTTACATGTAAGCAATTGTTACATAAAATTTGCACGACAAGAACAATCTTCTAATCAAATGAATAAATCCAATAGATACAACTTAAATGGACATAATTAAATAGTTACGATATAAATAAATACCTTGCTCATAACACGCAACAACAACGGGAGTTCGTAAGTCGGCATGTTTGAAGCTCAGAATGCAATAAAATACTTCTCTTATCGGTTGATCGTACTTGCACAGCATAAAAATTACAGTTGTTTTAGAACTATACAGAAAATCATCTTGAAAATATTATCACATATTTTCAACAAAATAATATTTCATTACTATTTATTCGAATTATTATAAGAAAAAATATTTTTTAAAATGTCAAATAATGTTATCTGCTGTCGGTAATTGTTAATTGCAGAATTGTTTTATTTTTTTCAAAGCGTCTTTATCCATAGAGTGGGAAATACTGTTTCCGGTATCTGCCGGTCTTGCAAACTTGATATTATAGTTGATGATGGCCGCCTGACATTTCGGATTCGTGTAAATTATCGTATACTAAATTGATTAAATAGTATGCGTCTGTGGTAGAAAAAGAATTTCATTAAAATCGACAGTGGCCGGTCAATGAAATTTTCAGCAAGTGAGTGGGCATAAACTGATATTATATATCTTCATATATATGTATGAAAGGTAAGACTCGGATAACTGTCTTGATCCTGTAGTCCGATAGCAGGCGTGCCACCGGCTGGGGTTAGAATAGCCGAATTTTTTTCCGTAAATTTACGTGTCGTAACGTAATTACCGTTTTAGGTGATTCGGAGTCAGCATCCAAAATGATTAAAGCAGAAGAGGATAATCTTAGGAATTATTACCCTCAGACAGTGTAAGTGAAAAGTAAAGGTCATTTATGCTTGTCTCTTTATACTTAGAAGGAATCTCCATTAGTTTTATAATCTTAGAAAATGTGTAAATAATTTTCTTAGTATGCATTTCCTGTTCTGGCAATATAAAGTTCAAAGAATAAATATATTTGTTGTACTGATAACTCCTAAATCATATATTTTTTATTCAGTGAATTCAATCGTCAGGAGAATCATCAGTCGGCAGCTTTATTTAGCAATGAAGTTACGGTAGTTTCCTCGTCTGGTGGGCACGATCATGGAAGTTCCAAAGTGAAGCTTAAAAATATTGTAGATTTTTCATGGGAGCACAATTTTTATACTGGCCAATTACTAGCTGTACATATGTCAGGAAAATACCTGGCTTATGGAATTAAAGGTAAACATTAATACACATTGAGTCATTTTCATCAAATTTGAAACTTGATTTTTCTTGTAGTTGGTACGGGAGGAGGAGTTGTACGAGTTGTATATAAAGAAATGGAACAGAGAGCGTTACTCAGAGGAATGCGAGGTGCTATACAAGATTTAGCATTTGCCCATGTATCCAGTGCTATTTTAGCATGTGTCGATCACTCTGGGAGTCTTTTCATACATACTATCGAATCAAAACCAACCGAATTACAATGTAATTTGGTTTTGCAAATTGATGCAGATGATGCATCTCCAATGGTACATCGTGTAATTTGGTGTCCTTATATTCCTGAAGAAGGAGTAGATGGTGACGAAGTATCAAAGCTTTTAGTGCTCACAAGAGGTTCAAAAGCTGAATTATGGTCTGTTAGTACAGTAGCATCGAGTTTTAGGTCTGCCGAAGTAAGCTTTCAAGAATGCAATTGCGTGAAAAATTTTTGATAATATATCTTATGCTCTATTTATATGTGTAGGCTACCAACCCATTAATTAGAGAGAATGGTGGCATGTTGGAAATTGATCAGCATTCTGGAACTATAGTTGAAGCTACTTTTAGTCCTGATGGTACCGCTTTAGCAACAGCAAGTCTTGATGGAGAAGTGAAATTTTTTCAAGTTACTTCTCATAGTTCATCGCATGGTACTCAACAGCAACTAAGATGTTTGCATCAGTGGGTACCGCATAACGGTCGACCACTTTCATCTCTATTTTTCTTGGATGATCATAAAAATTATATGCCTGAGTAAGTATCTAAAAAATAATTGTATCGCATATTCGATTTAGAAGTGAAATTAACAAAAATATTCTTAATTGACAGTGTACAATTTTGGAGATTTGCAATAACCGGGTGTGATAATAATTCCGAATTAAAAGTATGGTCATGCGAATTATGGACGTGTTTACAAACAATTAAATTTGCTCCCAATCCATTTAGTGGAAAAGTACCTTTACTGAAAGCAGGCTTAGATCTCAGTGCTGGATATCTTTTGCTATCGGATATTCATAATAAGATACTTTACATCTTAAATATAACAAAGGATAATAGAGATGCCGAAGCTCGCGTGAGCACTATATCAGAATTTCTACTTCCAAACCCGATTTTGAGTTTTCGTATTGTCGAAGCTGATTGGCGTAAAGTACGTCCTGCTGGAGAATCTTTAGAAGACCTTTGTCCGTTTGAAGATGACGCGGAGGAGCAGTTAATGATTCGTATGTACGTCGTACAACCAAAGTCATTACAAGAATGTCATATAGCCTTCAAACCAGCGGTTCACGTTGGAAATAACTGTCTCTTGAACACCTTAACAGAGAGACTAACAGAAGACAGATTAACTGATTTACTTGATTACAATGAAGATTTGCCAGAAACAGAAACTGTTAATCATAACGGTATCGCAGGAGATAATGCCGAAGAAGATCATTCTCTTTCTGGTCAAATCGATACGTCTAATCATACAACAGGACTTAATTTGATGACGCCTGATGCTTTTAGCTCTCCGGCTAAAAAAGAAACTAATGAATTAGACTCTAATCGAGAAAGTCCAGAATTGGGAAATGTCTTGTCTACTAGTCCTTCTCTGGCACAAGCAGTGCAAGCTCTGAATACATCAGATAGCCCGTTAGTAACAACTGAGTTGGAAGAGCAAGCACCTGCCAGTGGAGGTAGTAGTCCATCCCGGGAAGTCAGAGAGATTCTGTCATTAAGTAAAACGGATGAAGAACAAGAAATGGAAGAAGCCAAACAAGATATCAATACTGATACCGATAAGGTATGGCACAATATACCAATGGTTATGTTGAAAGATGTTCAAGCAATGCAAGAATCAGGAGACTTTCCAGTTGATGAAAATAGCGCTGTACAAAGAAAAATATCGAAAGACGAAAGTAAAGTAGCAATGACTTCGGAAGATGCAGAATTGAAATGGCAAATAGCTAATTTAAACATACTTGAATTGACCGGTAAATTGAATTCTATTGTGGAATCAATGCAAGATCATAGTCAGGAATTACGCGAATTACGTACAGAAGTAAATAGACTTCGTCAAGAAACACCTATATCGTCAAAAGTCGAATCGGCTTTAACAAGAGCTTGTCAACAGCAAACTGCAACAATGGAACAAGCAATTTTTGAACAAATGGCTCGACAGCACGAATTTCTCAAAACATTAGAAACGACTATGAAAGATAAAATTGAAACGACTCTACCAAGAGTGGTTGAAGAATGTGTAGAACCCTTGAAACGTCAACTTAGATTGGACGCTAATCGAATGGACGACCTTATAAAGGAAAATATGACCAAGCTAATCAACAGCGCACATGTTAAAGACACTTTAGCAATGGTAGCTGCCAACGCCGCGAAACCCGCTCTCGATGCAGCATTCAGGGAAGCATTTACAAATATCGTTTTTCCGGGTATGGAGAAAGCGTGTCAATCTATGTTCAGACAAGTGCAGGATGCTTTTATAAGAGGCACTCGAGAATGTAAGTAATAAAAAGTTCCATATGATGTTTTTATTTAATGTACGTATATATTTGTAGATTTGCAAAATGTTGAGGCCATAACTGAAAAACAACACCGGCAACGTAATGAACAACAAAGCGAAGCATTAGCAACAATGGTTAGAGATGAATTGCACACAGAACTGACTAGGAGTCTTACCATTCTTCAAGAGGGCACACTTCGTACGATTCGCGATTCTGTACGAGATAATTTGAATCAACAGTTTACAGAAATAACAGCAGTTCGGTAAGCAAAAATATTTTTATCAATCGAAAATCAGTGTTTAACCGTGGTTACGTATTTTTCAGATCGAGAGCTACCACTCCTGCTATTCCGGTGACGAACGCTGCTGATGCTCAAGCTCGCGTTATATCGCTCCTTCAAAGAGGCCAATTAAACGCTGCTTTTCAACAAGCTTTAAGCGCAAGCGATCTCGGTCTAGTAGTTCTAGTTTGTGAAAAGACTGAACCATCGCGCGTATTTGCTTGCCCTGTGCCTCCGCCAGGACAAGGGACAAGGTGCATCTTACAACAACCTGTGATTTTATCATTAGTACAACAGCTATCAGCCGATTTGGGACATCGCACGGAGCTTAAACATAGGTAAGTAATCAAAATGAGTTTTCATCCTGAGTCAATTATTTATCTCATATTTCGTTATTACAGATGGTTAGAAGAAGCAATATTAAATTTAGATAACAACGATCCAGTAACAAGAGAACATATAGGAACGGTTTTATTAACCTTACAAAATCAGTTAGCTCTGTTTATTACGGAAAATCCGAATCATGGATCCGTTCGGCGAATGAAAATGCTGGCTATGGCTGCACGTTCTCTATTGAGTCAACGTACTTGACCAGCATGTGTTTAACACAGTCTCATATGATTGTATAAATATGCATATAGGGTTTTATACTTTTCGTTTCAAAAATTCTTTATATATTTTAGTTGGAAAGTAATATTTGTTTTCTATTGCTCTTAAAATGACAGTAGAATAGTTGAAACATTGACTGTGTGTTCCGTGAAATTGAAATACGTGATTAGTAATATTAACATATTCTCTTCCAGCAAAATTATACACCAACATGGTTCATTTTTTATGCGTCATTTTCATTTGATACGAAAATTTATTTTGACGTACGTTTTATATAAAACGAAACGCGAAAAATCGTTATTTCAAATTTAGATTTCAAATTTAAGTTTCAATAAAATGAATTTGTTGGAACGATTAAAAATAACTCTGATTTTTATACAAATTTTGTTTCAAGCTACTAAAATTGCCAATTAATCAAAAATCTATTTAATAAATTGCTAATTTCAATAATTCAAATTTTGTAACATCACATTCCCCTGTACCATTAATAGATATACATATATATTTCAGAAAAATTCCTTCGGGACAATTACAAGTGGAAATCGATTTTTTTCTTTCTTCTCTGTTTTAAATTTCATCCAGTATGCAATAATACTCATGCTTTCCACAAGTCTTAAAGCATTTCTAAAGTACAAATAAAAAAAATATGAAACTAAATAACGCGTACACATACTTTTAAATATATATTTTTTATTTAATAATAATTTTCTTTAAAAAATTTCATCTTTATACATACATCCTAATTAAAAACATAGTGCCATTAAATTCATCATAAGATGTATAATAAATAGTAGAACATTAAGTATCTCTATTATTTTTAATGTGCTATAAGTAGCATTACAGAAGTTTGTATATCACATTTCAGAAAAATACATAACTCATCTCACTTCATCACTTTTTTACATTTGCGGAAAACACAAAATTGAAAAATAATTAACAACCAATATAATACAAAAATCAAGATTCTTAAGGCTGAACATTAGTCAGAGTCACTGAAAAATAATTTAACAGGATGGAAAATTTTTTTCCAAGAATATATTAATTACAAAGTACACTAGTTCTTATTTTAATATCCTTTCATTCCTTCTTAGTTTGAGCCATTAAGGCTTCTTTCACATGAGGTGCCATTGTGATTTTCATATATTACATTAATGGTACTCCTGGAATATTTCTTACAACACCTTAATCCTGTATAGCAATGATGTACCTGAGGAAAACCACAATTATTTTTAAAAAATTGAAATTTAGTTGCTAAACATTCAAAATAGTAGAATAATTACCTTGTTGAATTGATATTAGCTATCATTGATGTAAGACATTTATTGCCTGTTACAAATTTCTTTTCATGACTACATTTATGACTAGGATACTTTTATAAGATGATGGGTGCACCATTGACAGCAGGAGAATTTAATCTGCTTTTCGGATTCCGTAATAACATACGGTTGTCAATAATTTTATATTCACAGACACAGGCGAATGTACTATCAATTAATATATGAAATGCTCTGTTATATTGAATGCTATATTTGAATAATATTTGGTGTTCTGAATTTATAATTTTTGATGTAAAACGTCGTACGTTTCTTCTCGTTCTTAAGCCACTTGATTTTCATTTTTAATTATAAATGAGTTTTCTAAAACACAACTAAAGACTATCAATACATGTATATACACACTTCACTACACATTTGAACTTAACCTCTTGATACTATAAGCTTGTTTACCGACACACTGTGCAGTGTACAGTGGCATCAGTACATTCACTTCACCTGTATAAGTTGAAACACTTTTCAGCTGTACGAAATCCCCCTATCGACAAATGCTGTAGTAACAGGAAACATCAAAGGAGCACAGAGAGTTCAAAATTCGATTTATGTTCAACAGGCCAATTAACTGACTGTGAAATACAAACAATTATTAGATAAATAATTTTTTGTGCAAGGTAAATTTTATTATTACATCTGATTCTCTGTTAAAAAATATAACTGTTTTTATTTTCCAGAACTACGGAGAAAATATAATTTAATATAAATTCTCTGCACCTAATATTTAGAAAAGTTAATTTGTTATTCATTCTATTCTTTTGTTAAAATAACGTATATCTTTTAAAAGTTGAATTTAATATACTCTAATGTCATCTATAATCAAAGATATAAGATGAATTTTAGTATTTATAAATTATGGATCAATTTTCAAGATGGATATGAAAACATTCCATAGCTCTTTTTATCAATTGATAAGCTACTTAATTGATATAAATATGTATTTTCATTGCAGCTTATTGAGTAAGATGATACATATATGTGCAGAAGGATCGTACAGTTGCTCTTATTTTTTTAGATATCATTCCATCACTTCTTTTATTCAATTGATTGCCTGCAGTAACTGTTTACAGCATTGAAGAACTAAGATGTTTGGTTTTCTTAAAAAGTTTTTCTTCATTTTTTGTTTAATATTTCATACTACAGTTGAAGAAATTGTTGATAGCAGCCCAAATATTCCATTAATTGTTATAACTTGGGATTATCATGATGCCACAGAACAAGGTAGATATTTTTTTATAAGTAAAATAGTTGAGTTTTAAAATAAATTAATTTTCAGCATGGAAAACAATATATGAACAAAAACTGACAGCCATTGATGCAATTGAAGTAGCTTGTACAAGTTGTGAAGATGCTCAGTGTCGAAAAACTGTTGGTTTTGGAGGCAGTCCCGATGAAAATGGAGAAACAACATTAGATGCCTTAATTATGGATGGGTATTAGAATAAAACAATAAGCAAGTTTGATAATTAGAATACAATCTCTTTTTATTTCAGCATAACAATGGATGTAGGGGCTGTTGCTGGTATAAGAAATGTAAAACATGCTTCTTCAGTAGCTCGAAAAGTTTTGAATAATACTATGCACTCTATATTAGCTGGGGATCTTGCTACACGGTTCGCTGTTAATATGGGATATAAATCTGAATCGTTACAAACAAATGAGTCTAAAGATATGTGGCTGGAATGGAAGAAAAACAAATGCCAACCAAATTTCTGGAAGGTAATACAAAAATAAATGATTTCTTTTTAATCAGCAGTTTGGTTATCAGAATATTATTAACATTAAACTTGTTTCAGAATGTGAAACCAGACCCAAGTACAACCTGCGGTCCATACGAACCATTAACTTCCTCTACAGAATCTAATGATAATGATAATCGTGTCTTACCAGCTTCTAGTGAAACTAATCATGACACAATTGGAGTGATTGCTATAGATTCTTATGAAAATATTGCAGCTGGAACATCTACTAATGGTGCAAAATATAAGATTCCAGGAAGAATTGGAGATTCTCCCATACCTGGAGCTGGAGCCTATGCCGAAAATGGAGTAGGAGCTGCTTCTGCTACAGGAGATGGAGATGTTATGCTTCGATTTTCTCCAAGGTGAAATTTAGAAACCATTAATATATTATGCGTTTTAACAAAATAATTTTCTTTTCAGCTTTTTAGCTGTTGAAGAAATGCGTAGAGGTGCATCTCCCACAGAAGCTGCTACCACTGCTGTTGAAAGAATTGCCAAATATTATCCAATGTTCAAGGGTGCAGTTATTGCACTCAATAAAAATGGAGATTATGGTGCTGCATGTAACGGAATGGAAGAATTTCCATTTTATATTGCTAATCCAATATCAGGTTCTGCTATGCCAATGTCAGTGCCATGTATTAGTTCTTATTATGTTATTGAAATGGATAAAAATGAATTTTGAAAATTTTGAAATTTATGTAAACGAAATAAAAAATTTTATATTACTTAATAATATATGAAAATAAAATGTTGTAACTTTGAACAATTTTTAATTAAAATTATTTTTCATAACCAATAATGATTATAAAGTCAATTGTCTCTACTTGACGTCTTCGCCATGCCTTTTTGTTTACCACCGACGTTTCTAAGTCTAACCTCCAAATTGCTTAATAAAGCGATGTTTGTGCGTATTCTTCTTTCGTTCTTTTGAATGCAATATTATTAAATATGACAGAACAAAAGGAAGTAAATCATTGCGCTTATTTCGTGCAACGCAAAAAACGATTTTGTCGGATGACTGTAAAGATAGGAAAAAAGTTTTGTGGTGAACATAATAGTTATGAAAATGATTCAACACAAGGTTCAATTGAAAGCAACATTGATAGAAGAGTTCAATGTCCATTGAATCCTTCTCAGTATGTATTTTTCTACCTAATTTTATAAATCAGTATATAATGAAATCTTATCTGTACATTCTTTACAGTACTTGTTACGAGTCTAAATTAGCTAAACATTTAAAAGTATGTAATACCAAACGTTTGTCAGATTCTGAACCTGCTTATATTGTAAGAGGTATAAATATAGCAACACACATATCAGAACAGCCAAATCATATTCCCCTGTCTAAGTTAGACCTATCTGTTATCAGAACAGTCATCGATAAAATCAATTCAGCGTACGGTATGAATTGAAGCAAACATTAAACATTCTAGATGTACTCTGCGTTGTTTTCACTTTTAGATAAGCTACCTGAAATATCTCAATCAATATTGCAACATGAGGTATTAAATGAACAATTAAATAATGCTGGAAAAGCTGCTAAGAGACATTTAATTCAGAATTCATCGCTTCTTTCTCATCTACAAAAAGCAGGACTTGTAAAAGATAACACTTGTTTCATTGAGTTTGGTGCAGGAAGAGGTACGTAAAATATGAGGGAAAACAGCAAAATTATTTTTTTTAATACTCATTAAATACATGCAGGTAAATTAACATATTGGCTAGCACAGATTGTAAAGAATACACAAGAATCGTCAATAGTACTAGTTGATCGATCCAGTCACAGACACAAATACGACAATAAGTTGAAAAATGAAGATTGTCCTTTAACAACAAAGAGAATTCGTTCGGATATAGCAGATTTAGATCTGAACAATATTCCTGAAGTGAAAAATGTAAAACATAAAGTTGGAATTGCTAAGCATTTATGTGGAGCTGCAACAGGTAAGATATTCAGGAGCAATATTATGAAATATCACTAAGGAATTTTTTTTATAGATTTAACCATACAATGCTTAGTACGAACAATAGAAAATAAATGTGTAAATAATAATGGATTAGTAATTGCATTTTGTTGTCATCACAGATGCAATTACGCATCATATGTTGGAAAAACATATTTAGAACAATGTGGTTTTGCTGTAGAAGAATTTTATATATTATGCAGTATAGCTAGTTGGGCCACATGCGGCCTCAGTGTATCTAAAGTTCAGAACGATAACATGGATATTTCTCAGCATAATACTGAGAATGAAAATTCAGTCAATGTCGGTAACCAATATGAACGAGAAGTGATTGGTCGTAAAGTTAAGATGTTGTTGAATTGGGGAAGATTGGAATATTTAAAATCTTATAATTTTCAGACCAATTTATATTATTACGTATCTACCGATGTTTCTCCTGAAAATATGTGTATAGTAGCAGTAGGAAACAATAATTTAACTTGTACATGACAATTATTTGATTAATTGGGATATGTTATGTATAAAAAGTGTGTTTTCATAATATTTATAAAATTTTATTGGAAGTATAAAAAATTTTCATGTAAAAATTACACATAGTCATTTTTTACTTATCAGTAAAATGAGTTGATATCTCAATCAATATCAACAACTGTAGTACTTATTGCGATTCGGGGTATCCAAATTTGGCAGCTGATTTGAACATTGCAATGAAGGAATCCAAAGTTTCTTCACCAGTAGGTATAATTTGTTCCGTTGGAAGAACAAAACCGTATCTACCAGTGTCACGGAGTTCATAGGCAAAAGCAAGAGGCTTATGGAAAACACCCTTGAACCAGTCCATTGAGCTACCAGTAGCTACATCTATAATTTTATCAGAAAAAGAGATAAATATATCGTACGAATGAATGTATTGTTTTCGTAGAAAAATAGATACTTACAAATTGTTTCAGAAACAGTGCCGTATTTGTAGTAGGTTCCGTATTTCTGGGCAAGACCGGTAACGGTGTCTTTTCCAATTGCATGCTAAAATTGATATTTATTTTGGAATAAGGATTTCTAGATAGTGAGACAAATATATCAGAAGAATCAAATGAATTAAATTACCAATTCATCATAGTTTTCCAAATGAGCAGTAGTGTGACCATATGGGAAAAGAAGAAGCTGAGAGTAGCTGTGGAATGCGATGTAAGCGTATAGTTTGTCGGAAATCGACGTAATGTATTCTGTCATGGTTTTTACTTCAATTTCAGATTCAGGTGTAGGTCCGGCGAAAGATTCACTGCAAGGGTAGCTGCTAGATCCGCCCTCTGAAAAATACACGTTAAAATAGACAATTGTTTCGCGTGAATGAATAAAGTAGATACATACCCATCCACTTGAAAGCAAAATTCCTGTTGAGGTCAACACCCATACAGTACTTGCCAAATGGACGGACGTTTTTCCTCCAGAAACGTTCCTGCAAACACAAGTTGTTACATGGATACCTGAACATATAAAAATGACTCACTTATTTGAAGACTAACTTTTGTGTGAGTGTGAACATATCCATCGGGGTTGAAGACTGGGAAGATGTACCAGTCATTGCTTTCAGCCAATGCTCGAACTTCCTTGTTATTGCTGTACAGGAATTGATCCAAGAGGTAAAGTACTGTAGCCGGTCCTATCCATTCTCTAGCGTGAATTCCACCCTCCAAAAATACACCTGGTTTTTTTTCACCGAATGACACTTTGACACCTCTAATTTCACGACCCTCATAGGTTTTGCCACCGACGACCACTTCTACTTTATCAGGGAAAGCTGCGGCAAGTTTGTCCAAATAATCATAAATTTCTTCCAAAGTGTGATAACTCGTGAAGTCGAATCCAGCATTGCGTGATAGTGGTTTTTCGTTGTCGACTAATTCTTGAACATTTTCGATATAAGTTTCGTATTGAGTACCAATGTAAGTCATTATTTCAGAGAATTCTTGCAGTTTCTCCGGTGGTACCATTAAATCGACCGAGCTGTTCACATGGCTTGGCTCTTTCCAAAAGTTGTACTGTGGGGGTTTCGATAAAAAATTACAGATATTGCATAACATTTAGTAATAAAACATTTTTTGTGGATTATGTAACTTACGCCATTAGGGTGTTCTTCTATTTTCTGCAAAACATTTAGCTGTAATTGTGAAGTAGGATGGATGCGAAAAACTTTATAGTTTTCGAAAGTAGACGGCTCACTCGCTGCCAAAGCGATAAGACCGAGGATGAAGAATTTCAACATTGTGATTTTTCCTAAAGTAAATTTTTTTTCTATTATTTTAATAAAATAAAAATACTATAATTAACATTATGATCTGTTTTAAAACTTACGGTAAGAATACCGAAGCTTTTACCGAAAGTCGGTTTGGCTTCGTCCACGCTCGAGTTGGTGAAGTGTCGTCTTTGAGAGCGTGTTAGATTGATGAGTACCTGCCAATGTTCGACGCTTATATACCTGTCAGATAATTAGAGGAAATTCCGTGAACAATTTTAAGGAGTAATCTATTGATCAATTAAAAGATGAATCTCGATCACGTTGCCGTCTTATCAAATCAATTCAGTCGAGACACTTGAAGTACTGTCGCAGTTTCATTCTGCGTATCGGGCTATTCCAATAGATACGACATGTGTTGGGTAACTTAATTGCACATTCTATCACAAATTATCATTGTAATCAAAGCGCAATAAATATTTCCAATATGATATTCGACTCGATAGCATTTCTCTCAATAATCTTATCACACAAAATGATACCGGTCTTACTTCCTATATCAATTTCACACAAATTTTATCTATATCGCTAATTATGTACATCCTAATGAGATTCAATAATGGATATTTGATGAGTGTTTTTCATAATGTTAAACATTTTATAAAATATGATACAAATATTAAAAAAAAAGTACTTTTAACGTCTTTTATTGATTTATTTATTCGATCATAAATTTTTTCTCATATTACAAATCATTTATCAATTATTCGATTTAGATATTTAATGAAGACTGGAATAATTTACTTTCAAGAAATATTTCAAATTATCTATACACTTGTAGGAGTAGTAGATAATATATTGAAAACCCCAGCTGATCATTGATTAAAATATCATACTTAAGTTGATAAGTTTCAATTAAAAAACTAACTCATTCTATGTTGAATCAAAGTGTGGAAAAGATAAATTCCGTCACAGGTAAGACATTATTATCAGTTAAGAGTATAAATAAACATAGATAAATTTGCCAAAGTTCATTTGTAGTGTTGTGATTATTGACCAAATATTTTTATAGTTTAAGTTTGGTTAAAAACTACATTTTCTTATCGTATTTTCTATTTGTAATAACGTATGGAACAATATGAATTAAACTGTTCTTCATATCAGATAATTGGTTTATTAAGAGAAAATACCGAAATGGAAGATTTATCTAATTTTTCAAGCAATATTTGTAATTGTATTCAAATTTAGACTGGTTGTGAAATTTCTGAATGAGCAGTTAATGTGTTTACAGTACATTAAATATCGTTTATTTGTTTTTTTTTTTTCTTTAATAAGGTATTCCGAGAAACTCTACCGAGTTCCTTAGTACGAAAATCACCGATTTTTATAACTATAGAAAATGAAATAAACCTTGGTTTGTAAACGTCGGTTAGACTTTGACTTTAATAAATAATACTTTTATTATACTCAAATATATTAAGTTTATACGAATATAGTATTAAAAAATATTTATTTATTGTGAAGAATTAAATTTTCTTAATTTCTATTGAAGTCTTGTTCTTAGGTGCACGTTTTCATTACAAAAATCATGTCTCATACATCATTTGTATATCATTCTGAAGAATGGCAGTGACTTTATTTAAAATTTGACATTTATTGAGGCTTGGGGTAACCCAATTTAGCAGCCGCTTTGAACATCGCAATGAGAGAGTCCAGAGTTTCTTCACCAGTCGGTATGATTTGATTAGGTGGTAGGACAAAACCGTATCTTCCAGTGTCACGGAGTTCATAAGTATAGGCAATGGGCTTTTTCAATTCTCCTTTAGCCCAATCGACTGAGCTGCCAGTAGCAACGTCTATAAAATTAAAAAAAATGATTAAAAATTTCAGTTCGTATTTTTGATGTTTTACAAGATCGATAAATGAATAAAACTCACAAATTGCTTCAGCAATATTTCCAGTTTTATATTGAGTTCCGTATTTCTTGGAAAGAGCGTTGATGGTTTCCTTACCAATTGAGAACTAAAAAATAGATAGACAATTGAAAATAGTTACGGTAAATAACATTAACTAAGTAATCAATTTTTTTACCAATTGATCGTAATTCTCTAAATGTGCGGTGGTGTGGCCATAAGGGAAAAGAAGAAGCTGAGAATAGCTGTGGAAGGAGATGTATGCGTAGAATTTGTCAGAAATGGATTTAATGTAATTTGTCATTGAACTGATCTCTGGTTCTGAGTTTGGAGCACGTCCAGCATAAGTTTCTGCGCATGGGTTGCTGCTGGCACCACCCTCTACAAATAACATAAATTGATTTTAGAATAAAATTTTTTTAATTATATTTTAAGTGATCTAAAATTTGTCGTACCCATCCATTTGTAACCGAAGTTTCTGTTCAAGTCGGTTCCGTAACAGAAGACTCCGTTAGAACTACGAGATTTCCTCCAGAGTCGGTTCTGTGGTAGAAAATTGGCGATAGAAAAATATTGTTTAATTTATATTTCACAATAAAGTACCTTGGTGTGGGTGTATACGTATCCATCGGGGTTGAAAGATGGGAAAATGTACCAGTCGTGACCCTCGGCTAATTCTCTGACTTCTTTGTCGTTGCTATGGAGGAATTGATCCAATATGTAGAGGACAGTAGCGGGAGAGATCCATTCTCTGGCGTGAATGCCACCTTCGATGAAGATACCAGGCTTCTGTTCACCGAACGACACTTTAACACCTTTAATTTCTCGGCCTTCGTAGGTCTTTCCACCGACGATGACTTCTACTTTGTCGGGGAAGTCCTGTGCCAGTTTATCCAGGAATCTGTAGATTTCGTCTAATGTGTGGTAACTGGTGAAGTCGAATTCAGAGCTGCGGTACATAGATTTCTCGTTCTCGATCAAGCTTTGTACATTTTCGATATAGACTTCGTAATCGGCGTCAATGTTACGCATCAATCCCATAAATTCAGGAACTTTTTCTGGTGGTACCATCAAGTCAACCGAATGGTTTACGTAGCTTGGTCCCTTCCAAAAAGAGTACTGCAATCGCAATTGAATTATTTTTGTTACTACATTGTTAATTTTTTAATTTAAAGTGTGATTTTAATTATACATACACCACCAGCGTACTCTTCTAAACCCTGCAGAACATTCACTTGGTACTGCTCCGTTGGATTAATTCGAAATACTTTATAATTGTCGAAGGTAGCTTGTTCGGCTGCCGCAAAAGCGACAAATCCGAGAATAAGTAACTTCCACATCACGATTTTTCTGCAAAAAGTAATTTTATTTATTTGATAATTGAATTTATTAAATGAACGAAATTTACAATAAAATTGAAAAATTCAAGTTTTTTGAAATAAACTGAATAGCTAGAGAACTCACAAGGAATACGACTGTTCTGACTGTCAACCAGCTGTATTCCTTTCAGAAACCAAACCACTAATGTCCCTCCACCACCAGCGCGTTAGGTTTATAACTACCCCACCTGCACACGGCACCAATCACCACTCCGCTGAAACTTCGGAATGTGCATTATGAATCTCGACCAATAATCCGTTGGAGGGATTAAGAGATGAACGTAAAATTACGTTACCTTATCTACACGATTTGGTCTACGTGATTGGATTATTGTCGCTGTTTCATTTTTCGTACGCGTACTTTCCCAATGTACGCGATGTAATTATGTTATATAAAGGTAATTCTACTAAATTACAACTTTCATCAAAGTATGCTTTTCATATTTTAATCAATTTTGAGGTTGATATTTTCTCATATTTCTATACCAAATTGGAAGACTGCTAATGTGACTTTCTCGATTTCTAAAACTGATTTATCCATGACTCCCAATTATGTGCATTGTAAGGCAGCTCATGGTCAATAGTGCATACTTAATTACCTTTGTTTAAAAACAAAGAACAGATCGCAGCTACATTTCCTAGGTTAAAAAAGAATCTTGCATTACAAAGGCGGAGAATAGACATTCTCAATACCTAATAAAATTTATAATAATAAAATTTACATAAAAATATATCATTGTTTATAAATAGCTTCTTATAAATATTTTCCAGGATTGAAAATCGCGTGTTGTATTCTCTGGATCAAGATAGTCAAATTTGATGGATGATTCTGTTCACGTTTTAGATTAGAGATTAATATTTTCATTATCTGCTGATTCATATACATATGTATATTATTAATTTTTAGGAAATGAATTTCCAATGTTTATCACTTACGTTTTTGGCTTTATTAATAACATAAAGTTATTTAATTAGAAAATTTAATAATGCAGTAAAACTAATAGATGATAGATACCTTCAAAATATTTTTAGCCGAAGAACGGAACCACGTTAATAAATAAATATTGGTATCGGTATCAATATTTATTATTATCAATTAAGAATTTAATCGTACTCACTTGTATCAAAAGTATACGGAAGAGATAAAATCCAAGTGAAAACAGATATGAAAGTATTTATCAGTAAAAAGTATAAATAAATACAGATACAATAGTTCAGAAGCACGATGAGATTCACATTGCGTGTAACTGTACAAGTTGATAGAGCGTAGTAAATTTTAGACTTATAAAGTTGTCATGTTATGAGTGCTTTGAGTAGTTAAAATATTGAAATGAATACAGTCAACGTGGAAGATGAATAATCTTCCACGAATTGAATTACGTGGTATCGTAACTACTATTAATTTTGATATGGTATGAATTGAATATACTCGTTTGATACGAAAAAAATATCATTTATTAAATAAACATAAACAAATTGCATTCACGTATAATACATCCCTTTTAGTCATCTAGTCAGTACAATATTTTGAATACCTTAAATTCATAACATCCTTTTCTCTATTAAAAATGAAGTAAATCATACATTAAAAATGTATATAATTACTCCTAAAATTACGGAGTAGTTCTTTATACAAAACACAGTACATATTTGATTTCTTACAAATTTCAAAACACTTTCATTACAACACGTGTTTTCGGTTCAACTATACTACATAATATATGAAATGTTTAAAAAATGTTGTTAAATATTCTCGCCGTTTAAAAAATGTAGCAATATTCTGATCTTAAAAATACATTGATGTTATATAGCCCGTTGATTGAGAATAGTGAAATCTTTAAATAAAAATGTTTACAAAATTTGATTTTCGCATTTGTACAAAAGAACTTTGAAATATTTTGGGTTATCAAAAAACCAGCCACTATTCTAAAATAAAGAAGGGCCCCGCATGTAAAATTCGATACAAAACTTGAACATAATCTTGACTATGCATAAATAAAATGGTTGTTTTAGTAGGTCATGTTCATTTTTGACTTGTTCATACGGGCCCGTCTTCTATATTCTTGACTGTTCTTGATCGGATATTATTTGCGTCACGACAAACAAAAATACAGTTTATCGCAATACTGGGTCATGGATATTGAAATACAGTATAAGTTATTTCTACCTTCGGTTCAATTTACACCACAGCGCGCTTGCTGTGAGCAAGTGCATAAGTACACCAATTCCTACTATCAGTACTAGACTGTTGATAACGCTCGTGTTGAGAATTTCCATCTCTTTGAGAAATTGGGTAGGCTTTTTATAATGGCAGTAAAAATCTTCACAAATGAGATCGGCTCTGCCTGAACCATATACAGTATTTAAGAGGCTGTGAAAACTCGCTCTGAAGTACGAAACGTGGAATAGCCATTTGAAAGCAAGTGGTGTATCCATGTAGCGGATGCAGAATCCGAAAACCGAGAATAACACAGCTACTATTGGTCCCGCGAAAACAGCGATCTGTAAGTAAATTGTTTGTTTTAATCGAAATCAAATTTTTACTTTGTTGTCTCCGCTCGTTACAATTATAATATCATTACTAACCTTGACAGGAGTCGTTGCTCCAATGAAGAAACCCCATGCCTGAGCGGTCAGACTGGCAGCTATACTAACGACCATGAAAGATATTATGCGGTGAGTTTCTATCGGTTGACTAGTCAGCCAATAACTCACTGCCAAATAAGTTGCAGCGCAGGCTGCTTGAAATGGAATTTCCACCAGCAACATACTGATATAGTATGGCGCTAATTGATACCATCGATTGAAATGTTCTCTTATGAGAACTTGCATCTCCAACGGAACTGTGTAAAATAATCTCATTAGACATGATGTAATACATAAAGAAAAGTAATGTTGGGTATTCGAAATACTTACAGGCAAGGGTAACGGCCATTTTTCCAGTATATACAATAAGCAATAACGATCCATATAAATATACATAATTAGCGAGTACGCCGTTTGCTCTGACACCGCTCCCCATATATAGATAACCAAAAATCACACCAATGAGTAAATGACAGAGAAGACGTACAACCAGTAACGTGTAATCCCTTTTTAAGCAAAGTAGTTGTCTCTTGTACAATAGATAACATTGTGCCATAAACCCAGCAGGAGTAATTGTGTTGTCTTCGTAACTTTCCACTGAAAAATTTGTTTGAATTAATAAACGTACTGAATTATTTATTACTGCTAAATATTAAACGAAAAGAAAAATTACTCTCGAGTTGTAGTTTTGGAGGATAGCTCGTTGGTTTTTCATCTTCCCACATCTTTTCAGCAGCCACAGCCAACTTATCAACCGTGATACCGTATTCGCCAATCGCAACTTCCAGCACTAGAAAAAGTAGAATACGTAAATTAGCGAAATTATACTTGGTAAAAATATCTAAAAATACTTTGTCGTTGATTCGGGTGACATTTATTTTATTATTCGCGAGTTTATCGATTATGTAAAAAAACTGGTTGAAGAGAAATAAAAGAATTTTCGATTCGTCTGCCAAAAATGACGTAAAACCGGATTTGTACCGAAATTCTATACTCTTAAAGCGTATAGAAAAAATTGATTCGATAGCACGGCCTATATAGAAATTATACGTCTCGATTTTAATTCCTATGTAGATTCGACCCTGAACTTTATTCTTCTCAAATGGAACATCACTTTGTATAATATTGCGATATCAGTTATTCAACCGGACGCATCTAGTGGGCGGCGACAATGACAACACATCATAAAGTAATCGGAGCACTGAATAGAACATTACGACTTCTTTGTCCGTTCGAGTTCTCTTTGTTATAGAAAATTGTATTGTATGAGAAAGAAATATTTTACTTACGAAAATCGGCTGGATTGTGATAAGGAGGGCAGTTGGCGCCAATCGACATCAAATGTGGAATCAGAGATTGAACTGGTCCCCTGTATATGCAGTGTCCGGCGGCGACAGCGTATAAAGAATCGAACATCTCGAAGAGTAAGGCACTCGGTTGATGTATCGTACAAATGACCGTACGTTTTTCAATTTTTGCCAATCTGCGCAACAGTGCGATACACTGACTGCACGATGACGAGTCGAGACCTGTAGAAAAATGCAATAAAAAATCTATTATGACTTTCACAGCAAGTTATTCGGTAGAAAAAAACAACAACAACAATCTCCGCATCGACGATCCGAGTAAAATTATACAAATTTATTGCAGGTATGTCAAAAAAGAAAAAATAATTTGTTTATTCGCAGTTGATATTTCAGGCAAGATACATTACAGTGAGTTATCTATGAGCCGAGAAAAAGTTTAAGATTCGTTTTCATTGTTAGTTTTGCAAAAAAAGCTTAGCCAATCGATTAAATTTATCAATTGACGTCCGTCAATGTACCAGAAGATTGATTACAAGCGACGTGAGAAATTTCAATAAAGTTGAGTGTAAATTACCAGTGGTAGGCTCATCAAGGAATAATACTGAAGGATTGCTTAATAATTCTAAAGCTACGTCGAGTCGCTTCTTCTGTCCTCCCGACAATTTACCGCACAGGGTATCGTAACATTGGCTCAATCCAAGCATTTCGAGAAGCTCCAGAACCTGAAAAAGACAATTCGGAATTCGTTAGTACACGACTAGAGCACGCATTGCCCCTGAATAATTCGAACAAACAAGAAGTAGGGTCGGGTGTTGAGCAATTATCAGAATGGCGAACGGTTTTTCAGTCAAGGCCGCGTTATCGAAGCTTATGAAATGGAAAACGCAGGACGTGTCACGGCAATCTTAGTTTTATCGTGATCCGGGTGAATGACTGGAATTCATTGTCAGTAAAATATCATAACATACGCCACTCAAAATTTATACGGTAGAGTGGCATTGAAATCGATTTTTCTCGAGCCGAACGCTCGCCGATACTTTTAATCGCCGTACGTGCCTAACGAATGGTTTGTAATTAGCACTGCCCGACAATAACGAGAAAAAGAAAATCATCGGAGATTTTTATGAATCATTTTTTCGATATCTAATCGAGTTCCAATTATAACGAATTGGGTTGCGTCACGCATTTCTTCCGAGTATGAAATCCAAACCGAACTCGGAGTAGTACACATGTGCCGATTGAGAATTTTGATAATGGCGCTAGTTTTCGATTCGGGGCACGTTTTTTCGCCACTTTACGAGGCACAAAGATGAGCCAAAGGTCGATTTCTGGCGAGCTCTCTGTATTGGCATGTCATTTCGTCGAAACACTGCGTCATACACAATGTCTTTGGATCGCGGTTTATGCAAAAAATATTTTTTTCGTCGAGCCCGTGCGATACTGACTTGCGTATGTTTGTATGCGGTGCTTATGTTGTAGCCCAATTTGAGATTCGCGGCCAGCGTCATAGCTTCGCCGACCGTCAATCGGGTTCTGACTAGCGAGTCCTGCTGTATGTAGCATGATGTTCTTCTCCACCTCGTGCTGTGCGGCAGACGAAGTTTTCCGTTCACATACACCTCACCGCTGACGCCTTGAATTCTAAAAAAACGAACCGAAGAACATCGTGTCAGTAGGACGTACCGCGAAATACTAACGAGGTACTTGTGAAATTCGTCGAGGTCGTTACGCTAATCGAAGACTCAAAATGTTCATTCTCCGTTTGTCCTGTCAATACTGTCTTATACTTATTTTATATCTACAATAAAACAATTTAGTACCGAAGATTTGGCTTTTGCAAATTATTTTTGTCTCGCAACGACTTTCAAATAATTTAGTAAAAATTTGGTAAAAACTAAAGTAATAGAAATTAAATTTCTACTAAACGTATGCATTTCCTCGTCCCATCTTACATATAAATCCGAATAATTTAGTATTACAAATTTGATTTTAGATATGAAATAACAATGAGAGTATTGATAGAACAAGTAGAGAATCGACATTTTGACTCATCTTATAAAGTTCGTTTATCGTAGGGAGTATGAAATTCACATTGATACAAAGATCCGAGCTTTCTCTTGAGTGTACGAGTTCATTTCGAGCGGTCTTCAAGGTAGTCGATTAGCATACAATGCGAAAAGGGGGTTACGCCCGCTACGGGATAAGCATTGATAACGCATTCCCCGATGGAAGGTTACGGATCATAGATAAAGAACAATAAACATCAATTTGTACGAATCGGCAATCCACTTTCGATAGAGAGGTAACGATCCCGCGATTTTCACTGTCTTCGAACTTTTATCTTCTCAATGACGGTGCTCGTATCTCGTTTTTATCGTATTCTCTAAAATTGAATCAGTTCTTTGTCGGAATATAACAATACGAGTGCGTACAACAAGGAAAAATGGCGAATAGTCAGGGAAATCCGTTGATATTGAGATTTATTACATGTAACAAATTGTTGAGTTGAATCAATTAATATTTACTAATGATATCAGTAAAGTAATTAATCAAATCAGTTTTAATCAACAATTGATTATTATAAACTCAAACATACTGTTTCGAATTGGAAAGTCAGAAAAATTTGACCGATTCAATTTTAAATTAGTACTGCTTAATTAAATTTAGAGGTGCTTACGTGAACCCAGCCAAAACATTCAGCAGCGTGGATTTGCCAGCTCCAGAGGGGCCCATGATAGCGACGAGTTCTCCCGCTTTGAATTCACCGCTGATACTATGAAGAATTTCTTTCTCGGCTGCAACGTACAGAATTGGCGTTAGATTATCTCGACACCTAATAAAGTACCAATTGGAAACTATGTATTTCCCTCTAATAAATATTTCGAGCGCAATGATCGATTGTTGGCGCTCTGAGACGCGATTAGGACAAATTCCGTCGTAACTCTTATCTTCGACGCTAAAGCATTGGCCTCTTTCACGAACTCGCCAGTTCGGTCGAAAAAAATCAAGGCCGTCTGAAAATTTAAGAGTCTCGATGCTACAGTTTATATCGCTCAAATATTACCTGTCGTTCAGAAATCTGATTCGAAATAACGGAAAAAAGAAAAAAGAAACGAGAGGGTGATAACAAGAAGAAACATCGACAGAAGACATCGACGACATTTGGATACGCGAACGATTGCGTAATCGATAACGCGTTAACTTGGACTGGAAAATAATCTAGAAGCATCACAACGCGTCGCGAGAGCGCGTAAACGTTGATTATTTACGAAATAATAATTACGCGGTTACGTTCACGCATCGCGCAGCCGAGGGTGAATCACAGGCGCGTTGCGTTATCGCTGGGGCTTCGCTCTCTCGTTACTGAAAATTCTGTTTACCAACACGCAGCCGGAATATTTTCCACTTTCACTCGCACGTGGTTGATCAGACTCGCGCGAGATGGATCGGCTTTGGCATAGTCGCCGTTGCGTGACGGAATAGTTTGCAGATGCGTTTTGTACGCGTCAGAGACGACTGCACATGTGCATTGAACTTTCCAGAATAACGTGGCGATAAGATCCGTCTGGACGTCACGTTGATCCGTGATTGTTACATTTCTCGAGAGAGAGAGAAAGAAAATGGGAGGGAGAGAGAGAAAGAGCGAGGTGAAGGGTTGCTGAATTAGTCATACGTTAAATTATTTACATGGCCGTGAAGATATCACGGATTGAAAGCGAAGAGAGAAAGAGAGAGAGAGAGAGAGAGAGAGAGAGAAGTAATTGACCATCGACTCCCGATTGGACTTTGCCGTTTCGATACACGCTCACCATACGATAAAACGAGCCGCGGCGCATTAGATAACGACATTTCGGCGTGCCACTGATTTCTAATTGGAGTTTGTATTTTTTTTCTCGGTCAACTACCGATAAATTTCGGTCTCGTGAGCGAAAGGTGCCAAGAGAGCGTAAGAGAGTTGAGTTTTATCGTTCGATAGACAGATATCTCGATGGCTTTAGCGACTCGTTTTACCAGCGCTGCGCTATTAAAAACTCAACCAGTTTTCGCTCGCGAGAGAAACCATTTTTCGAGACATCCTTTCGTTCTCACCTTGACTGCGCCAGTCGCCGGTTCTGTAATCACTTTCTTTTGCGATTTTTCGAGCCAGGCGAGTATCGGCGAGTTCCATAGATCGAGAGAACCCAACGCGATCTTTCATGCTGCTGGAGTAACGAAATGTTTAAATCGGTGTTTAGTACTTGGCTACATACTGCACTTTAATAGCCGAGGCCTGGTTTGCGCGTAAAAAAATTACGAAACGCGTATGCCCAAGGTCATTGCGATATCGAGTCGAGATACGCCGAGAATATACCAAATTCCGTTGATATTTGTTTCTTGCTTGCGAAAATAAACAACCGCTGTTTTTTCTTCCGGTTGACTCTTCCGTTTGACCGAAAATGCAATATGCAACAAAACTGTTATCGTCGTAAATTTTCGATCGGTATTACCGTTCAAGTTTTTATCCGCATTTGCGGTGTACAATATCTTTTTTTACCAACATTGTCACGACGCAGTCGATCATATCTAGCGGAGAGCATGAAATTATGAAAATTTTTCCACCGGACTCGTATAATACAGCTGTTAATCGACGGGTTACGATCTCCGTTGCGAGATTCTCGCGATTATATTGCCAGCAATTATATTGTACATGCGTGGCATTCGAAGAGGGCGAGGTCGTTCGTCCCCTTACGCCGTAATTTTACTCCCATTCTGTGATACACGAGCTTGAGAAAAAAATTTCATCGAATAAACTATGAATTTCGACTTGAATCTACTACGGGAAGAGTATTTTGTTAGGAATTCAACAATCATCTCATTCGACTTTGAAACTCTTTTTCGGTGTTATTCAAAATTCTGTGTACGAGTTTTTATCCACGAAAGTGATTAATAAGCGGACGAATTTTTCCTCGATCTGTCGCAAATTTTCATAACCGTTGAGCGATAAAAATCGAACTAATTCATCGTCATGTGTTTACGTCGTTTCGGGTAATGATGTAATTCGATAAAATCGCTCAGAAGAAAATTCATATCGAGCCGAGATAAGTCCTGCGGCGATTTCTTCGGAACTTATTCACCGTTAGAAAGGAAAAAAATTGGCGATATTATGGCCGTGGCGGGGAACGGATTTCCGGTCGATTTTCGTAACGCATATACGACGTCAATCGATTCTCACGCTCGCACAATGGCCGTCGCGGCTTCACATAATCGCATACTGGAGTCATCGTCGTTCCTCGTGATCGTAACGACAAAGTCGAGCTTGTTGCCCGACGACTCGGTTTGTTTTCGAATCGGACCGTTATTTTTATGATTAACGAGAGTTTCTTGGATTTAACGGTTCTTCGAATAAATTACGCGATGAAATTATGAATATTCGATGCGTCAGGAGGCTCGATCGAATCACGAACGGCGATACGAACGATTCGATGATGAAAACAACAGAGAAATGTAACGCGATATCGATTTCTTTGCGAAAAATAATACGTAATTCCGTAACAGAGTCCTTGTATCGTCCGACTGGACGCTCAATTTGCATTAGTACGTTTACGAGTCGAGTTTAAAAATTTATTACGACAAAGTCCAACTTATCGAGGAGAAATTGAATTCCGATGTTGAAAATTCTTATTTCGTTTCTGTTGACGGTGTGTGATCGATAATCCACCAATAGAATCTCGATATGAAAAAAAAGGTTGTGCACCTTTAAACGCGCGTTTATCAGAATTATTCGAGTATCCGCGTTGAATCGATAATGAACGGAAGGTGTTAGGAAAAAATCTTGGTAATTGATCGCTCAGTGATTGTACACTTGTACTTGTATAATGAAAGTACTCGACGATGCTTATTTTCTGTACGAGGTGCGTCAGTAAAAACCGCTCGAGACGAAGCACGTGCGTCGGAGAAAAAATGTTAATAATTGGAAAACTATCGTATAATAACACCATATAACGCGGTAGCGGATGATGATTAATCCATAGATGATTCTCATTCGGAGATAATTAAGCTTTCGTGCTCACGTGCTGCGCGACTAAAATGTTAATCGGTAAACGTGATCTTATGGAAATAAGGATCGAGTGGTATCTGGTTGCTTCCCGTGTTTCTCTCTCTCTCGTTGAATGAAACGCGTGAGAAAAATGCAATAGATCTGTACTCGAGAAACGTGTCCAAACACAACAATTGTATATCAAACCGGAAAATAAAAAAAAAACTATCTTGCCTGAGCTACTTGATGTGGTTCACGGCTTGATTCGTTAGTTTTTTTGAAAGAGTTAATTTTGATATATGATTATAAAAATGAATAATTATTTAAATAATTTAAGTTTTTCTAGCCCAAATTTCCAAAAATTTCTAACAGAACAGTTCGCGCGTACTATGTATTCGGTACGAAATTCTATCGAGTTTTCTCAGTCGATATAGTCCACTCACTTGATGCGAGCTGACGTAAATTCCATTCCTTGACGCAGTAACGGATATCCCGGAAGGCGAGATCGACTTCCGGCCTCTTCGGGAACGAGTGCTTCTCCTGAAGGAAGTAGTTGTTGTTCGTTGCTATAGCAACTTCTTGAATATCATCCTTGCTGCTGCTGTCACCCTGGCAGCAACTCAGCGAGGACCTGGACGGCGAGAAATGTGGCGAGGCGAAAGTCGTCATCTTGACTGAATTCTTCGAGGAGATTTGTTGTGTCAAAAATCCTCTTCGAGATATATCGAGATTCCAATCCTCTATAGGCGAAGGCACAGAGAGCTCGCACGATTAAGTACGGTCAACGTATAATCGCTCAGCAGTCATTTACTTTCCTCACCTCTGACATCCAGCGGTGTTTTTCGTATTTAAGCCGCGTATTCCCGTAACGTCGACGATCGACAATGCTGTAACAAAATACAATGAAAAAAAAATTAGTTGTCTCCTCGTCTGCATAGAATTTTTTGGGTAACAATCTCAACTGAGCATAGTTAAAATCTGTTTACGCGTTGCTCAAGAAACCTCATTATAACGGCGAGGTGAACGTTCCAGTCAATGGCCACGAATATCTTTCATCCGCGGGGGCTATTTCCAAAACTGTCAGCGATGACTAATCGCGCAATTAGCTTGAAATTCGCAGCTGAATAATTCTCGCGTTACTCCTCGCGATGTGCAGCCGGCGAAATTCTCCGCTATTCTCGGTTTGCGTAACCGGTCTCATTATAAAATCGATTTTAAAATGAAATTACCGATTGCGCGTATTCACTGGCATGTCCATTGGCACGCGAGAGAGACGAAGGTGCGCACCGATTTCGTTGAGAGGCACGTGTGTTCGACGCGAGTCGTTATTACGCGCCGCCGCCGATTGCTCGAATCGGCGAAGCGAGACCGTCGACGGTTCGGCAGCGAGTAAAACTCGAACCTGAACTAGTCCATTCTCGATATCGTAATCGATAAAACGAGTTATCGCGAGAAATCGGACCGGCCCATCTGCACCACTTTCGACATTTTTCGAGTCTCGATGTTCAAGGTCAATGATTTTCGCTACGAGTGACGTCAGAAGTGACGAAATTGCACGAGCGTTAAAGGTCTATTCACATATATCAGTGCCGATCAGTTTAGTGCACTGATAAAGAAAGAAAATCCGATCCGATCGGTACGAAAATGTTCAAACATCCGTATTCGTATTCAATCATAGTATCCAACAAAAGTGCGAAATATACGGAACAAAAAATGTTTGATATAAATGACTCGCAGCTATTGCTTGTATTTCGGATAAAGAAGAATAAGAAAAGGAAGAAAGAAAGGTAGACACACTGAGGGCACTGTACGGTCACTGACGGTACGGATACGGAACAGTGTGAACATCTTCGTTAAAAACAAAGCATTCATTTTTTTTATCAGTGCACTGAACTGATCGGCACTGATACGGTACGGATATGTGTGAATAGACCTTAAATCTACGAGTGCACTTTGCGATGGGTTCTCACGACTACGCGCAGGCATATTTATAAGGTTAGAATGGCGAGTAGTTCCCGTAATGAAAGGTCGAAAAAGGAGAAAGAAGGTGGGAAATAACGCGACACGGTGAACGTGTCCGTGATTTGCAAAGTCCAGGGGACTAATAAATCGTAGAATGATTAGCGATCGACTAATCGGCTACTGGTAACCTTGCACGGGTAATCGAGAGTGCCACTACTGGTTGCGGTGCCTTTCGCTTTCTTTCGACCTTCTCGATCTTACGATCGCTGCTTCAAAATCATCGTGCTGTACTGAAATTTTAATTTCGTTAAAAATGTTTTCTTTGTCAGTCGAATATTCATGAACACCTAAAGAACTCTCGATTTTTGTTTACGTCGATTGCAATCTTTTCCTGAAATCATCGGATCGCGTACGCATGTTCAATTGAAATTTGTTCTTAAAAATGAATCTACAATTTTGAAATTTTCATTTTGTTGAAAATGTTTTCCGGTAGAACGAAAAATATTCCAGAAGTATTCCAGAGAATTTGGTTCGTGTTTACGTTGGCTTTAATTTATTTTAAGTTTCGTTCGTTCACCCTCTGACAGAGTCAAGGTCTCGAATTTTCAATCCGTTAGAGGTTTTCTTTAGAATATTCATGAGGAACTAAAGGAAACTCGATTTTTGTTTATGTCGATTGTAATCTTTCCCTGAAATTATCAAATCGTGTACACGTGTTCAATTCGTTTTTGAAAATGAAGCTACGAATATGAAATTTTTATTTTGTTGCAAATTTTTTTTTTCCAAGGAGATGCATCCATAAGAAACAAGAAGCTTGGTTTTTATTTACAGAGATTGCGATCAATTCGAGATTTCGTTCTTCTTTACCCGGATTCATCGAATTTCGCACACACGCTTAATCGAAGTTTGTTAAAAACGACAAATGCGATAACGAATTCGATTAGCCGCAGTATGTTTGTATGCTACGGCAAGTGGAAAATTTCCGTCGAAAGTTATCTAAATGTCGCGAATGCGGCACACTGGGTCTCTTCTCGCTCCCTCTCTTTCTTTCTCTTCTCGTTTCTGATTCAACGGAAAAAAATTCTATCTATTGGTCGCCAAAAGGAAAAATAAACTTTATGCGCGTTGGAAATTTGAGCGCGCGTGGCTCGATTAATTCTCGATGTCGGTGTATGGACTTTACGAGCTTGAGATTGATACGAAATCGTCGGGGCTATGAGGTTGATTGTCAAGCGAACTGAATAATTGGTATCGCGAGACGTCCACGCAGCGAGACCGTATCATCCTCGAGAAATTTCGTAGCTCGTTCGACTCTTCAAACTTTTTATCTCTCCTAGCTCTCGAGAATTATTATTAATTGTCGTTCGCGATCGGAGCGGACTCTGGAACGCAGGAAATTTAATTGAACGTTTTTCTCTCGAATTCATCGATTATGCGTCCGCATCTGGTATGGTTCGCCTAGTAGGCGACAATTTTTTTCTTTCTCCTTTTTTTTTCTCTTATCATTTCGTTTCGCATACTCGGAGAGCAAGAGTAGTCCGCACCGGTATCACGTTGAGTTTGTCGGGAGAACGGGAATCGGGGAGTCGAGAAAAGAGGGAGAAAAGAGCGATGAAAAAAAAAGAGTCGGTGCTGCGACCTCGCGAGAGACACGCAGAGGCAAAAAATTCGTTTCCGACGAGTCGCGGATGCGATTCGACATCTGCGAAGCCCGATGACCTGAGCGGGAGAGTCTGGATTGCCTTCCGTTGTCGTTTACGTGATTATGTTAATATCACGTGGCTCGTTTACGTCTCTCCTGCTTTTTATACCTCTTGTATACGAGCAATGGCAAAAGTACGAGAGACCGAACACAAGCGATGAAAAAGCAATTACGCGTACGCGTAAGAGCGATTGTTTTAACAAACAGCGAGATTTCGCTCGAAACTAATTGCCTCTCTTTTTGTAAAGTTTGAAACAGCAATTGTCTTTTTACCATAAGTGATCGTTTCACTTTATTCGTTTCGACTTGAATTTCGTAATGAGCATTAGGCCTAACGAGGTCGGAGTTAAGAATTAAGATCGTTTAATACTGATAAAAATGATCGTTAATTACGATAAAAAATATTATTAAACGAGTAACAAGCTAGTCCAAGGAAACAAATTGCAAGCTAGTTGATGCAATAACTAATAATTTTGCTAAGCTATTCACCCTAATGACAAATAATTAATCTTCCGTTACAACCTAGAATGACCTGTTGTTTCTATAATTTGAGGTTTACGAAAATACAAAAACGTATAGTGCAAGAACAGATTTCTCGATTCTTTTTCTTCCTTCGAGTCATTCGCACGAGAGAGACGACACGCTACCACGAAGGAATTAAAAAAGGATCGACACAAAGTGGTATTGTTCCAATACACTCTGGGCGATTCACCTGGAAATTCCAAACGGAGAGCATGCAGATTTGTCACCGAAAGATATATTTAATCAAGCGTCTCGGCCTGTTCGAAAAAAGAGAAGATCCTTCCAAGGATATTTGCTTTTTTACCCGGCGCAATTCATGAGAGATGAGCGAGAAAAAAGGACGAACCGGCTCGATAAGTGCATCTGGTTTCTTCCGTTCGTGAGTGACTTTTTTCTAACGATTCGAACATTATTTTCGTAAGTTGCGTAACAGCGCGCAACAGAAGAAACGATTTCGTCGATAGAACAAAGCAATAGCCTCGACGATGCGCTAGCGTGAAACTTGGCTTAGTGGGACAAG
This sequence comes from Goniozus legneri, assembly GCA_003055095.1. Classification (NCBI taxonomy): domain Eukaryota; kingdom Metazoa; phylum Arthropoda; class Insecta; order Hymenoptera; family Bethylidae; genus Goniozus; species Goniozus legneri. The sequence goes on along the minus strand of NCVS01000535.1, from coordinate 112,241 downwards.
GGGCATTGGTTTGTTTATCTCGCCTAGTTGGTATGCACGAAAACTCGCGCTTTAAAATCCTTGATGGCTCGTGTTCGACGGTCTCGTAAACTATCGCGCGTGCTCTCACGTAGGGCGAAGGACAAAATTCACTCGGTCCTTGCCCTCCTTAACATACGGTTCCTCGATAATTCTCGAATTGAAACGTCGATTCTCCATTTATCCTATCGGTACTCTCTCATTTCACTAATCAAATAATTGAGTATTTAAATTCTGGTTCTCACCAAACGAACAATTTATAAAGTACCGATTGGACAAATGGAGTATCCAAACTTTTACTCAGATTCATGAAGATATTAGGAGGAAAGTGCGTTTGTGTTTTCTCTCGAATATAACAAATCGATCAGCTGTTGGATAACATCGATGCCACGCCTCTACACGTGTCCGGATGCATTGCGTCCCAGTGACTCGATGAACGATCGATAAATCGTCGAAGCGCGTGTAAAGACAGATCGCATCTCGTCGCGATTGTTAATAAAAATAACGCGTCGATATTATCAATTTTGTCGAATAAATCGTTTTTTCGATCACGCTTTGTTCGTAGATGTTTATCGCAATAACGAGCGCGTCGGAAATAAAAGGCGTAGTTCCGACAAATTGCGACCTTGCCGAGTCTACTACGAGACTCGTTCCTCGGTACGTTACGTACGCAATTATGAAAACTGAAATGCATATCGTTAATTAACCGCTGCGAGCGATTTTTTTCCTTTTCGTTCGCATTGGAGTTGCGATAAGTGTCTCGTAAAAAAAGCGAAACATATAGAACCTCTAATGACAGCGTTACATCATTTTCGAAATAATGCGCGGCTGAATTTCAACCACGCCGAACGAAATTAAAGTGACGTTGGAATTCCGTAATAGGTGCGTGCGCCTGCAAAAGGAGCAGCAAAAGAAAACAACCAGACGTAATACAGGATGCGACATACCATCTAAGCTCGGTTGCCGGTCATCGTTGACACTGACAAAGATTTTCGCAATGAAAGGGTACGACCTGTAATCTCGAATCATTTTATTTCTCGAAAATCACGCTCGAGCCTTTTACGATCGATCCAATACAAAATATCTCGAGAACATTTAACGGGTAAATATATACGATCGCGTTAATCCCGAACAATGGCAATGCTAATCGCCGTTCAAATATACATCCAATTTACGAGAATTAGCACCGTCACGGTAGCCAGAGCGGGCTTGAGTCACGAGTATAAAGCTAAGCTCGAACAATTGCGCAACGCTATTGTACGGTTTCGTACGACGATTGAGACAATTTTTCTTTGGTCGGGGTGTGCGAGTAAAAATATTTCACGTCCTCGATGTGTCAGTGGCACACAAAAGTCGTGGCTCGATTTTTTTCTTTTTCGAGAGTACAGTACTTGCAGCACGAGATCAAAACCGGCTCCGCGCGCCGAGAACCGGCTGGTCGATACTTTTTCGTTACTCGAGCACCATCCAAAATTCCACGTCCCGTGATTTCGTTTATACTGGAAGAAAAAGCAACGAGAAGAGACTCGTAGAGAGAAAGGACCGCGAATGACTAAACTAGAAAAAAATAACGACTCGGTTGAAAAAGCAAAATCTCCATTCGAAAAAATTTATTTTAAGATTTACGCTTTTTATTGGTTAAAAAAGATCCAGCTAGTATTAAATAATAGTGAAACTCTGGCTTGTAAATAATAGAAATTTGTATTATTTTTTATTTATTCTTTCTCTAGCCGATAGATATACCAAATTGTTGTTATACGTTACGATTCAAGTAAAATAAATTTTGTGCAAATTCGATATACACTTGTCTCGTAGATAATTTTTCTCTCTCGACCGGAAGATTGACGTTTTTTTCCTTGTATTTAATGGTGAAAGTGTTACTGTAGTTCAGTTCCGATGAGTTTTTTTTACCGAGGGTAGAATTTATACCACTTCCCATTTACATTTTCGAAAGCGATCTTTCTCGTTCGAGACTCGACTAGTATTCCGATTCGCTATACCCTCGTACAAGGAAAGTTCGAATCGATCGACGAGACGTATTAAGTCCACTTGGTATACAAAGTTTTCATTCTTTCCTCGCGAACTTGTCGAGTGGTCTGCACACAGCAGCCTCTTCTCGAAAGAGTTTGAACAGTCTTTTCAAACATAGTATGTAACTAGCTTTTTCCTACTTTCGTTAATATTTTACTAAATCGAGTCTCCAAGCGTCGCCGTTAAGTACGCGCAATCGATAACCTCTCTAACATCTCGCTGACGGCAGATGGATCCTCACGATAAAATTCGATAAACTCTTGCGCGGGACAACGAGATTAAACCGCGTACGCGATCTTTCCGATTCTCCACGACGGCTGTTGGATCCGCGACTCGATTTCCATTGCTTATAAGGTTGCGACACTCGGCTACAACATCCGGAGCGTCCAATTAAAAAAACGAGTATTCGAAACTCCAGAATGAACGTTGCAACTGATAATTGCACCGGTGTTTCACGTTTTATCGGCACTCGGTGTCAGGAGCCGTCAGGATGCATTAGAGCGAACAATCCCTACCTTCGTGTTTTACGCTAGTCCTTCCCCATCTGATATTAATTGTTGGTAAAATATTTGTCGCTACACTCTCTATTTACGAATACATAAACTCAATTCTGTTTTTACAAAAATTTCCTCCGCTAAATTTTGATTTAACACGAACGACCCAAAGTTTAATAGAATTTTTCTTCTTTTTTATTTTTATAAAATAAAAAAATTTCTAAATTTTATGATCTCAATATGGAACGTATCTAACTTTTAAGAACAGAATTAGGTGTATTTTGTAATATTTTTTATTGTCTGTCGGTAATAACCCTAACCGATGCGATTTCAAATAAAGTTCATTTGAAAAAAGTTATTCGTCGCAAGAAGACGTAGCGTTCTCGGTAATCGCGTTACCGATTTGTACGCCCACTCGGGAGCTTTCAACGAGCTTCAAGGTCGTGCGACAAAGAGGGCTTGCCGTTTCGAGATTTCGTCGGCGCGCCTTTTTCGTCGTATTTCATCACGGAATCAGCGAAAGGGAAAGGAGCGAGAGAAATTCTCGGATACGCATGCGAGAGAAATGGCCACTCCTCGCTGGTTTCTTCGTGCCTATGACGTCACTCGGAAGCCTTAGAAACGCGCGACGATGCTCGCGAACTCGTATCGAATCATCGCGGATGCACCGCGTGACGCATTTCCTAACGAATCTACAGAGTCATGCACGTACAAGGCTCTTTGTTTTTTCTCCCTCGCAAAAAAAAAAAAATAAATGTTTCGCCGGGGTTATCTCCACGATCGATCTCGCGACGACAGAGTGCGCGAATTTCGCGCGAGGGGTACGAAAAATTCATTGCGAAAGTAAGCGTCGTAAATCGACGCAATGTCTGTGTTAATTAAAAGAAAAAAGGATTTAGTACGAAATCATTATCGGGAGTCGTTAATGAGTCGACAGTGCGTATCTCTGAATATCAAACGCGACATAAATCACCGCTGGTAATGGCGAACTCGCGCGGAGATTCGTACGGACCGCGGAGGTTCGATAAAATAAAAGCATTAATCACCGAGATCTAGTCGTCGCGGTTCATTCGTCGTCCGACTCGGTATGATTAATCGTGCAATATAATTTCAAATTCTTTATGCATACGGCACGTCGGGTGTTTAAATATTCCTCTTCTTTATAGGATCATCACGAGTTCGTGTAATTTATCGTCCGTGCGCTATTACGAGCGACAAAGTCGCGACTGCTCCTTGATAGACCGCGGCAAAATTGAGTGAAAAATGCGAAAGCGCTCAGTTTTTCGCTGTTAAATCATATATCTACAAATGCGATACTTTTTTCTTCTTCACAGATGGATATATTACACCTGGAAAGACATTTAATCTCGTTCGACATATCTCGAATTAATTCACGTGACTGACCTACCACAGTGAATTAGAATCGAGAAACTCGATAGAGATTTGCGCGGAACCGTTTAAAAAATGCTATGCATGAGTCAACTCCTCGATCTTGACTGTTTTTTGCAAATTCACGTACGCGGAACAACGAAATTCGTTTTGTTCGAAGTCATTGATACCTCGGCACTTTTTCACGCGCTACATCATTACTCACAGGTGTAAATTACTCGCGCGATGTTTGTCACTTCTCTCTTTTTTACCATTCATTTTCGCTAACAATCAAACGATCGAGAGGAGTGGAAATATACGATCGTCGAATGACCGACGGAATCGCGTGTTAGAGAATGAAAAACAGCGAGCGATAACTCTCGCGACTGGCCGGTGAAGCTTCGCGATGTGTGTCACAGCTCGCGATACTGGAACGCGCCACACTTTTCTTCGTGTTGCCGTTATAATACTCCGAGACGAAGTTACGGTTTCGAGAGACGGATGAGAAAAACACTCTCTTGATCCTCGATCGAGATAACGCGAGAGAGACGCGAACAGAGAAGTTGGCCACTTCTACTTTTCTAGATCGTTCAAATGTCTATTAACCGTTGCTTTGAGTGAAAATTATAGGAGAAAGAAGTGAAAGAGCGGAAGACAATAGGACAATAAAATACCATTTCAAAGAACTTCTACTGTAGTATAGAAAAGTATACAGAGAAAAATTTTGGAATTTAATAAATTTAAATGAGAAAATTTTTTTTTAAGCAACCGTTTCTCGGTTGAACAAAACGATTTGCTAACGTTAAATGCAGATGAATAGCCAAACGAATTTTAGTTCAAACAACCTCTTTTTCTGCATAAGTGTAAATGTATGATGAATCGGGTATTAAATTACACGAGAGATGTTGAATGAATCTTAATTGTAGGAAATGTGTAATATTATGATAACGTCGGAGAAGACTAAATAAATCGTCGAATGAAACGAAAAAAACGAAAGAAAGGAGGAAAACACTCTCTCGGTTCTCAATCTAGATAGCGCGAAAGGCACAAACGAGAGGCTGATTCGTTAGCCGGATTAGCCTACGTGACTCCATCAACGTCTTTCGCAAGGCTACGTGAAACAGAGGCAGAACCGCGTTCGATTTTCGCCGGAGACTAAATAAATGAAAATAAATGACGTGGAAAGAGTAACGACCCCGGGAGGAAAGGGGAAAGCTGATGGAAGTGAGAAAGAGGAAAAAAAACGAAAAAGAGAGATGCAAAGAGTCCGCGCGAGGAACGTCCTACTTTCGAATTTACGTGGTAATAACTACAAATCAGAAAGCATGAAACTGGGACCGCGCGAGTGTGTGCGTACAAGAAAACGAGAGAGGTACATAACGATACGCGTACACGAAGCGTATCCCGGTAGCTTTGGATATGCAACCTGATGCATGTATGCATCACGCTCGGGCGAGTTCAACGGAAGAATTGCGATTGCGAGCGAACGGGCTGACGGAAGCTAAGGAAAAAACGAACGAGCGAGGAGCACGCACGCGACCAAAATTTTCCTGTGTCGAGCGACGCGGCACGCGATGCGAAATTTCCGATCCACCGTAAACATGTTTTCTGGGTAACTCATGTCTTGGGAATACGAACACCTCCTTCTATCTCGCCCTCTCTCTCTCTTTCTCTTTCTTGGACGTCAGTCGTACTCGCGACACGTGCATCGAATGCAACAGGTGCCCCCCGCTGAAAAACCTCTTGGATGCTCGTCGTTTTGAATCGACGCGCGAACTAGATACGTAGACGAAATATTATTTCGAGCTCAATGACGTTATACGTACTATTAATAAATCCTCGAGGGAGTTCTGGCTTCCGTGAACGAGAGATTCCAAAAGTGCGACGGGCTAGTTGAAGAGTACGAAAGCTCGCAGTTGATTCCGCTTGCGTGCGTAGCTGCGACTGTTATAGCCAGATGTCCACTCTACGCGCTATCGATCGCTCCCACGTTGCACTGTCAAATCGATTTTACAAGTTTATTTTCCCACGTAATTGGCGCGCGCGTAATCGGAACTTCGCGACGAGACGAAAATAAAGAGCCGCGAGTTTGTACGTATAAACCGAGCGTTGTATACTCGCGACATGCGACGTAGAATTAAAAATAAGTCGTACGCTGCGACGACTCGAGGTTTGATACGATGCCCGGGGATGTTTAATATTAATTGACTACGATTATAACACGAGCGCACGATAGCGGCTCTCGTGCGTCCCACGTTTCGCGTTCGAGACCCGCGATCGTTCTGTGAGAAACTCGTGGTTAGTCCTTGGGTTAAGCCAGCGGAGCGCGCGCTCCTCGGCACCACGCTCGACGAGCACGTACCACTTGTAAGCCCCCGACGAACCGGCACGCGGGACGTCAGTCGACGCAACTCGGCAAACCGCGCATGCCTCTTCCAGCGTTAGAAACAACGCCGCTTCGTTTTATTCGTAACTCTCTTATTCGTTTTTCTTCACGCTACCTTACATTACAACTATTTTCATAGTCTTAGACAAATTTATATCTCGAAACTTGTTATATATCTACTTTTATTCGAGTATTGTACAATTTCATGACGCTTCGTAGTTTATTCTACAAAAATATAAAATAGAGTAATAAATTTACTAGTTTTTATTTACTATCAATTATGAAAGCTGCCTTCTTCATGATTTTTAAAATAGAATTTGAATTCTTCTGCATTCTCAATTAATTAAGTAATATCATTCATTTTATATTTAGATATTTGATTCGTACAATCGACTGTTGGTAAGACAGATCGGCAAATATCATGCTCGCCTGATAATCAACTGAACTTACAAACAGACACAGTCTAAGTGATTTAAAAGATATAAGGATGGGGAAAGTTTTAATATTATACATCAAACGTATCTTCTAAAAGGTCGTCGATCCCTAAACTAATCCTATTTTTTGCATTCCCGCAATCTAATACTGTGAATGCTATTTTAGTTGTTTTTCTTATCCTGTCACACAGAGGTACATATGATTCTTCTATATCAAAATCATCCAGCGTATCTAACCGATCCTGCGTTTCGCTATTGCTGCTTTCTGAAGAAATTTCTACCACATCTTCATTTTTTGACTGACTGTTGTCAATATCCGGCGATTTGTCTATGTCGTCATTATTCAGTAGACGCAAAGAGCGTGCCGAATAATCGAATTTACGCTTTCTACATATTTCATTTACAACTGCAGACATATCAAAATCATCACTTTCCGTATCGGTAATAAAATCGTCAGGTGATAATTCGTTCAACATTTTATCTAATGTAGTATTATGTCCAACACTCATTCTTTCTGCTGCTACTATTTGTTCAATCCGTGGATTCTTTTTTACGAAAGGACTTGTACTTGGACTGCTAGTCTTAAAGGGCGTGTTATCATTTTTCGATCTCTTTGGGGAAATAGTTAACTTTTCTAATGATTCGGTTAACGATATAGGAATGTTACTTTTTAAGTACGTATCTAAATTTTTACAATTTTCTGTATTAATGGGTCGTTTACCTTTTCGAGGTTTCGATGTTTTTTCCACTGGCACGTTCTCTGCAGTTTCCTTTCTACTAACTTTCTTTGCCTTCTTTTTCGATTTAGAATTCTTCGAGTCTTCGTATTCCTGTACTATATCAGGATAACATTCTGTTACCAAAGTTTGTGGTTCAACACTGACCAATTCGGGCGTTACATATTCCGCATTTTCATTTTGTAAAGCTAAACTTTCTAGCATGTTGTATTCATCTTTCCAAAGAATTTCATAACTAGGAACACATCTTATAACTCGTGTTTTTTGTATTTTTTCAGGAATAAATAAAGTTGTCATTGATAAACGTTTGTCGATGCTAATTTGTGGTAAATGTACCAACTGCCATCTTATTGCGAGGGAAAAGACTTTTTCAAATGCATATACTGGTTCCCATGCTAAATGGCCCTCCATGAAAAACTGAAAAATGATTCAATTATTCATTTTTCATTTATTAAAGTTGGTAACATTTGACAAAATAAAATAAAATATATACTGACTACTAGATTCTGAAATTGAGGTTGTTTCCATTTGAGGTTTAATTGTGAAATTGCGGTATCCTTACGTAATAAAAATTCGTCCATCAATTCCTGATTTGGAAATATGTCATCCAATATAGCTTTTTTTCTTACAGATAATTCATTTAATACTAGTTCTTTTTCTTTCCTGAAAAAGAGAGATTTTAAACTATAAAGAGAGATTTTGTTTTTGATTTCTACCATTGATGGTATAACTTATTTATATGATCATACTTATATGAGTCATTGCACTTTGCTTTCGTACCACAAGTGGTACATCCAAATTTGAGATGCGATCTAGTTTTCCCAGAATGGCCGCATGTTGAGCATATATTTGGATCTGATAATTCTTCTTCGATTCTTTGAAATTTTCTGGGATTAGTTTTCCAGCTCTTCATTCTACGATAGAAACGAACAAACTGAATTTCTCTACAATTATAAATTAAAATACAAATAACTATACCTTTCTAGAACATTTTCATCGCTAACAGTTTTAAAAAATTTCAGAGCCGCTTCTTTACCAATTCCATTTATACCATCGCAATAATCACAGCCACATAATAATGCTAGTGCTACCATTTTATTTCTTCCTATATCTAAAACATTCGTTATTTTTTCAATATTATACTCGTCAATGGAACCATTGGTCGCTCCTCGATTGCCTTGACAGCTCATAGTAAAATTTCTGTAAGCTGTTTTGCCACCATATAAAAAAAAGTCACTATCTTGAGTTATACATCCATCTACAAGCTGAAAGAGTTTAATTATACAGAAACTTTTGTACGATACATTTTTTCATCAATCTACCTACCCCATCTGCGTTTAAGTATGCGCAAGTTGCTTCGGCCTCTCCTTCTCCCTGTACGCAAGCTATTCCCATTAATTGTAACATACGCTGACATTCATTGAGAACTCTTTTGAATCTAGATCTTGTTCCATTTGCTTTAGCAGTTTTTCTAGGTCCATGACGCAAATCATTTCTTTTTGCAATTGTAGTATGTTTCAAAACAGGAGCTGCTCCTTCCAAAACAAATACAGGATATACTCCCTGCATAAGTAAATGTGTGGTGCGAAAAAATAAATTTCTGAAATGAATTCTCGATTAAATTCATGAAAAATCAATGATAATTCAGAAATTAAAATAAAATTCAAAATGTAAACAACTTGTCTTACCTAAGGTACATTTTAGGTTGGGCTATGTTATCAGTGACAGTTTGACTGTCGACAACCCAGCAACTCAAATCAATGGCAATTACTTTTCCCTGAAGCTCAAACAGTGGTTTCTTCTCGCCCAAAGGCGACAAGATATTCCACAAATCTTTTACACCCATTTTTCGCGATCCAAAGATTCAAACCATTCGAAATAAACGTTAATAATGTAAACATCAAAGATGGCGTCAACCACTGACTACGTAGTACGCACTCTTTTCCTTACGTATGAAACTATGCCGAACCGTGGTTTCATGTAATACTCGTAAGATGCAGACATATCGTTGATCATTATTAAAATTTAATCCGAATATTTTTCATGCGTCTTTAAATTAGTAATTATGTTTACTTAACCTGTCAAACGGTGTACACGTTTGTAGGTGTGCGAAGTTTAAATCGCTCTGGAACGGATGTATGTGTCTGTTCATGTAAACGATAGATACGTACGATGGCACAATACTGAATGTATTCGTGGTATGGACATTAGTAATGGCAGTGAGTTTGGCCATCTGGTATCGTCGTAATTGAAAAAATGAATACATCGCGAAAAGTTAAAAACCCACTACTGTCAGCGGCTGCCGATAGTTTTCCTTTCGAAGATTTTGTGGAAAATACGCTCCTCGTGCCAGTCACACCAGCCACGCCGGCTGTTTTACGAGACGGTGAGTTTTTTGCAAGGCTCTGGGTGGGGCGTACTTTGGTTATGAAGTTTGTTGTTTAGAATCGTGAGATCTAATACATGTCAAATGAATGAAATTGCACAATGTTTATATTCATTATATATTAATGACTCATTCATAACTGGACTTACAATGGATAGTAGAATTTATGTTAAGAAATTACCATATGTGACAAATATTCTTTGTATTGCACAATTGATAACATGGAGTTTGACTTTTAAGGTATACATAATTGTGAGTCATACAATAAATAATAATTTTTTATTAAATTCGTATGTTATGATTTATATGAAAATTTGATATTTCTTTTTTTGAAAGGTACAAATTCAATACACAAAATGCTTAAAAATTAGTTCCTTCGGTTCGTCCAGGTGTTCTAGATCCATATCTATGAGTGAAAGTTAAATCTTGACTTTTTCGTCTCTGAACACAGTACACAATTAATAAAATAATTGCAATTATGATAAATAGTATCAGAAAAGCTCCTAAACATATAGCTGCAATTTCTCCTTCCGATAAATTATTCCAGGCTGTAAAATATTAGTTTATAGTTAATCATAAATTATGTATGTATATAAAAATGAGCTTTAGGGCTATTATTACCTGTGACATCGATCAATACAGAATTTTCATTATTGAGAACATCTACTGCCGTAATTTTAACAGTTGTAGAGCAACAAGTAGCTGTGTAATAAAATGATACTGCATTTCTCGTTCCACTAACAAATACCCCATTGCTATACAATATGCCTGGGGATGCTGTGACGCTCTTAAGACCAGAATAAGAATCGTATACTTTAATATCAACGCTCCACTGAGACTTCTCACAACGGTCAGAACTTAGTCGACCGGCGCAATTGTTATTATACCAATACTCGATACTTGGCTTATCCACATTGTTCAACTATATACATTATTCGAAAAATCAAAATGAATAACCTTCTTTAGAATTCAATTAATTTTTTTTATATAATTACCCTAGAGTTAGCATTTTGAACATATAAATATGCTGATTTTTCTACTACATCCGAACCCAGTGCAATTAATGTAACTGTATTAACGGTATCCCCACCAGTAGTTTGTGGTACATCAACATCTACAGCAACATTGACTGTTTCACCGGCTAGTATCCACTCGCTACAACAATAATAGCATAATTCGAAAAAAAGGATTGATGTGCATATTATTGAAAACGTACCTCAGTGGTTGCACATTGTACACACGGAACGGTGTACTGGAAGCTCTGAAATCGCACCTCACAGGATTAGTATCGGTATTTTTTATAGTGAATAAAATACGATTTATTCCTGGTTCGACGATAAGATTACTATAACGATTGATCTCAATGTGAAGCTTTTTTTTCTGCAACTCTCGTCGGAATAGGCTGTCGCTATTTCGCGTGATATCATCAAGGTTATTTAACTCTTCATCAGCGTGTTCGATATTTCTCACCAACACGATGTTGTTACCGATTATGCTTTTCTAAAAAGGAATTTCACAATTGTATTTTGAATTATTTTTTTCGCGTACTCGAATCGGTATCTCACCTCGTCTATCTCGGTATCGTTAGACTTTGTATCGCCAATTAGAGCTACATCCTCGGTTTTTTTATCGCGTGATTCGTACTTCGATGCTATTCTTGGTGTGTCGTCTTGCTTAATTATTCCTATGAAAAATAATATTGACATTCAGGATATCAGGTTCGGTTTAACGAAATTCGTTTGTAACTTATTGTTCAACGGAGTCTAGGTTTTCTATTTGCAAAGTGTGATGTATTATTGAAGTAAATTTAGAAAAATATTTAATCAAGCAAAAAATTGGCAATCTTGAGCCAAGTTTAATGATGTTCAACGTCGTTTGCGTGCGTCAGATCGGATAGAAGTGCGAATGGCCAAAGGGCAATTCATATAGACACGTCGGTCCGATGCATCCGTTGTATTGCACAACACTCTTGTACGCGTTGGCTAAACGTCGGCAACTTGGCAGTTGTCAGACGGTCGTTGAGCCACGAGGATATTTTTCGCGTTAATCGAAAAAACGTCGTCCTCGTTCGTTACGAAACGATAAACCATCGCAACGCAGTACAAAAGGTATTTAGCGAGAAGTCTCGCGAACTACGTGAACGTTGAAACCCTGAAGACTCGTGGATTCGAATTTTGAGTGTGATTTTTCAAAAAATTTTAGTTACCGCTAGTCGCCGATTCGGCCGCAACCAAATCATCTCTGTTTACAATTCTAGCGTTTCTCTTCGGACGCAACGCGATCACCGAGTAGTCGTATTTTGTATTTTCACCCCCAATAAGTTTGAAACGCCATTCGCCAGATGGAGCGCCACGCACCACAATGTTCACCCTCCCATCCTCGTTAGTGCGCACAAGGGATACCGCAAGTGCGTTATTTTCTTCACCCTCGGTTCCTGCAAGAAGAAGAGTAATGACAAAAAAAGGCGATGAATTCTAGAGTTTGGAAGTTTCTCTCTTGACAGTGAAGGTCGCCTTGATTTTATCTGGTACGTGTTGTCATCCGTTCTTCGGAGGTGCTAACATAGTGCTGGAATTTATTAAGTGGTCGCGCGATAGAATAGTTTTCTTCAAGTTTAGATAGTGTCACCCACGCGACGAGACGAACTTAACCGAGAAAGCACGAAGTATACCACTTGCACCCTCCCGGTCGATAGAGTTACCAGCTGGGTACGGTAAGGTTACGCGTGATAGCGAGTACGAATTATAGGATAGCTCGAATTCTAGCGCAACTGCGTATAAGGAGTACCGGTGCGAAATAGAAAATAAACTCACTCATCGGTATCTCGAAAATAGCATCGGAAAAGTTATCGTCGATTGTAGCCAACACTGTTTGCACTGACTCGTCCGTTGAAAACCTGCGCTCGGTGTAACCAGTGACGCTATTTTGTTCCGCTAGAACCTGTTACGCGAATATCACTTGTTGGAGATTTTATCAATGTTGATAGTTTAATGTGGGTTATTACCTCGGTATGAATATCCCATTGAGGAAAATCAGATGTTTTGTATTTTTTGTCATCGAATTTAATGTTATATGATGAATTTTTTATTTCCTCTAAATGCATCGAGTCGCAATTCAAATCGAGATACGTCTGAAATTGTAATCACGTCAGTCCGTGAAAAGCAATTTAATCGTAGATTAGAACTTACCTGACAGTTTGCATTCGAGACATCGTTATTTTTTTCTTCCCCTCTTAATTTCAATGTGAGATTATTTTCTGGAGCAAAAGACACTGGAATACAATTATAACATTTAATCTTACTTAGAATTTATTGTTGTCTCAATGTTAAAGTGATATTGCATCTTGATGTTTCGCTAATTTGTTTTGCAAAACGTTATGTTTAGCATAGGCAAGCTTATTTACCTCTTATCAGTAGCGAATTGATTAATATGAATAGAAAGAGAGAAAATAACAAGAGATAAGTCTTCAATGAACTCGTCGCTTGTATCGCAATCGAATTTTTATTTCGACACAAGTGAGTTCGGATGCAGCTATTACTAACGTCATTTCGTTATGTTATGCACGTTATTTACGTCGATAATAATTAATGTTTTCCGATAAGCATCATCGTCGCTCATTATTTGAGCAAATAAGTGATGAATTTGAAATTAAAATGTCTATATCTCACCCATTTCGTGTGTTCCGTTGATGATCGAGAGAATAAGATTTATAGATTTCTTCCGACGATCCATACTTATCGCGTGTTCTCCCGTCTCGATGCAATACCTTTAAAATTTGATTTACCACCGTTATTGCAATCGAAAATGAAGTTTCATCTATAAAAGTACCTCTTGCATTTGGAGTGTCCTACAGACGCGACCGCATCATCGTCGTTTATTACCACCTCTTTATCAAATCTTAACGGGTCTCGAAAGTCCGTCATCTCGGCAGGCCACTTTACGTCCCCCATCGATCGAACAGCTCGATGCGAATTTTCATCCTGAAAATTTTTATTCTCCGCCGTTAATTCCAGAGGCGAGGTGCTACGACTCCCAAGTTTGTCAATTTCGCGTGCAGAACTTTTCAACACTTTTCCACTATTCGCCTCTATTAGGAGAATCAAATTTGATACTATAGCGAGCCAGATCATCGCGTACAACTCCATAACTGATCTGCGACGGCATAAAACAACGAATGAATTGACGTAAAAATTTTCACTCATATATAAAGTTCCGGTTACGAGTTTGTTCAAGATAAACTTCTTCGATTACATATGCGATAACATAACTGCGGAAAGGTAAATCTGGGTGTTACCGAAACTTGTTGCATATTATTGTTAACTATCGAAGTACTATCGAGTGTCGATGCATCGATCCGATTGGAACGATTCATGTCCCGCATCGTGTATTTTCGATAATTCGATAGCTTTAAACGGTTTAAATGCGCATAAAATTTCTAATCTGTAACAGGATATGTTGCAGCGCCGTCGTAAGGAAGAAAAAACCACGGTATCGCCGCTCGGGTTGTAGAATATTGTCTTAGTCATCGAAACTCCCATTGTATCCTGTTCAATATTGACATTTTGTGAATAATACATTCGAGAATTCGGAGTACGAGAGACGATAGTTCGAGATTCGAGGAATATATTTAGTAGAACGCTTTTAGTCTCTCGCTCTCCTTTTGGGTTTATCTGGACTGTTGCAATAACACGGCTATCCCGATTGAACAATTCCGCTCCACATTCTCTATTGAATGTCAAATGTTTAAGACTAGCCTATTTTTTACAGATGGTGAACTTGACAACTTCATAGGACAAAATTCGTCGCATATTCAATCGGCTCCACCAGTCGCTAACATTGAAATTCCCCGCGAGAATAATCCGAGTGCGGCTAGCCCGGTTCAGGAGGAAGTGAAAAGTTCAGCGAATTTGCCGGCAAAACAGAGCTACTTCACGTCTATTCTGTCCTCGCTACCGAATCTATCGCTGTCTTCGTCGAAGAGCGAGTCTCCCGTGACACAGCCGCCGCAAGTTTCGGAGAGGAGCAACGTTGCGCAAAACACAAATTTATATACTACACCAGGAGTTACTCATGGTTTTCCGACAGAGATATCCTCAGTGCCACACTTTTCGAGCGAGGCAGGAAGCGTAAAGCAATCAGAGCCAATCGCATCATTCCCACCGCCTGGAAATTTCCAACCGCCTCCTCAGCCTTCGCAGCAAGTTTTGCCGCCACCCTCGATACCATCGGATGGTAATTTTGTATTCGAGATATAATTGTAAGTGTTTTTCTTGGCTATCGGCCTTACTGATTTTACTCAAAATTTCAGCACCAACTTCGTCGTATCGTCTTGTGAATCAGCGTCGATTGAAATACGCCCCACCCCCTGATCTCACGTCCGTTAATAGAAGACAAAATTCGGTCCAGCCGCCGCAGCCTTTCTTCGCACCGCAAAGTGCGCCATCTTTGCAACCTACTATATTCAATCCGAATGAATCGGCGTCTGGCGTAGCGAGAAACGAAAATCCGCAGATTCCTTCGTTTGGTCAACCTCCTCCTCGGCAAATTCCGCCTATCAGTACTCCACCTTTCGCACCGACGTCATTTACACCGACGTCCTTCACACCGGCGTCCTTCACACCGGCGTCCTTCACACCAACGTCTTATGTATCGACGTCATTCACGCCTAGTCCAGTTTCTGGCACTCCTCCGTTCAGTGCTAGCGTAACTCCACAGCAATACCCACAGTCTTTGGAAACCGAAGAGAAGAAAGGCGGAATACCTATTACACCGTCTCAATTTATACCAGCTCGTGTATTGGAACCCGCTACTCCTCAAAATACACCAGCAGCTAATTCACTGCTTTCCGATTTTGCAACTTATCGAAGAAATGTAGATGCGAGTACAAAATCGATAGATTCTAGTGATTCTTTAACGAAAATAAAGCCCGTAGTCGGTGAAAAAGAGACTACGATACCAACGAGTAGCGAGACTGTTTTTGCTCCTATTTCTGCCGCAAGAGTTACCGAAAAATTGGAACACTTACTTGCCGAACAGAAAGAAATTGATTTGTCAAATCCACCAGAGCTGCAAATAGACGATAAATTAGATACCGTGGATTTACAAGAAAATGATTCACTAACAGAAGTGCCTCTTGATAAGTCTATCGACGAGTCGAATTCTACCGAGGGTGTTCAGCAGCTGAGATCTGTCGATGAAACCGCGCCTGCAGAGACAAATTCTAAATCAGAAATAAACCCATTTCAGCAGTATTACGATAATAAGCAAGTACCAGTGTTGCCTAGCGCTCAATTTTTCGTTGATAGACATTCGAGTCGCAAATCTGACTTGAATCTAAATACAACCCCGGAAGTACCACGAGTAACTCCTTTCATAAGCGTCCCCGATAAGCCTAGCGCACATCAACACGCTGTTGATAACACTGTCAATTGTGCAAAAAATTCTGACAATACCTGTCCACAAACAAATGCACATACAGTGTTACCTCCAGTTGCTTCATCGCTGTTTCGTTCTGCTCCTAATAACTCTCAAAGTATAAACTGGAGTGGTGATATCTCTGCTGTAAACACTAATAGTGCGCCTGCGCCACAAGTACAATTTTACAACCCTGCACAATTTGCGAGCGGACCGACTTCGTTACCAACTAGCCATTATTTTTCTCCTCTTCCACCCTCGACTCATAATTTGCCAATTAGTTCACCAGTGGCATTCCCTGGATCGCAATCTGCATATAATCAAACGTACGTTGATGGTTCCAATTTCGTGCCGCCGTCGATGGTAATGACGAATACAATACCCGAACCTTCTGGTTCTGCAACGTTGAGTCCTATTCAGTTATCGTCAAACCCATTAGATCGCAGTCCATCGGAAACTGTGCCTGCTAGTTTTCAAAATTTGGTAAGTATTTCATTGGAGACGGTAGTAGTATGTGTGTTCTTGCGATGTATTATTCTTAATTAATTTGTTCTTTCAGGCCACAGGGGCACCAACCAAACGAATGCAGTACCGACCAGTTTATCATCATTGGTTCTATCGTAAAGAGGTAGAAAGTAAGGTGCTATGGAATCCTTTTTCAATGCAAGATAGTTTATCGTTAGAAGAAACGCACAACTCTAGTGAAATAGCACCGGATACTATAGTTCCTACCGATGGTGGACGTTACGATGTCGATATTCTCAGAAGACGAAGATCTCCGGTCTACTGGACTGGACCGACAACCGAAGTTAGACGATGTGCTTGGTTTTACAAAGGACACGCCGAATCAAGATACGTACCTTACGAGGAGAATATTGCGCATAAGCTCGAAGAAGAATATAAACAAGCCTGTACTCTCGACGTTTGGGATCGTAGAGTCGACCTCAGTAATGGAGAATACGTTACCTTTCATAGTCCCAATGTTCTAGTTCATTATTTACAGCCAACGACTCCGGAATTAGCTAATTCTTGGGGAAATAACGTGGTATGTATTATTTTTATTTTTTTAATCGTCATATAATTAGTAGCAGCGCAACATTCACCATTTCTTCCATTTCAGTTCTTGTTATTTCACTTTCGATCAATTTTATCATTTATTCATTTGGTTTTTTTTACGCATGGTTCAGTTCTGAAATTTCCACTCACAATTTATGCAGGTCTCAGAGGACAGTACATATTTGCAGGGTGTTACAGCCAGACCACGTGTGGTGAAGAGAGGAGTTGACGAATTCAATATTGATGAGGGTGAACCTGAGAAAGTGGATCATTTGCTCTTCCTTGTTCATGGGATTGGAAGCGTTTGCGATTTGAAATTTAGAAGTGTCGAAGAAGTTGGTACGTATTAAAAAAAGACCATAATGCAAATTTTTTGTTCGATAATTAAAATACATCTATGTCGTTTCAGTTGATGAATTTCGAAGCATATCTCTGCAACTATTGCAGTCTCATTATCGCACAGCGAGCGAACATGGTGAAGTTAACAGAATAGAAGTTTTACCAATTTCGTGGCATACGACATTACATTCTGATACTGGAATCGATAAGAAACTGAAAGCCATTACTTTGGAAAGCATACCAAAATTACGCCATTTTACAAATGATACATTGTTGGATATATTATTTTATACGAGTCCTATATATTGTCAAACAATAATGCAAACCGTTGGAAATGAAACGAATAGATTATTCACGCTATTTAAAGAAAGAAACCCAGATTTTAATGGAGAGGTTTATTTGGGGGGACACTCTTTAGGTAGTTTGATATTATTTGACCTTTTATGTCATCAAAAACCTCTAATTGAAGAAAGTGACGAAACAGCTACGACTGAAGATAAAAATGAGAAAGCTGTGAGTTGATTTTTTATTTAATCTTACTATATGATTTTTCATTTATTTTTACTTTTACACATATTTTTACTTTCAGGATGATGATAATGAGACACCTATCAAACCTCTACCAGCCCCTGTACTGAAAAGACGTCTTAGTAAGAAAGTTAGTTATGTCATGGGCGCAGCTGGTACTGGTCAACCATTTATAAATTATCCACAACTAAATTTCCACCCACAAGCATTTTTTGCTTTGGGTAGTCCAATTGGAATGTTCGTGACGATTCGTGGCATTGACACGTTAGGAGAAAATTTTAAATTACCTACGTGTCCAGCATTCTTCAATGTTTTCCATCCGTTTGATCCAGTAGCCTACAGAGTAGAGTCACTCATAAATCCGGACGCTCATAAATATCGACCTATGTTAATACCTCATCATAAGGGTAGAAAAAGAATGCATTTAGGTATTTTATTCTTCAATTCTTTTTTTACCTTATAGAATTTCATTGCATAATTTTGATCATTATAATTGTAGAATTGAAGGAGACAATGGCTCGTGTCGGGGCCGACTTGAAGCAAAAACTTCTTGATTCGGTCAGAAGTACCTGGAATTCAGTTTATCAATTGGCCATGTTCCATAGACAAGATAATCAGGATCTCGAAAGAGAAATCGATAAAGTCGTAGAGGAACAGTTACAGCAATCACCAACAATACCCGACAGTCAAAACAATGACGATGGGGGAGCTGATTTCAAAGTAGGTCAGTTAAATGGTGGCCGTAGAATCGACTATGTGCTTCAGGAAGCACCTTTTGAATATATCAACGAATATATATTCGCTTTAACAAGTCACGTTTGTTACTGGTTAGTATTTTGCACATGTATTTACAGAATCATATATCTTTCATAGATTATGATTTAATTTCTATTTTCTCTATCGCAGGGAATCCGAGGATACGATGTTATTAATTTTGAAAGAAATATATGGTGCTAAAGGCATTCAAGCAGACGCGCAACTACCTCAACAAACTTTGTCTATCGAGAGATCGATTTCGTCTTCTCCCGTACCAAGTCTACCACGTCCGACCATATCTGGAGCGTGTAGCGTACAAACACAGCCAGCAATGGGTATGAATCCTCTAACGCCTATAACAAATAAGGCTGTAGGACCTCCGCCCAAAGCTGGCTTTGTCAGAAAATCGTGATTCAAGCGTAATATTCGATATTGAAGGAATTTTGTTTTCACAGTTCTATTTTTCACTTGTTGGCATCAATTTATTTTCATAGAACTGATGATTTTGTGAAGGCTATTGAATAAAGGTTGTGCAATAACGCGATTAAATTGAGTCAATTCGTGAACGAAGTTGTAAGTTTTCATCTATAATATTTCCGGTTGAGGTGAACTTCCCTTTATTTTTACATATATGAGTGATGTAATATACTATTGACACCCGTATTTATAACAACAAGAAAATAATTAATTGTACAGTTTATATTTTTTACCTGGAGTAAAATATCAAGTAAAACTAATAGATAAAACTTGTCAAGTGCTATTAATTGTAAATACAATAGATTAATACAAAAAGATTAAAACATGCAATCGGTTACCCGCAATTATTGAAGAAATTCGCTTACAAAAGAATTATTTTAATAAAGCACTATTCTTCTATATGCGCATTTTGTTATTACAATGCCCGTTATTATTTTAATTAACATGAAAAGTGAAAAACGGAAGACTGAGTATTTCGTAGTGAATTTTCACGTACGAAGTTTTAATCGAGCAAGTGGCGTTGTCGCGCAACGTTCGGCCAGTCGATACAGAGAAGAACGTTTCGGCACATGCACGGGTATCACGAAACGCTAATTAATCGCGGTGCAAGCCTACCGACCCCTCCCCGGCCTGTTTTGCATTTTGCGTGCAGATCCTCGTAAAACTACGAGCCCGTCGACCGGGCTGAATTTCAAAATGATTTATCGCTTTTGGTAAAAGTTTTTCCCTTCACGGCCGGACGGTGGAGTCTCGAAGGCGCGAGCGAAGATTCTCGCGCATGCAACTCAAATTCTCTCGTGCGCTTTTGTGCCATCCGCTCGGAGAGGTACATCGCCGACAGTAAAAGCAGACAATACACTTCGGTTTATATTTCGCTTCCACTGTTTATAACTCTCTCGCATGTCCCACGAGATGGAGCGTTTCTCTTTAATTGTACTCATAAAACGTAATTCGATTGCGGTTTGATGTCCGCGGCGAATTTATCCATTTTTATCCTCGCTTTATGGTGGAACGAGCGTAGCGGTGAGTCGTATCGGAAAATTTTTGGCTTTCCCGGGCTTTTCTCGCTGAGGCAGGCCTCGTATAACGCGTAACGCGATTTCATCGTATGTACATTGTCAGCTGCGTGGAGCGGACGAGGGTCGTGTGTACAACGACGTTACCTCGCGGTAACGTCCCACCGTTTTCTGGCTCGCGTATGGCGCGCATCCACGCGAGCTCTCCTCCTCGAATATCTCCGCGCTCTCGGGATGGACATTTATGCTCGGTGGCACCGAAAGTAGCGGCAAGGAGTAGAACGGGTGAGATTTTACAGCGAGGGCCACGCTAAGAGTGATTTACATCGTAGAAAAACTCCCTGACGTTTACGATACCTATACTCGCGAATTATTTACGGCGTCTGCTCGTGTCGAGAGCGTGTACTCTACTGTGCGGTTCGTGTTTTTTTTTTCTTCGACGATGCCGGCTCGCGTCAAAATCGCGGTACGTCTCGATTCGATTTAAATAGACCAACTTTTCGCCCGATCGATTGATCCTCGACGAGCAAGATTTCGCGTTAACGACCCGTTATGTATTTCGAGCACTGACTCTCTCTCTCCCATTCCTCTCTCCTCTCCCTCGCGCCGATATACACAATGCGTATTTAAATAAATTTACTTTATGCAACGGGCAGCAGTAGTACCGCGTCAGTAGCGCTCGAATCAGTGTGGTAATTGGCATCATGACGGAAGACCTCTCGCCGAAGACGCTGTGAGTATATATAGCGTAATTCGGTTCCGCTAAATAATTTTTCTATCGCGAGACGGAACCGACGACGTCGCGACTACCCGTACTCGATCGACGATAATTCGCCCGTCGGACCGTCGCGCTTCACGCCGACTATGATATTTCATCGGGATCGGAAATCAGACTGGCCGCGAATTTATCGTTCTCCACGCTACCACTCCGCGTATATTTCGACAATTTTTTGGATTTTTGCCTATTTCCGTTCTAATTCGCCAGTCGGGCATATGGGTTTTTGGCACGACTCCATGTACGCAGCGAAAACGCGTTAGCCATGGTACGCCGATCCCGTCGACGTAAACTCGCTCGATAGACGCGCGAGATTGGTGCACGGTCCGAGGGCACGGCCGTCACTCGAGATTTCGAGGAGAGGAGAAAAATTAGTACGGTACGAATTGATCCAGGTACGTCGGGAATCTCGATCGCGCCGTTTCCGAGGAGCTCCTGTGCGCTTTGTTCGCTCAGATTGGAACTGTCAATGGATGCAAAGTCATCAGGGAGGTAAGAACGACGCGATGACAATAAAAATGAAAATGATCATAATTCCAAACAAAATTTTATTAATTTGTCCAACATCTCAGTGATATTCCAAGTAGCAAAGATTTGTCGAATTAAAGAATTAGTTTGCGCAATTATGATACAATGGTAACACAAGCTGCTATAATCACGGAAGTAATACAATACAATTTAATGTGATAGCTCTTCGCTAAGCTCTCTCCTCTCGTGATCAAGTGGTGTTAAATTGATTGATTTACTAATTAATTAGGCCTCGGTGTTGGAAAGCAAATCGTAGAATACAGCAAAACGTGTATAAGAGTACAATCGAAATATAAACACTAGCATAAAAGTGAACAAGTAGAAAGAGAGAGAGAGAGAGAGAGAGAGAGAGAATTGAATAAAACTGGCTCATTGGCGAGCGCGCGATTGCGGTCACGGCACGCGCGACGAGATTTGTTCACTCTCCTCTCACGCCTTCATCGGTATTCTCGTCTCTCCTTCACCCTTCCTCTCTCTTTTTTTCCTTTCTCGTTACGTCTCTTTTTATTTTCGTACGATCGCATATGCCGCTGCCCATGCTTTTCTTTGACATTCTCTCGTTTCCGAAGAAACTTCATTCGGTCGATTCCGCCATCGATGGTTTTACGCCGAGAGTAAAAAGTAAATTTTTTTTTTTATTACATCATTTCGAAATACATTTCTCATTTCGGTAGTCATCGTAGCTCTCGATCGGAGAGACACCCCGACGAATTCCGTTCTATTTTCGCGCAAAGCCAATGTTCTTCGCTAGCTAGCTCTCGGCTAGAGCTCGTATCCCGAGGTCGGATTCCCTTTCGCAGCTCGGGACAAATGTTTCGATTTGGTGGGTGGTATAATAGCGGCTGGAGGGCAATTAAAATCAATTTTCGTCACGTATGGGCTCCGTCTATTTCGCGCAACGAGTTCACCCCAATCGCCCTCCAGGTTTTCCGAGATTAAGTGGAACGGCAGCGCAGGAATCTGGTACATCGTTAAATCTAACCCTAACTCCGTGAGCGGTGGCGAGCCACACTCTTCCCCTTCTCCCTCTCTCTCTCTCTCTCTCTTTCTCCCTCTCTCTCTCTCTCTCTCTCTTTCTCCCTCTCTCTCTCTCTCTCTCTCTCTTTCTCTCTCTCTCTACTCGCTCTCACCTCCCCGGGCGAAACTATTAAAATCGTTATTCAGTAGGGTACTTGCGACGCAACCTCTCTCTTCCCCGCGCGAGCTTCTGCGAGTTCGTCGACGTGCGCGAAAGGGGGTGCGCTTTGATAGTTAATGCGTATCAATATTTTATGTATTCCGCATAAGCAGCGGGCGAGCGCGCCAGGTATTTGCGTTTATTAGCTATAAACCCCCTACAGGTAGGAAGCACCTCGTGTAGCGCGCGCAGGATGGATTTATGGATCGCGCGCGCGTTCTTCTCGCGGAAAATGGCTCGTCATTCGCTGAGAGGAAGAGAGAGAGAGAGAGAGAGAGAGAGGGATTGGAAGAGGAGAGGGTGTGAAACAGAAAGAGAGTGAGCGACAGAGACAGACACGCAGAGCGAGAGAGAAATGGGCAGGGTGAACGAGTTCGGAGACGAGAGAGGTTTTGTGCACGATGGTTCGACGCCCGCAAAGCGTCGAGCCGAGAGAAATTATCAATCGGCCCGATTTTCCGATTTTCCGAGCCTCGATGCCCCGCAGGGGTTGATTTCACGCGTCCTTTTTCGACGCGCGAATATCATTAATATCGCTAAAACCCGCCCAATGCCTCTCGCGTATCGGGTTTTAATGAAATTTACCTCGTCGGTCCTCGATTTTTTATTCGACGGGATTTTTCACGGCGAAAGAGGCTCGTATCGCGAAACAAAGCTACGGA
>NCVS01000535.1:51324-84725 GCA_003055095.1 Goniozus legneri | reverse complement strand
TTCTTTCTCACCCTCTCCCTCTCTCATCTACATCGAGCCACGAACCGTTTTCCCTTATAAACACGACGTCTGCTCGATTTCGATTTGCGCCATGTACGTATAGTTCCAAAATACCCAATCGATTTTACTCGCCGGTAATTCACGATCGACTTTCCGCGTGTCTGGTAATTGAATCAGGTTTTTTTTCTCGGATACTGAGAATAAAATTTGTCAGATTGAGTAAATGTTTGTATGAATATTTTGTTACAAGTACTATATAAAAGTTAGTATTTCCATAAATTTCAACCAGCGGTATAAAGTTGAACAGCGCAGATTACACAGATTCGGAAAGAGTTAAGATTACATTGTAATTTCTTACGATGTATCCTCTAGAAGAGTGAGAGTCAGTTGAGCAAACTTTTTTCTATAGTACAGATTCGATCGATATTTCGAATACCCAATAAGATCGCGCTCGTAATTCCGAGGAATGCCGCCGTATGGCTGGAGAGCATCGTTAGGAGTCGATCTAGAGCGCGCGGATGTGCTAGAGCGAGACGGGGAGTCCCGCGCTGGAGAACCGCGCTATAAATCAACCGAACGGAAAAATAAGGGAGTGAAATAGAAAAAGCTTGTAGAGTAGATTTGGAGCGCGGCCAGGGCGCGCGACTCGCCTTGCAGCCTCGACGAGCCTCTCTTTCCGTCACGGTTAACCTCCGGCTCGGTTGTTCTCGCAACACGCCAAGCTGTTACCTGTGTTTTTATCGTCTCGCCGTACGTCGCGTAAAACTCGTCATCGCCGAGGAGTTTATCACGAGGGAGAGATCCACGATCTCGGAGAGAATCGAAAATTCGCGAAAGGACGCTCGAATCGAAATTGTAATTCTAGCTTTAACCTTAAACACTAATTTTTCGATAAGAGAATAAAGAGAAGGTTCGATAAGATAAGTCTAATTTTGTATCCTTCGAAAGGTTAAACATTGTGGGAATTGTTTCCTTTGATATTATCAAAGAAATTAAAGTAATTGTAAGACTGATTTCTTATTTTTTTATTTTTAAAATAAAATTAACTTACTGGGATTTATAATTCCTGTAAGAAAGCATACGAGTATATCGCAGTTTTAAACCAGAATTAAAATTTCTCGGACGAACTCACCGAGAGGATATTAATTTTTTCCAATTTCTTTCTCGAGAGCCGATAGAACGCTCGGGTGAATTGTCAAACTCGTAAATAGTCTCGAGACCGCGAATAAAAGTCACGAGTTTTAACTACGTCATAGCTCGTAACGCGAAATAAGACCTCTTTATCTCTCGGGCACTTCTCGTCACGGTTCTCCGGTCTCTCTCTACTTCACCCGCTTCTGCATCTGTTCACGTCCCCCTCGCTACCCTCCTCGCGATCCCCTTTATCCCCCTGCTTTGTTTTTTTTACGACCCCCGGGACGAGCGGAGCAGGGATTTCGCCCGCGCTGGATCCGAAAATCGCCGATATTTTCTTTTCTCGACTTTTATTTTTCTCCTCTCTCTTTCTCTCGGGATACACGAGTTTGTTTATATCGCGTGCGCGGGATATATCGAAACGCGCGTTTGTTACAACTGATAAATTTTGTCCTTCATTCGTGACTAACGACGTCGGCGAACTCGATATGCGGATCCCCGTCCTGTATCGACGAGCAGACGTCTCGCTTTATTATTTGACTCAGCAGATTGGTAACCTCCTGTCGAAATATTCTCATCTGGGCGTCGGTCAGCGACTCGACCTCCGGCAAGAGACTCAGCCAAAATTGTCTTCTAGGACTCCTGAATTCGTCTCTCTTTCTCCGGAAATACGACAATAAGCAGCCATCGATGGCTTCCTCGGATTCGGCCGGCCCGTTCTCCGTTTCGTCGATCCCTGCCGATTTCGTTCCGTCCACCACGTCGACGTTATCGATCCTTCTTGACGCCACGTACACCAAATTATCAGATAAACGCGAATATTTTCTCGGTAATTCGACGATCAACTCGTCGAGTACGCGATAATCCTCAGGCCTAACGCGCAAATTGTTCAGCGCGATTTGCATCTCGTACGTGTTCTGCAATTTCGTCCAGTTTTGGTAGCACTCTTTCACTAGAATATCGGTAATTAGGTTATCGATATTTTATAATAAATGAGAAAAAACGTCAGGGTCGAAATAGTAATTGTTTTCTCACATCTATAATCGGATAATTTAGTGTTAAAAATTTGAACGTAAATGTAAGATAACAAAGAATGAATCGATATTTTAACCTGATAACGACGAATAATAATGAAAAACACTAACCGGTGGAATTAGTTTCCGCGGCAACTTGAGCCCAGGCGTAGTTTTTTACGTCGATGTTATCGTATTCTTCCAATTTCGTGTTGTAAAGAACCGGATGCTTCCTCACCGCGGAGAGGAACTCGGTATACGATTTGTCTTCCATTTTTCGAAGAACGATCTTACATCGGCGAGGAGATTTTCGGTAATACGCGAATTCGACAATTGCGATCGATAATATAAAATTCCAGATACGGTCGTCATCGGCTGATATAATCCGACGACCTGTCTTCCGTTAATCCGTGCATTATGCATCGTCGTGTTTAATCGATGCGCCGAATGCGATACGCGATATCAATTTCGGTAATTACAGTCGCAAATGGAATTGAAACCGTTTTATTTATCCGAGACCGGCCGTCGTTAATATTTTATTTCCACGGATTTATGAATTTACATCGAAAACAATAATAAAATGTAACGTTTCGGGGAGGGTTTAAAAATGCATTTGCCCGTGTCAATGGCTTTCGTTTCGCCGATTTTACGCCGCGCGTGGCTACTACGATTAATGCAAATTTTATTGCACGGGTCCGGGGCACGTATAGCCAACGCCGCAATAACTTGCCTTGTCGTCGCGGCTCTCGCGGCAAGCTGCGCTTGCTAACGCGATTAGAATTAATTAATTGCGATGAGGGTGGTAAACGATAGTAAAAAATATTCCGTCATTACATCAGTTCTCTTTTCCTCAAACGATCCAGGCGTCGTAGCACGAATTTTAACGTCGACCTGCATTTTTTTAGTCAATGGTGAGATTAAATTACACCTTTTGATATTGCTATACCGGGAGCTAGTATGTAACTTATGCCTACTTACCTATCCTAATTGAATCATGTAGTAATCTACAAAATTCATGGTTATAAAGTTACTGTGAATCCGAGTCCAAGGTTCAAACAGTGAATATCAAAGATTTCATCTTCTCTTACCGAGACGATTCCCAAATTCCGCGGGCACGAGGCAGAGGGTCCCGGAAAGCGATGAGCGATTCGTCGAAAAGCGGGGAAAAAGTTGTAGAACCTTCTTCGCGCCGGTGCGATAATCCGCGCGAACCGAAATATATCCGATAAAGCGAAATTTATCGCGAGCGATTTTCAACACGGATAACGCTACTTTCCGAGAATTTGCTTTCGCAATTTTCAGTTTAATGTTATCGTCTTCTTATTTATCTCTTTCGTTTAGCCTCTCCTTTCCCTCTTCGGCAAGATAGATTAAGGGACGGGGGAGGGGTAAGGGGCCCGTACATCATCGTCGTCCCGAGCTTCGTACTTTTCGCACGAGAATTTAACGATACGACTCTCGTCTTTTGTATAATGTATCGACGAGTAGACGAGTGGATTTACATAGGCGAGCGAGAGGAGATAAAACCTTAATGCCGTCCAGGAAAAGACCAGGACGATTCGGTTCGACGTTCAACGCCGCGCGAAAACTGGGTTCCGGAAGCTCGTGACGTGACGTCGCGAACGAACGAGAGAGTGAGAGAGAGTGAGAGAGAGAGAGAGAGGGACTTTAAATGGAAAGATTCTCGTTTAGATGGCTCGGTGAAAATCTACCGGTCCTGAATACTCCTGTCGATACACGCGAATCTTTCGAAGAGCCACCAATTTCGATTTAATTTCTACCTCTGGGAAGAATAGATTAGCTCGATTTTTGGCTCCTATATATTTGATATCGAATCTATAATTTACGGGTAAAAGTTCCACGGAGCTAATAGGAACAACGAACTCGGAATATTTTCGACGTAGAAAGTTCGCATAGTTTGCGAATTTGCGAACTACGACGGTAAAAAGAGAGGGAAAAAGAAGGGAGGGATGAGAGAAGGAGAGTGAGAGAGAGAGAGAGAGAAGACGTACGGAGTGCGTTTCGCGGGTTAGGATGCCAGAAGTTAGTGGAACGTTTAGCGAAAGTTCAAGGCAAAGTGTCGGCGTTCATCACGGAGATTTATGATCGTTTGCGCATAGTCGATTTAATACGACCATAAACGAGGAAGTGTACACGATCGAGGCAGCGCCGCGTTCGCGAAACAGCGAAAAACGCAATTTACCGGCGCTGAGAATGAATTTCCGTCGAGGACGAAAGTCTCGCGTCACTGGTACATCTCACTTTTCTAATTCCGGCTAATGATTATGCGAGAATCGGAAATTCCGAGGACGATTATCGCTCTCCCCTCATCGACTTCGATTTCGACTTCGACGTCGACTTTCACCAAACTCGTTAGAACCGTTCATGGCCGTTTTTCGGCTCTTTCTCGGTCAGACTGCGTGAGATTCTGGATCAAATCGATTCCTCAAGGCCAAACACACGAGTCGGTATATCGGAAGAACCTGTTTCGAGGCCGTGAAAGTCCCAAATTCTTTTTCAGTGTCGCTCTCCTTTCGAGTTTAATCCTTACTCTCTAGAATTGAATCAGGAAGTATACTAATTCCCAGTTAAAATACAACTAACAAAGTGAACATAATGTTCGCTTCGCAACTACACGAAATAACAGAAAATAAAATTCAAGAGAGCTATGCAGAACCAGTCAGTTGCAATGAAAGGGACACATCATAAGTAAAATATCAAGAGTACTCTTCGCAGTGAAATTTACTTTCGTGCTGTATAAATTTTTATTTAATTCATTATCAATGTTCTCCTGTTTGTAGTATATAGTATTTTATTAATCGCGTTATCTGGAAGAAATAATGGAACTTCGATTTGATTTTAGAGCCGCTAATCGGAAACCGTGTCTTTCAATCTGCCTTAATATTTCTTCTCTGTCCCTTTCGGAATACTCGTCATTCTAGAAAGCGCCTTCCTAATATGTTTTCTATGTAATTTCACGATTATCGGAGAGGACTCCGAATCTGCATAGAGCCCGTTTACGGGGACAAATCCGATACGACAAACAGGATGGATTTGTCGCGAGTTTCCCTCGAGGTTTTTCCGGCGGAAAAAAATTTTCACTTGCGATGACGCAACTCTTCTCCTTTTTTCGGAGAAGGATTCGCACGGCAGGTAAGATACGGTTTAACAGCGTCTTCCACTGAAATATTCATCGAGAGGGAGCAAGAAAAAAGGAAGAAGGAAGTCAGAGTGCATTCCGCTCGCGAATTCAGAGCGCAAACTCGATACATTATTCTTCGGGCTCTTTGCCGCAGGAGTGAATTTAGGTTTGCGTTATAATAGCTACAGAATTTTTGTTTCGTTTCATTTATCTTTTTTACTTTTCGGCTAGCGCAACGACTCGACCGCACAATTCGACGGTTACTACAAATTGAACGATCCCGACATCGGTAATCGTTGTGTTTATAATGGGAACGAAGCATTCTCGATCCCGGCACGAAGTTATTACCCCAAAAGTCGATCGAATCCTCTACCAAAGTGCGCCATTGTGCTTTGTTACTCGCTCGTGTGTAGAGCGTTTCTCGTTCCCTCTTTTACTTTTATTAGATAATATACGAATTCGCGTTACATAAACGCGCCGGTGGGGATATTAACGGATTCTCATTGTTCTCTTCGTGCGCCGCCCGTGGAATTATCAACTGCTCCACTCGTTACGTCAACCGTCGATTTGTTGCGCAACGAGGAAAACGATCATCTTTTCGATTCGAATCTCGATCGCGAACTTTCGAAATTTCCAGATCGAGATCTATGCCGAAAAAAATTATTAATACGCTGATTCATTTAACCTCGAGGAACCTCAAGTTTCGACTACGATAAACTCGTATGCAGAGTTAAACTTTGTCGGAACATACGGTTAATAAGCTTTTTTAGTTGCGCAATAAAAAATCCATAAAGCTGCTGAACACCTTTAACGACAATTATTTTTCCGAGCGCAGCGGTCGCGAAAAATCGACCCGCTCGACGTATTTTGGACTTTTTTATGATTTGCCACCAAATCCGCGGATGTACACACGCGCACGCCCACTGGAAACGAAATCCACTAAAAGTTGGAAATTCCATCAGTCTTCGCTGTGGCGAAATTGCATTTTTCCCTTAGGGAAACTTCAATCTCTGTGGTCGTTACCGGGTAGGAATCTTCAGATTGCACGAATGCTCTTGTCGCGATAGACGGTGGACTACAAAAATGTTATGCGGGTTTCGGAATACTCTTCTCCCGACGAGAAGCCAGAAGCCGGCAATCGCAGCCAAACTACGAAAATGCATTAGAGACGGTTAGTGCAAAACTAATAACAAATCGAAATAATGTTGAAATTTTTTCGCAACGACTATTTAAATTGTCACGATAATTCATTTATAAATGACAATAGAAAAATTATATTTTCAGACTACCGCTAGTAAAAAGAATAATAACACAGCGGAGAATAAATACAAAAGTTTATCGAATTGACTCAGGTTCTATTGATAAACTATATTATCAAAAATATGTATACTTTTATTCGTTTTTACTTTTAGCACCTTGTTTATTATTTTTGATTTCTGATATTACCAATTGATTCATTCTTCTATTTCATTGTATGCTCTGGTTACACAAAAAGATGTGAATGTTTCACGGAAACCTTGTATCGATAATAAATCGTACGTGAACATATCTCTGTTTCTGAGAATTTTAAGTGAAATGATCTTTGCGGATATATGCAGAGTGAGCAATCCGAAAAATCGATATTTCTACAAATTCCTACGAACTCCTTAGAACATTCGCATCGTATCGTCTCGCGTTTGTTGCGTCAGACGAACCGCGAAATTATTCGCGCTATGCACTCGCGAGCGTTAAAACGAATGGTCGATCGTCGCCGCGATAATTAACCGTAGTAATGGTGGAAATTTTCATACCACCGAGGATGCTTAACGGCCTGTATCTAATAACTGTATAAACGCGATATATCCCGTTGCGCGCGTGTACGCGTATTATCGTAACGCGTGAAAACGCCTTGCATGATTTAGCATCGACGTTAAGAAATTCTCATTTTCCGAGCTCGTACTGCACACTCTATCGATACCGATACCGGTGTAATCGAGCACGCTGTTTCGCAACTGTTAGCCTCACTCGCTCGACATAGTTGTAGAACGGGAACGTTTCGCGTCGAACGAGTGATAAATACCGAATTGAATTTCCGAAACGCGTGAATTATACGTCGTGGAAGAAAACGATATCTCTTTTATTTTTTTAATCGCGGTTTCTTTCTCCTATTTCGGAGGGACCTACTTAATCAGTCACGGAGCTAATCGGTCTTTAACCAGGAATATCGAATGCCTCGTTATAAACGGCCGCTCGTTGAATAGCCCGGTTCATGTCGGGTCGTTAAAGGACTCAGTTCGTTACGCTCTTTGGGCTAATTCGCCGCTCTTGTTAATAAAAACTGTAGTGGCGATAAAAGAAGAAAACTAGCGTGGGTCGAGCTTGAAGAGAGGATAGAGATAAAAATGAGAAATAGAACATTTACGTCGCATCACGGTCAAATTGTTTTCGCGCGAGTGACGGGTATTTCGCGAAAGTGGCGCAATTAGCATAGAATGCGGATAAATTATTCGGCGTTTGTGTACCGGGCTGAATCGCGCGCGATATTTCGGACGGTGTGTGTTTTTTGAGTATATGTCGGACGCGAAAGGGCCCTGGGGAGTGTGTCACGGAGAAGACGTAGCTCGATCGAGTGAATGGGCCGGTGTATGAGAAAGTGGTCCAAACACGAGGATTATATTTTCTCTCTCTCTCTCTCTCTCTCTTTCCGCCGAATCTCGCCGCGAGCTATACTACGAGGCCAATTTTGAGTTTTACGTGTACAACTTATGGGCCACCAAAACAGGACATATCACTGAAAATAATTTCACTCCGTCTATTGACGTTTTTCGAAATGATAATATCGATCCCGAGAAATCATAACGATTTCTCTATTTCTATTCGAAATTTATTCATAATTCGTTATGAAAATTGATATCCCGCGAAACTTTTTCTCTAGGACAGAATTTTCGTTGGAGGATGAATGATTCATTGCGTCGACAAGCGGTAAGCTCGTACTCTCACGAGTGACTCGTAACTTCGATTCGTTTCGCGCTCGCGTTGTCGACGCGCGTATTCTAATACGAGCATGCCGAATGCATAGCAATGCGGCTCCGGCTATGTGTCGTCGTATCATACGAGGAGGACGACATTGTCGATTCCCCCGGACGGGGAGAGGAATCGCGAAACGAAAGCGTCGAGAGGCGGAAAAGAGGATTTCTCTAATATGAAATTCCGTATGAGTGCCCTCGGGGCACTCTTGCGGCTCGGGTAGGATCATCGAGAGAGGAAGGTAACGATAAAAACACCGTATCAACCCACTTTGAGATTTTCAATTAAAAGAGGAAGGGGAAAAAGAAACAATTGGCGTTCGATCGTTTTTACACTGCGGATCAATTTTCGCTTTCGCCGAGTCTAATATTGCTTGCCTCGATTCGACCTCGGGTAGCTGATTACGTTGTAATCGACGTCTATCGGAGGCTGGAATCTTCATTTTATACAGGGTGTTCGAAAATTATTATACTATGTCCTAGCTTCAAGGGTTGCTAATTTCAAGTAACGAAAATTTGAAAATTTAGATTACTTTCGTTTCGTATTTAAAGATATTTTAAAAGCGTAGTATGAAATACCGCAAAAAGATAATTGTGTCTTTAGATCTGCCATCTAGACCGACTGCGGAAATTCTAAGGCACTCTGTATAGTTGTAATCGGAGTCACGTGGAATTCCAGCACGGGAAACCACGGAAGAATATTCGTCGGTAACTTTCGCTAGGATCGATGAGCACAGATCAAGAGCCCATGGATGCAATCGTCTGTGTGTAGGCAAACGGCGAGTACGAGAAAGAGAGAGAGAGAGATAAGTGGGGCGCCTCGAGCACGAAGGTGAAGGTTCCACGACGATGACTTTCCATCTTTTTTTCCTCTCCACTTGTCGTGCCCGGCGACTACTATCTCGTTCTCCCGATACAAATTTTTCGGGGAAACGGGCGCGCGCGCGCGCGCGAATCGACCAGCCGGAACTTATCGACGTCGAGATTCGTCTTTTTAAAAGGACCGACTGTTTTTTAACGATCACAGGAAATATCGATTTTGCACGAAAATTGACGAGAAAGCGCGCGGTCGTTTGGGATTTATATGCTCGTTTACGTAGAAATTTTTATTCGTCCGTTTTCCTTTATGTCTCTGTATCTTCTCACGCTGGTTTTCTCTCGTTTGCGTATCGACGAGTTTGAGTCCGCGATTTCACACGCCTCGCCCGCAACTACGCAGATTCGCGTGAGGCGACCCGCGGGTGAAGTTACGTCACCGAGCGATCGTCGATAGGAAAATTATCGAGGCGAGTTTGTACATCATTCAGGTTTAGAAGCTCCCGTTTCATGTATCGCGTATTTTTACGATCGGCCGATGTGAATCATCTCGATATCGTGGGAATGTGTTTGATCAATCGATAACTACCCCGTCTTTATCTCGCCGTATCTGTTGTTTCGAAAAAAGAAGAAAAACATAAAACGCAACGAAGAATCACTCTCTTTTCTCGCGAATCGGTTAGAAAGCGCAGGAGCTTTTCGCGTCGCGCTAAGTGACGTATGCACACGACAGGTATTACCTTTCGAGTCGTCCGTGAATCACTGAAAGAAACGTTGAGAAAAATCCGTCGCGTTCCGTTACAATCTGTGTTTTTCTTCGCACTCAAGGCCCACGTAAGAGAGTTTTTAATTGAGACCCAATCATCTTTTACTTTCATAACTCGTCTCATATCTTCGAGTATATTTCTCCCTGATTTTGCTCGAAAGAAGGCCCGTGCGGTATTTCATCAGATCTATCAACTCGTCATACTTTTTCTTTCAATTCCGTTAATTATTAGACACCGTGGATGGCAGAGAAAGTCATTGCGTGGTTTTAGGTCGTTTTACCTTTTTTCGCTTCGCTCTCGGCGGCACTGCCGTAACTCGTCAACCAGCGAATAACGGCAGCCGTATAAACGCATAGGCGCAACGTGCGCGCTACCAAGTTCAAGCGACAAGGACGCTTTCACGAGACGCTCGACGCGTTCGGTTGAGGTTATTGCCAACTTACCTTCGACGATATTTTAACGCTCGTACAATACCATTCTGTAATTAGAGAAAACTTTCTTGAGTCAGCAGTCTGCTGACTCGGAGTTAATCAATCGAGAGTCAGGAATGATCATTGAAATTAATTCGACTAATTTCCTGTCGCTGGTCGAGAATCAACTAATCGCGCGGTGTAGATCAAAAGCGGTTTCTTACGTAATCGAGAGAGAAGAGATGAACTACCTTTTTTGGGCGCATCCTCGAGAATTCGCGACTCCATACAGGAAATTTGCATCTTACGTATCGACACTCGCACGGCATTTATTCGAATGCAATTCCTCATCTGCGAGTCGAGTACGAATTTCGAAAAAATTTGAATAACGGAAATCATTATAATCTCCCCCTCCCCCTTCCACCCTACCCTCCCACAAGCTCTCGTTGTACAATACCCGCGGTATAAATTATTCATAAATATTTATGGCCGATTGCCTGCAATTCTTTTTTGTCATCGCGCGGGCGCGCGAACAAAAAAAATTTCTCTATTAGCATTCGTTAAAATTAAAGTCCGCGTTTGGGCGCGGGACAATCACGGAGCGCGGCATTGACGATAAAAATTGGTATCGCGCAATCCGGAATGAGATTTTCGAGGCTGCATCGAAAACGCGCGGGGCTCGACGGAAAAAAAAGATACGAGGCTACCGTCCGTCCCACTTTAACACATTCGAGATTTTTATCCGAGGCGAATTTACACGCGCTAACCCGATGTAAAAATAAACGCGCGCGAGTCTGGATAAAGGCGAAAACCTTCCGGAATTATTCATGGCTCGCTTTCTACTTATATACGTTTGCCGTGTAGTGGTAAAATAAAGAAATCGGTACCGCGTGGATCGCCCGACTCGATAGAGCATCCCGTATGACGCAATCGGCTCCGATTCGTACGTGACCGGCTGGAGATTCCGTGAATGAAAATCTCGAGGAAAAAAAAAAAGAAAAGAGATTCTGGTCTGCGGTGAACGGGACTCGGCCGCGTATCGGGACCGCTCTCGCGCGTATCGGTCCAGGAGAGGATGCCACCCGACGGAATTCAGCCGGTGAAAGTGCAGTCACGATTGTGCGCGCACACGTCGTGGATGAGGTTCAGACCCGGAGGAATGTGTGTTAACGACCGGCCAGTGAACGACCGGCCACTCGAGAGTCGCGGATGTTCTTCACAGGCCACGCCTCTCTTCTTCTTATGCACTCTCGATCGAGCATCCTCACTTTCCTTAACCTCTCTGTCGATTCTCGGAAATTGAAAATGCAATAAAATATTTCGATGAATCGAATAATTCTTTGAACAGTGCGAAGAAAGTATTTTAAATGATTCATTATTTATCTTAGCCACGATCGGTGACTCGACTCAAAATATTTTGTTCGCAGTAATCACACAGGTACATTATCGATCGTTAAATTGATAAATTTCTTTTTTCGATATGCCATTTTTTGAGGTTCAACGATTTTAGCGTTGCTACGACAATCGATTTAAATGAAAAACAGAATCGATTCATGTATTTCAATGTAGAAAAAACAAACGATGAAATACACAAAAGTAATATTTTTTATTCTATTTTATTTTTAATAGTTTTCGAAAATTTGTATGGTTTATTTTTTGGATTGTTTTCGCAAAGCGTGCTATGAATGTTCCATTCGTTTTTTTCATCAACGGTTCGACTTTTTTTCAGTTGCGAAAAACTTCTGATTTCACTTGTGATTCATACCAATTCGAAATCGCGACATTCCAACTCCGGGTTGACTCATTTTTTTTCTTCTCATTCTGTTCCGGCATTGTAGGAGATCGTCGCTCGCTGTCTCGCTTTCGTTTTCGATAGACGCACCTCGTGTGTAACCTTCGAACCGCCACGAATCGATTACCGTACACTTTCGTCGGGTGACAAAGAGGATGCGACAAATAGCCGATAGCGTTAACGGGAGAGCGATTACGACCACGCGTTTTCGGCGTTGAGAGAAGAACGTGCCAATTGGTACTTCCAATACGCACTCGTAACTTTTCTGTCGTTTCGACATTTCGTGAATTTGACTCTAAAATAGTTCGACGTAACTTCCGAGCCCGTTATTCATTTTTCGTTACGTAAACGTTAATTATTATTCGTTCGATACTTCGAAAGAGTTTTACAAAAATGTAGCAGATGATTGCTGGGGAGAGTAACGATTGCGATGATTCACGCTGTGTTATTAACGCTAAATTCCACCTGGATTGAATCATTAAAATTTTTGGCAAAATTTGTCATTACAAAAACATTGTTTTTTTGGCACACCATTACGCCGGAATGAAGTTTTCAACTTAAACGTGAAACATGAATGTAATTTCGTTTTTGTCATTGTAAAAACATATTGTTTTTTTTCACAGATCGTTATGCCGGAAATAAATTTTTGGCTTAATGTGAAATACGAATGATTGAAATGCAACTCGGATAAAAATGTAACTATAAACGAAGTATCGGCAAGTTTAGTTTCACGAGAGGCATTATTCCTCCGTACCATCTTATTTACCAAAGTTCGGTGCGCAGTTTTCGTACATTTTGGAGCAAATAAACCGTACAGAGTCTAACTTTCGTCATGCGAATCTCGTATAGCACTCCCTCAGAGCGTGAAACGCGCTTGGGCAATTAAAGCCCGATTCCGCGTGTACATAACGTAGACCCGAAGTTCGAGATTATATGAGGCGCGATCGCGGTGCGCGGGTTCGCTCGTCATTTAACTTTGCGCATCATTTAACCGCGAGCGGGTCAAATCGAAAAGTGTACTCCGGGCAACTCTTCGCGTTTGTCCCGCGATCCGGCCTAATTTGGGTTTACGCTACGTCCGTGCACGTGTGCGTTTATAACGCGAGTCCGACGCGAGCGCGATGATAAACTCCGGTAAAACACGAAACCCGCAAAAACTTTCCCCGAATAATGGCCCGACGTCAAACCAATTTCGCGCCCTCGTCATTACAGAAGCTCACGCGTGTGTATACGTATATGTGCGAGCGCGAGCATGTATCGAACACAGGCGACGTCGGTCCGACGAAAAAGCCCGAGAAAGCCTTCTCTCGCACACGAGCCGAGTGAAATTTTACTACGATAGAATAACCCGTGACAAAAAATTCTCCTCTCGGCAATCCCCGCGAATATCTCTCCCTCTCTGCCTTCCTCGTTTTCCGACTCATTAAAATTTCGCTCCGCGTGATCCGGAAACGCGATAGTCTTGAAATTTTTTCGCGTCTCCCCGCTCGGGAGACTAAGATCGGGAAAAAATTTCCAACGAGCACGACAATGGCGGTTATCTAATAGGGCTTTTTATATTTTTTTTCGCCTGTACCGCGCGCGTCCTTGAAAGGGACAATGACGGGCGAGCTCGTGATTTAGACCTACCGGCTCTCGAACGTTTGTCAACGTCAGTCTGCTAGGAAGGAGGCCGAATTCCCGAGCAGGCCTATTATTCTTTGCCGTTACGCAATACAGTGTATCTCGAGCGATGCATCACTCGTGGTTATGACACAATCGCCGGTGCGTTCGACCGATAACCTCTCCACCTGCTCCAGAGGGTGTGAAAAAATCGTCTACGTAATCCGATAATCGATTCGGAGGATGACTCGACTAGGATCGAGTCAGCTGCCCAAATTGACGCAAGATACGTTTTTTGGAGCGTAGATACGTGAAAATAGAAAATCGACAAGCCAAAATTATATTGAAATTCCATTTTCAATTTTTATAAGGATACGAAAATTTATAAAGTCAATTTGTAATTCGTTATTAAATTTGAAATTCATGTTAATTTTACATTCACTATACTTCCAGGAGCCATGAGATAAAATCGCGATCGGTATAAACGATTTGGAATTGAAAACTTAAAAAAAATTCATTTTCCATTGAATCACCTATCTCCATACACAAGATTTGCTATCTGAAAACAATTTTCCGATTTTTTTTCGCCGTTTCTTTGAATCCTCCTGCGGCGTTCTCCCTCAACCGGATCGCTTGCGAAATTGCGGGAATTGCGGGTCAAGCGAGGTCGGACGACGTAAGCGTCATGTGAGCGGGAGAAAGTACGCATCTCTCGCGGAAAAAGGGGAACTCGTAACTCGCGCGGAATACGTACACCTCGTGACTCCAGGCTAAGGATCCTCCTTTCTCGTTCGTTAATACACCCACGCCCGATTTGATTCCTCGGTCGACCCAATTTCCTGCCCGAAATAAAAGAATTCGGTGAAATCGAAATTTCTTACCTATTTGTCATACCCGAAAATTTGAATCGGCTATTTTCCCCTCGTAAAAAACGAGTACTTTATTGTACGAACTGAATATCGCTATTTTTAAGAGGACACAAGGATGTTCTTCAAAGAATATTTACAGAAATTCAATTTCTTTTTCAATTCGAATTTCAATTTGTTATTCTTCTCTACAAAATTTATTGTTTTTAGTTTACATAATATAACCGCAGGTCCCTTACTCATCCTGTGAAAAAACTTAAATTATTCGATGAAATGTCGATACATTAACATATAACCATAGAGAATCGAACAAATAAAAAAATGAATCACATCTTCGTGAGAATTCGATCGCGCAAGAACCTGGAGATTGCAACGTCCATCTCGGATGATCGATAATTGCGACTGGGATAGATACACGAGGTTACGCAAAGCCGAGCGCGAGATCGCGGGCTCTCTCGTAGAAAGCGAGCGGATGTGCACGAGGATGTTTCACGCGTCACGTGAAAACGGGTATAACTCTGCCCCACCAGCGAGCATCTTCTGGCACGGAATTCGCACGAGACAACCGAAAATTCTCATAGCGATTGCGAGCTCGGCGTGTCTTTCGCGATCCCCCTCGTTACGGAAGCGAGACGAGCGCGCGTTACGAAAATTCGTCCCGCGTGTATGCCTTTTTTACGAGGGAATTTATGGGAGGAAAATGCCGGGCTGCGAGAGAGCGGAGAGCGTATCTCGCGTTGCCCGCTGAGAGGGACGACCCGCTGCTTTTCAGTGCGCCCCTCCCCCCGCTCCACCACCGTAAAACGTCGGACGTTATACGCGATTCCTGTTTATCTCGCGATTCCTCTTTTTGCCTCTCGCGGGAGTCCCCGGCACCGAAATGCATCCCCCCTCTGCAGTGTGCACCGCGAAGAGAAGAGATCGTTGTCAAGAAAGAACGAGAGTCTCGATGACTCTCTCGATCGAAGGGGGAACCCGGTGTGTTACAGTCGTTATCGCGCGTTATCGGTAAATCAATTTTTTATCGCACTTTTTCCTTCTCTCTCTATCTCTTTATCTTTTTTTTTTACTTCATCGTAAAAGAAAAAATTACGAGCTTCATTGGCTTTTGTTGTTCTCTCACTCTCTGCGGTGCCCTTCCGTCTCCCTTTAGCTCGCGTCCGGAAGCGTTTTTAATTGCGCGCGACAGCGAAGTTAACGAGGAATAATTAAAAATTTATGCGCCTTTCTATAGCGCGGACTTAAAGCATTGACCGGGACGGAAAACCGGGGGGAAGCCGGGAGTGAGAGAGGGCGAAAAAAAAAGTTGTGTAAAATCCCGTCAGCGGAAAAAACGATGTAACTTTGAGCGGGCTTTTATGGACGGGCGCGCTCTCGTTCGCTCGCCTATCGGCCGTACGCTGGAACGAAAACGTTTATTATTTCGCTGGTTGAGTAACTCTCGACGACGAGAGGAGGAAAGGGGGGTTTTCGCAAGAAAGTCTACGTTCGAGGATTGCGGGTCACTAGTTCGCGCGATTATTTACGTCCTCTACACGGGAGGAGATACTCTCGTTGCGATACGATCGGTATACGCGCGGAATAAAATCATACCGGCGCTGCCGCTCGTAACGCAACACCTTCTCGTGATTATTCACGAGCTCGTTGCCTATCCAGTTTTCTCTCTCTCTCTCTCTCTCTCTCTCTCGTTTTACGTTCCTCTCGCGTTCTCTCCTCGATTTGAATATCTTTACTCCATTTATATCGGAGCGCAAAAAAGTTGTTGATATTCCGAGAGTCGAGAAAGGAGAGAGACTATTTTGCTTTGTAAATCGCCCCTGCGCGAGTTTCGCGAAAGAGTCTCGTTACTCGGCTGCGAAATGACGAGAGGGCACCTGAAGTGCGATCTCAAAATTGCGCAATCGCGAGAATTAACTCGCCGCTGGTCGCGATGACGTTTACAGGTCCGGGGTGTTGCACCACCCTATCCAGTGGTGAGTCAAATTCGCAACTGACTCATTTTTACCCATGTTCTAGAAAAATTTTTACTGCGCAACCTTCTCTAGCGAATTGATTTAAATAATGAATAATGGATGCATAAATTATTAATGAACGTAAAATCAATATGGGATATTTATCGCTTGAACATCTATTAGACGACTTTACTAATCTGAGAGTAGTGAAAACGATATGTTGTCTTCCATCGACCACCTCAAAATATTTAAACACACGATAGACTTGGAGTTCCCTATGACTCCCGGAGAAACTGAACCTTTTAAATCTTGTGTAAAATTGTAAATATAATAATGAAATAACCATTGTAAATTGAATTTATAATTTTGTGTTTCTTACATATCTAGTGGTCGTTGATGGCTTCGTGTTGTTATAGAAAGACCTCAAATAAACGATTCGAGCCTATTTCTATCACGATTTTTATTCATG
Organism: Goniozus legneri; assembly: GCA_003055095.1. Classification (NCBI taxonomy): domain Eukaryota; kingdom Metazoa; phylum Arthropoda; class Insecta; order Hymenoptera; family Bethylidae; genus Goniozus; species Goniozus legneri. Next base: position 67,757 of record NCVS01000535.1, on the reverse strand, counting down.
AATAAACTTATTTCGACTAAATGTTACATTTTTATTTTTGGAAGTAATTTAACATCATACGAAAAGTAAAAAATTAATTGTGGACGAATGATTAAACTTAGAGATCAATTTCAAGTTAATATTCGAAAGGTGTCTTTTGACATCTCTTGGTAGAGATAGTATTAGGAAAAGCATGTATTGATACCAATCTAATGAAATTTATTTGTTGGACTTAATGAAGGACGTATAGCTTAATAGAGAAGAGAAGCTTAGATTCATTCTTCAAGATCAGTTACCAACCACAAAAATTTGTTCGAGGCACCAAAAAGTCTCAGAAATTAAAACGAGAGAAATGATCTCCGTTTCTGTTCGAGTGGTAAATTGAAGTTAATGAAAATCGACTCATCTCGAGTCGATTTGTCAGGTCTACGAGACGTGTCATGATCGTAGATAATCGCGATTTCTAACGTCGCCTGGGAAACTTTCCATTGTGGCTAATCCGGCTAACGCCGTCATTATACACAAACGGTTTATTAGATATTCGACTATCGTCGATTCCCTTATATTTTCGTGACGAGAGGCGCGTCGAGCGAGGAGGACGATCAGGTGTGGTCGTGCGGAATATGTGAGAAAAATCTCAAGAGGTTCGGACGCCCAATGATTTCTCCGAGAGTCTTTAACGACAGTACTCGTATGTGTGTGTGCCGTCATCGTTGACCTCGGGGGGAAAGAGAGAAGAAAGTTGTTGGTTTCGTGCGCGACGAGAGATGCTGCCGCCGCACCTGCGCGCATTCCGATCCGACGTGACCCTAAAACTTCGCCGTAAACGCGACGGCGGAGGCGCTCACCTTGACCGTGACTTTTGCTGATCGATGTCTTCCCTTTCATGTGCGCTAATTTGTCGCGTTTAGGCGAATCGCAAGTGAAACTCGCTGAGAAAAATTCGAGCCCGAGAAAGATTCTCAGCTCGCTTTCTATTACACTCCCCCCTTATTGGACGATAAATTAAGAATCGACGATCGTTATCCCGAATTCATTGCCTCGTCAAAAAATTGATCGGGTTTCACGAGATCTACAAGGAGCGATTGTCGACTCAACGACCGAGATCTTTAACGAAATCGTTCGCGACGTTCTATGATTTCGTGAATGAAATTTTTAATTGGCTATAGGAACATTTCTCTCCGATCGCTACCTGACCAATTTTGTTTTTCTTTTTCTTTCTACGTCTCGTGTATTGATTAAACGCTTTCACGACGCCCCTTCGTTATTTGACGAGACCCGAGCCGCCAATAATCTATCGCTCTCTCGATTATTTCTAAGATTGTCGATTGATAAAAAAAGCTAACGAACCGAGTCGTTATATTAAAGAAATCAAAAAATTAAGAGAAAAAAATTGGAATAAGTTCATGAAACGCTGGGCGCTATTATGTTTGAAGTAATTCAAACCGTCTGTTGCTCGCGGAATAAAGAGCGAAAGCCGCTTTAAGGCGCAAAGGCGCCACAGCTTTTCGTCGACGAAAATACAGAGGCAAGGAACGAGTCGAGGAGAAAAAAAAACGATGAAGCGAGCAACCGCGATAATTTTAAGTGCATAAGGACCGCACCGCAGACGAGATGTGAAAAATATCAAGATGAGGAGCGAGAGAGAATAAAAAGTAAGAAACTCGGTTGAGCTTTCCAAGTGGCGAAAAGGAAGACGGGATAAGAAAGAAAGAAATATTCTCTAAACAAACACTCGAGGCGATTTGGGCTACTTTCGCTTTGCCCACTCGAAAATCGAGCCAATGGGCGCAGTCGAGGTTAATCGAGGAGCTCGCGTTCCACGCGAGAAAGATGGAATCGAGATGGATCTTCTTTACCAGAAAACGTTATATCTCCCTCGCGAAAAGTTGTACGCGAGCGTCTCGCTGTATTCGAGCGAATGGAGATTCGATACGAGGGTGGTATATAACACGGTCGATGACCCAGCACGCATCGGACTCGAGACATCGGGCCAAAGAAAAATCCAGCCACTATTACTGACGACTCGATCGTAAATTATGGTTTTCCGAAGAATTGAATGTGCCACGGAGCATGGAACATCCGCTGACCTGGCTCTGCAACGAGTATCCCGCGTTCTATATACGCTCGCTCAGTGTACGTACGGGCGTCGATATTTCGGAAAATCGTAAATCTCGATATGGGAGGGGAGTAGGGAAACTCGGCGAAAAAAAAGTTCACGGACTTATTGTCATTGCGGCGAAATATTCCTTCGAGAGAACCGATAAATTTGCGTCTCCGAATAAAAAGAAAAGCCAGGCAGCGCTAATTGCGAGATAAACTCGGATCCGAGACTCGTATTTTCTTTACTCGAGATTGAGATATTTTCTCTCTTTCTCTGTCTCCTCTGAGAACTCGACTCTTTTTTACTCGATCCAATCGACGCACGAGCTTGGAGAATGCGTTTAGCACGCGATACACGTAGCCAATAACGCACTGTCCGTAATACAAGTGCAATATCAGAAATAACCGTTTAAAAGTTGGAAAAATGTCTGGCACCGATGTACGGGTGCGTTCACCATACGTTACCCGTAAGTGCGGCGTGTGTTACGTTGCAATCCGGCCAACAACGGGGGAGAGAGGTATACGTGAAGAACATAAATATCGCGATATAACGTGTTTGCGTGTCCTGCACCAGTGTTCTCTCTCCCTCTCTCCCTCGTTCCACTCTTCCTCTCTCTTGCTATTTTTACAATTTATTTATTTATTTAGGCTCGCCACGGTGCGGAGAGATTACGAGCATCGCGAATACTAAAAAACATAAAACCGGCTCGTCACGCGATATTTCGAATTTTCCGCTCGTACGTCGATTACGTAATTTTCCTCCCGGCTGATTAGAACGACTAATTGTAATAAGATGCGCTGCAGATTGGCGAGAGTGATTGGCTAATATTTGTCGCGGGTTATCTCTCGGTGTATCACCATCGATCGATATTATCGACAAATTTTCCGAGACGTGCCCTTTCAAAACTAATCGCTTGTACTTTTTTCTCCTCGTATCCCGTGACTCTCGCGAAGACCGGAACGCGACGTCGATTCAGCGCAATTTTTTTCTTCCTTCTCAGTTACCCACCTACCGACTAAATTGCACCTTATTTTTTCTTCTTCTTTTTAATATTCTCTTATAACTCGATTTAATAAAGGTACGAAAATCGTCGTGCCACTGACATTAGTCACAGTCGGTTGAGCCGTAATTTCGCGAGGACAGGAGAGCGAGAGAGGAGACCACCGGCAGCTCGCGCGTGGATATTTTCCTTCACTTCCGAAGTTGCGTCACGGAAAGTGAAAAGTTCCACGGCAGGTCAAAGAGAGAGAGAGAGAGAGAGAGAGAGAGAGAAGAGAGGAGGGATGAGAATTTACGCGACCGCGGAATATCGCGAAAAATTCACTAAAATCGACAATCGATCGGCTCAATGAGGTATTACGGCAAGATGCAAAACACGCGCGAGCTACATTGCGGAAAGAGTTGCGCAAAAAAATTTACCTTTCGCGTGAGTTCAGTCAATGAATATGATTGGCGAGTGTCCAAACCGGATGTTGGCGTTAAGAGCGCGATATTCCCGCGAGGATCGATGAGTTGTGCCATCGAGAATTTTCCTGAGAAAACGGGGAAAAGTCAATAGCCAATTTTGTTTATTTCTTCTCATTTTCCAACGTACGACGTACCCAGTTACGAAATTCACCTCCATTACACATAGTTAAAAATTTCTGTGCGAAGTTTCAACTAAAAGTATAAAAAGCAATAAACACACAAAAATGCGTGAAAATTGAAAAATTTTAAAATAATACGTTATCAAAATTCAGGAATTGTTATAGTAAATTTTATATTTTTATATGTATAAAATTTAATTGTGGATGTAACCACGAAAATTCAGTTTTTTGTACTTAATTAAATATCGGGAATAATTTCGAAATTAAGGTTGTTTCGAGTTTCAAAACTTTTTCAACAATGTAACTGTATGAGCCGAATAAGGAATGCATTTTCCTTGAGATTTCCGAAATCGGTTTAATCGGTTCTCGATGGATCGGAAGGAGGAGCAGGCGAGCGGTGAGGATACTCACGTCCCGGGCGGTCCCCGTCACGTGGACTCGGAGAGCCGGGGTTAGCCTACTTTCTCTACAAAGAGAATTTTTAAGCGACGTATGGCGAGGAACCCTACCCTCTCCTCCTCCTCCTCTTCCTCCCCCCTCCCGTCCCTTTTCCTACTCTCCTCTCGCTCTCGCGAGTACTCTCACCGTACCTCCTCTCTCGCTCCATCGCGCCTTTCCTCGATTCACCTGATGCCGCGCGAGCCACGGACACTTCTCTCTCAGCGCTGTACCTCAGAGTCTATATAAAGCCGCGATCTCGTACGATTCACGAGCATTTTTTGAGTGGCCATCCCGCGAGCCGTCCACGTGGATAACAGCATCGCGACGCTTCCGGGTCCGCGATGTCGCGATAGTCGCGAGTAATTCGTGTATATATTTCTGAACAAATTTTTCCCCTCTGAAAAATTCGAATAAGTGACTCTTGTGAGCGAGGACACGAGAAGAGGAGTCTGCATCGTTGAGTGACGGATTTGCTCGTTTGGTCAATTTTGTGCAGTGTTCCTACGAGTTTCGAGTGTCATGGCTAAGCTACAGGTAGGTGCACGGCTACCTTCAGACAGAGTCGACTATCGCGGAAGATCCGCACGGCCTTCACCTTCGATCGGAGAAAGTCGCGTGTTTACGTATCTCTTTTTTTTCACCCGTTTCACCGTTTTTCCCGCCGATCGGATTTCTATCCCTAATCGGTCTCGTTACCGCGCCGATTTTCGGTATCCAGGTGACTCTCGTGGTTTTTCCTCGTGCCATTTTCCCCTCGTTTATCGCGACAACTTTAACGAGTAGATATACCGAGCGAGTGGTGTATTCCGAAGTTTAACGAGTAGATGAACGGTTCAGTTAAGACCGAATTACGAGCTCGAAGCTCACGTGCTTTCGGTTTGTCGAACCACCCCCACCTCTGCTCCCTCGTGCCGGTCTTATCGCCAACGAGAGAGCGAAGTGGGAAAACTATAGACCGAAATAACATTACACCTTCGGTATGAATAAATCTCGTACGGGCTAATGAGGGCTGGGCTCGAAAGAAACCACTCTGGGCATATTCATTATCGATAATCGTCGCGTATATACGACGAGGTGGACGACGATCCTCGTCGGGAGATTAAGTAATTGCCGGCTTTTCTTATCGTAACCGAGCCGATAAGACTGCACCCTTCTCGATCCCTCTGCTATTTCTCGCGACAAGATTTAGTCATAGAGAGAAAAAGGCTCGAGTTTAAACTCAATTCCAGTATTGAGCAATTTGAGCATTCAATTGTTAAATTTGTTCATATGTATACTGAAAAGTATTCATATAGATATAAAATTCGAAAATTATATTTTAAAAGTACATCATACTAAAATTCACCGAAATCATCCTGTACTAAGGAAAAGAACTGTTCAACTAAATGGGCTTTACTATGCAGTTGGATCAGCAATATTTTTTCAGTAGATAAGTTCAAATTGTACAATCTGGGTTTAGAAATTTTTTTACGCAATACTCGGAATTATCAATACCCGCGTTTTATTCAACTTTCCCGTTTGAAATCGCCCGGTGCCGATTCCCGGAAGTGGCCGGTTAACGAGTACGAGTGCTCGCACGAGGCTGCAGGAACGACGAGATATAGAGAGCTTCAATCGGCTACCCGTTGACGTTTGCGCACCGAGTACAATGACAAGAAAGCGTAATTAGTGTCACCCGGTTCTTCTCTCTCTTCCGTCTATTTTTTGCGTGTAAACCTCGAGCCGCGTTAGCAAACAAGGCGCGTTCGCGAAACATAAACCCAGTCGCGCTTCTGCCGCATCAAAAATTCGAATTCGTTTTTCCGATACGCCTCTCCTCAACGCGTTGTTTTCCCCTTCGGAACTCATAAAGCGCGCGCGTTCTCCTGATTTACAATTCCAAGTGGCCATTCTTCCGTTTATAATGACTACTCGAAAAAAATATGGGACGAGAGACGTCTCTCTCTCTCTCTCTCTCTCTCTCTCTCTCTCCTCGCGAAATTCCCAACGCGATGATTCCGTGAAAGTGTCCTTGAAAGGCCCACCCATCTCTCGATTTTCTTTTCGTGAATATTCAGTCTCTCCTCTTCTCTCCTGGAATGTTCTTTTTACGCTCGATGCCGTTAGCCGGCAAAGCGCGTTTACGAGACCACTCGAGCGACTGCGAAATCGAGAGTGGACTGAAAATTGCTAGCGACGAGCCAGCGCGTATTACGCGAGGGAGAGTCCCGTCGCGGTGTACGCGGAAGGTAGTAAAATTGGCATCCGGCTCGCGATAAAACGAAAAAGCAACGGAGAAATGAAATAATGGCTGGTGTTACGCGCGAATCTATAAATAGGCGGTGCACGAACCAGCTCTGACCCAGTGCGGCTCGCCCACGTTTATGCCTACCTTGGACACGACCTACGGCGTCGCTCGTTATGCCAACCCGACACGCGACTCCGTGCCGCTCGATGACCGAGAACTACTTCGGCTCGATCCGAACGTCCTCGATCGGTTTACTCGATTTTACCATTTTTTCCTCGCGCGTGCTTATCGAATTCCTCACGAAATATCTTTACAGTAAAAACTTATGCCAAAACATAGTACTTTCATTTTTCCCGTTTTCCTCCTCTCTCTCTCTCTCTCTCATTTTAATATTTTAATATTTCCAAATTTCACCTGGGAGATAATCGAGAACAGTCATTTACTAAATATTCATCTCTTATTTCTGTTTCTCTAACTCTTGCTATCATCTTTATTTCTGTTACTTGATGTCCAATAACACTTGTTTTAAAATTTTTCAACATTTTGGAACTCCAAAAAGTTAACGAAAATAAGAACATATTACTTACCATTTCTTCCTCGTGTATGTGAACTAGCCTCGAAATCGAAAGCGGTGTGACTCGGCGTACTGCAACAGGCACCTTTGAGTGTCGGCTCACGTGCGCCCCGATAGCGATCTCTTCCGCTCGTGGAATCTGAATTGTCGAGAAAAAAACTTCAAAATTCTCTGTGGATTGTTCGGGTAAAGGAAAGCGAGAAATTGATTTGAATGTGGGTACACGAAAAAAAAGACAGTCGATATCGCGGAAACGTCCCGGTGAAACCGCAAGTTGAGTTTTACGATGACGCCTATTACGCGCTCTTTAACCGGATAATTGCGAGGATTTTCTGGGAATTACAATTAGTTAGCCCGTACGAGCCGGCGACACGTTCAATTAGCATGATTCGAAAGAAAGTCGAGCGATGGTACACGACGATCGTTTTTGAGAAGAAAGTGGCCGATCTGGTTGTTCGACCTGACCGGTTCTTCTACCCTTCCTCTCTCTTTCTCTCTCTCGGAATCGATTACACATTCGATGGTCCGTTTAACGAGTGAAACGATTCCGCGTGACTCCTCTCGATTGTCGTTTTTCCTAGCGCGCACGTAGTAAAATGGAAGAGACCGTAGTCTGCGCAATTTTGATCTTTCAGGTTCAGCGGGTAGCGATGTCTCGCGAGAAGACGCTGTTGCGCGCGAGACGAGAGTCACGCGGTCTTGGGTGAAAGTACGCGCGGCGGTTATTATGTTAGCCTTGCATCTCGGTCATCGTGCCACTTAACGGGCGGGAGATGTCGTGACTGCGCCGTTGCGCGTCGACAGACCGCGCGAACTTGCGAATCATGCGGAGCATCTAACCATTATTTTCCAATTGCGACAAACATTGTAGAAACCGAGAGAAGAAAATCGCGACGAAGATAACACCGTACTTTTTCCTTTCGCTACGAGTGTCAAGGTTTTGTCATTAATTATTCCTTGGTTTTACCAAAACTGGAAACGTAAAGTGTTACACGATTAGAAAAGTTTTGAAATTTGAAATAAGAAATATTCTGAATTTTTAAATTTTCATGGTTTTAAATAAAATGGATAGATAAATATTAATTTCTGTTATCGTCCGAATTAAATCGAATCACTTTAATATTTCTATATAAATCTGATCTGAGTTTTCCGATATTTCTATATAACAAATACTAACTAGATGATGATTTACGTAAGAAATATTGATTCATTAAAATGAATTTTTTTTTTATTAATTGTGACACGATTTCATTTTTTTCTGAAGCTAACAACGCTATAGACAAGGTTATGTCGATCGTAAAAATGCGGTGCTCGGCAAATTGCGGTCCAATTTTTTTCCAAGAGCGTCCTTTCGTTCGGAATCAACTTTATAGATTCTCGTAAACTCGTCGTAAATTATTTAAATGACGGGTACCGAGAGGCGGAGGGAAGGATGGAAAACTCGCGTGGAGGAGTGCACCTTTCGACAGCGACGAGATGCGCAGCTCGCGCTTCTCCCACGCGACGGATTCGTCTTTCGAAATGAACCGTGGTAGTACGAGAACTTTCGCAAGCGAGCGATCGTAAATGGTGCACGATAATGTCCCAGAAAATGATTCTGGGACGCGTGGCTTCTCCGAGGTACGCGCGCGCGCGCTTCGATTTGCCGGAGAGAGACGTTGGAGCCCTTTTCACGTCTACTAATGGCAGATGGAAAATTTAAGCCGCACTCGCGCGCGCGCCGAGTTTGCACCACATTTGCGCGAACAGAGGGGTGGCGAGGGGGAGCCGTAACGCAATTATTTACGCGCTCACGCACTGTGTACACCGCCCCCGAACGGTATAGCGAACGCACGCGGTTTACATAATTTTACACAACCACGACGCGCTACCGAACGGCTCTTGCGTTTGTCGCGCGAGAACGCTTGTCTCCCACGGCCTAAACCCGTACGCGCATCCACCGAGAGAAAGACGCCTTCGCGCTGCTATTATATGCCTAACGAATTAATTAGCCACTTTGCGGCTCACGTGCTCCCCAGTGCAATACGAATCTCCATATAAATCCTGGAAAGTGGAGTTCGAGACGATACGAGAAAGTCGACCTTCGGCCGATAAATATCGCGCGGATGATTCGGTCGCACGCGTCTTTCTTTCGGTAACCTCGTTAGACGTATATTATTAATATACTACATTAATCGATACCATTGTAATTAAACTGGATTTTATGTTCCACGGAAGATAATAATCGTGGTAAGGGGTACTAAAGAGCTACTGGTTTTAATTACGGCGAAAGTCACGAGGTTGCGGAATTTTCTCTCGTGGATCGATTCGCGCGCGCTCGTAAAGATTATAAAAAGCGAAGGTGAAGGCCAAGATCGAGTTAGAGCGTTTCTGCACTTTCCATTTCCGATTTGTTTACAATTCTCTTGATTCTAGATGACGACCGCGCTGCTGTGCGTTCTCGTCGCCAGCCAGTACGCCCAGGCGGTTATCAACAAGTCCGCGGACGCGCCGGAGACCGAGAAGAAGAACGAGGTCGCTGACGACAGGATAAGTAACGTCTACGGTGGGCCACCAGCGGAAGAGTACGGTCTGCCTTTGGACGGTGGGTTCAAGGGTCCAGCAGCTACTTACGGGCCACCGGAATTAATAGGCGACCACCGACCCGCAGCGGGCTTCCCGCTACCGGCACCGGAGCTTCCGACTTCCATATTCGGATCACCCGCGTCTTCCTATGGACCGCCACGAAATTTCAAATCGCATTATGGCCCGCCCAAACAAACTTATGGCTTGCCGCCGGTCTCCTTTCCGCCAAAGTCCACCTATGGACCGCCGAAACTGCATTACGGACCGCCAAAGCAGTACTACGGTGCTCCACCGTCCTTCGCGTCCTTCAGACCACCGAAACCTCAATATGGCCCTCCGCTAAAGCTGAGCGGACCATCTTTCGCACCGCCTTCGGATAATTATGGCCCGCCAAAATCGGGACATGGTCCGCCCATTCCATTATCGGTAGAGACCTACGGACCACCAGCGAAATCGTTGCCAGTTTCTTTCCATACCGAAGTGAAGGACGAGTATGGACCACCACCACCACCTCCAGCGGCACCTCAAGGTCAGTACGGGCCTCCGAGCGATCAGTATGGACCTCCTTTGGTAGCTCCACCAGGCGTTCCTGCACCACCAACTCCTCCCGATATAAAATACGACGGATGGCAACCAATTGCTGGTGCCCCCAACCATCAGGCCCCACCATCTGACAATTATGGACCACCGACTTCTGGAGGAAGCTTCAGCCAAGATAGTCACGTTAGCTCTCAATCCCACGCTACTGTTGGTACATTAAACATCAACTCTAACATTCCAAGCGACTCTTATGGAGTGCCCATCCAGAATCCTGAAGACCAGAACCTGAAATCGTCTGTGCACGAATCTTCGAAATCAGCTGAGCACAGTGGTCTTCCACCTCCACCTCTGCCACAGTTCGAGCCTCTGCACAATGAAAATAACCTTCCAAAATCAGCACCAACGGTTGGACATCAACAACAGCCAGGATTGGATTACGGAACTCCAAATGTGCAGCCACTTTCGATCGTCAAAACTGTTGGATTTGAACTTCTGCCAACTCCAGGAGCTCTTACCGGTGATGTCAACAGTGGTAGCGTTGGTCATTCGACATTCGAACATACATCTTCATTCGATTCGAGTTCTCACAGTTTCTCGAGCGGAGGTAATGACGTGCTGGTCCAATCTCCTCCGCAGAAACCAGCCGGTGATTTCGGATTGGCGGTAGAAGACCATTCATTCGCCAAAGTGAACAGTGCAGCTGGTTTATCTTTACTTGCTCCTGCTCTTGATAATACCTATGGAGTACCGCCACCATCAAATTCATACGGACCACCAACTGACACTTATGGTGCCCCACCAGCTGACACTTATGGTGCACCACCAGCGTCATCCTTCGCACCCAATGGTCCTTACCCACTACCCCTGAGCGGTCACAGTGGATCGTCCTTCTCTTCGGTATTCGGTGGATTCTCTTCCCAAAAGCACTCGCATCACCACAAATCGCATGGTTCCTTCAGACATGGAATTCCAAACGCCTTGATCCCACCCAGAAACCGAGAACCAATAAAGTTCAAGGAATCGATCCCAACTGGATTATTAAATAACCTTCACAGGTATTTACCACCTGGTCGCCCAGCCAAAACCTACGGCCTCCCTCTTGGCCCGCAATTGCCTTCTCTCAAGGCCCCATTATCCTTCCATCAGTCAACCGGAGGCTCGTTCTCCAGCTCTTTCTCAACTGGTGACTCATTCGCCAAGACCAACTCTCATGTCGTATCCCCGATCGCCGCTCCTCACGCCACTTATGGCACTCCGCTGTCTTTCACGTCCTTCAACACACCAGCTCCGGTATTGACCTACGGCGCACCTAACTTCGGACCGGCGACTTCTTTCATCTCGACCACCACCGGATTTGGCGGCAATCTTTACAATAGCGTCTCTCACGGTCTGCCAACCACTTATGGCACGCCAGTCGTGAATGCCCCGCTGTCGACTGGATTCAAGACCGACTGCAACAACGCCCAAAATTCCGTGGGAAGTTTGACCGAATCTACGAGTTTCTCGAGCAGCAGCAGCGGCTCCCATCAGACTCTGTTCAACGCACCAGCTCTTCCCGCTGTACCTAACACAGTGTACAACGCACCCAATGTGAACGAGCTTGATTTACAGCATCAAGAACAGCCAAAAACTAATCTTAAAGACAGTTACGGTAATCCAATTGGAGTTCAATTCGAGACCGGTCCATCTGCGCAGGCTCTCGATCATGTGCACTCGTCTTCTTCCGGAGTTTCGCAAGTCGTTCCTCTGGCTACATCTAGTCAAACCGAGACCAACTTTGTCAACACCGAAGGTCTGTCCGCTGAAGCTTTGACAGCCAGTTTAACTGCACAGGGCTACAGCCAAGCCAAGAGTCTCGCCTCTAACGAAGTCGAAGGAAGCCAGTACTTGAAGACCGAAGAAGGTAGCCAGGCTCTCGCTTTGGCTCAGGGATTGACCGTCGAAGGAAGCGATGGATTCCAGATTCAAGGATCGAAAGGCACCTACACTCTTCAAATTCAGTCCGCCGATGGTGGCTTGAACACGGAAAACTCCGACGGAAGCATAAGACACGACCAGGTTTTGTCCAATGGATTGTTACAGGACATCCTTGCAGCCATTGAACAACCAGAGAGTGGCCGCATTCAGCTTCAGAGTGGCCCTATTCAGTCTATGGAGGAGTTCTATAGCGACTTGTCTAAAGCAGCTAGTTCCCAGCAAGCCGAGCAATGGTCCCATCCCCAGTTCATCATGATAGATGAAGGCCAGAAAAAAGGATTGGAGGAGATAATTGGCCAGGCGAGTGAAAAATCATCTGTCGCTCAATCCCCTTCGAATGACGAGCAAGTCGCGCTGTTCTTCAACAACCAGAGCGAGGACACCAACAAGGACACGAGATCTGTCTCGAAAGACGAGGCGCAGCCAACAACCGCAGCGCCAAAGGAAGCCGAAGATAAGGACAGCAAATCAAAGTCCTCTTAAATGCAATCGAAAAAGTGCTCAACGCGAAAGCGAACTGGACTAAATTCTCGTCGACGAACTCAATGTTGAGGAAACATTGTCGGTGGTTGGTTTGGTTATCGTGAACTATTAGGTTTGTTAAGGTTATTTAGCGTGCAGAGTTCGCCTCGATGAGAAAATTTACTTTCGCTAACGGACTTTCAAAGAGCAATTCCCTATCGTTTACATAGTTAAAGAAGAAAAAAAGAATTACCGTTCGAGTTCAACATCGTTATTATGTTCATCTTACGTAATTGATCGAAGCGACGAGAGCAAATCTCGCGCTATGATGCTGCGATTCTCCGCGAGTGCCACTTATCTCTCCCCTCTGTACGAAAGTGCGCCAATTCGTGAGAGAAACGAGAGTTTGCGTAACACTTTCCGCTAATTCCCGAGCGAGCGAAAGCGATAATTATTTCACCTCTATGAGATATCGATAGCGTGCAGTTTCGTGTTGTACCAGGTAATCCGTCCAGTCATGTGAATACATATCGCCAACGCAACACTGCGCACGTGGGATTTCAGGATATTATACGCGGATGTCGATGAGCCAAACCCAGCGTACCCAGTAATCGATTACACGTACGAGGAGCACGAACAAGAAGAGTTCTACTGATCGAACGTGGAACCGTCTTGGGATGTACTACATTTTTTCTGTGTTACTCGATTAAGTTCGTGTCACGCATCCCGTATCGTTGAACGGAGTCTCGCGTACGCGAGTATACAACATGTTAAACGTGGCATTACGCATAGCCATTAATACCTATGTAGGTCAATGGGTTAACCAAGCTGGATGCTAGGTGCCTGGCCACTCGAATACCAACACATCGCAACGTTCTCGGACAATCGGTCTTCCTCGGCTTGGGCAAGGTGAAAGTTTGGGACCTCGTTAAGAACCCGAGAGATATCGAGAATTTCACGTTTTCGTGTTTAATTTGCACGAAGTCGTATACGAAATGATGTCCGTGCGACCTTGAACGAGAGCTATAGACAACGAAAGTTACAGACAAACGGTAACGTCGGATCTTCAGCAGTCATCGTGAATCGCGAAACAACGGTATGAATGGTGAATAAAAGTGTAGTTGTGAATTCCCAGCAGCATCTCACAATCAGTTGACGGAGCTGGGAGGCTCAAAAATATGATCATTATAGCAGGAGCCGAGGGTTTCGCGTGTGTGACGTTACACTGCAAAGCCATAAAAGCACACACTCGTTCGCTCGTCGTCTCCTTTTATCTATCATTAATCTTTCTCTATTTTTTTCTATGATGAATTTTAATTTATTATTTTATATTTGTATGAATGTAACCGAGAAGTACCGAGTCAGAGTGCTTCTGCGTCCCTAGAGCGAGAGAGTGAAAACTTACTCGTCGCTCCGCGGATATACCGCGAGCGTGTATTTTCTGTACACGCATTCGCCTTTCGCGCGTGTAAATATATGGATACATTGTAAATAGAAAGTCGTTTTTATTCCGCCGCCTTGTTTTTACCTACATCCCGGTTGCTCATCCGTACGAATGTACACCGAGCGAGAAATAATACCTGGAGCCATCTGTTATTCCGAACAGGAGATTTTCAACGAGGAAAATTAAGGTTTCTCTGAATCCGAATGACGCGAATTGTTCAATGGGCGTTAACGTTTTAACGTGCTGCAATTTCGAGTAATTGAATATCGAACAAACATAACCGAATGTCGACAGTGCATTCATGGTTATATTTGAGTAACGTTGTAAAAACGGCTACAAATACTAGTCAAAAGCATTTACGTTTCGAAATTCGAAATATAAAACTGTCAGCTCATCGAACTATTTTAACAAATGGATTATGGATTATTTTATCTCTGGATAAAGTGTCGATAAATATAAAAAATAGTAATCTCGAAAAATGGAAAGCAAAATATTTTACAAGCGATATTGCAGAATGTCGATATAAGTCTGGACGAATGTATTAATTATCGAAATTCGAACATATTGCTTTCGGCTTGATTAGCGTGTATTCGCTATTCGCACTTTCCAATAGCGTTTTACACAAAGAAACTTTTCCAAGCACTCAATCACTAATCTTCGTCGGTGTAGTGAGTTCTCTCGTGTCGTATCGAGCGAGTGCACGTACCACATACCGTGGGTTCCGGTACAAAGATGTACAGTGAAATTAGGCGCTCGGTGCTAAGTAGAATCGCGGTTATGTAAACGAAACGCCTTTCTCGAATCGGTTGCTAGCGAGTTTACGCTGATACTTTTGTAAGCCCTGGATGTTTCTTGATTGCTCCCCGCCGTATCTTATTCTTACGCATCCTCTTTCCTCATTCGGCGTGCATTTATCCGTCGTATTTCTTCGTTTTCATTTCTCCGCGAATTTACGACTTCCATTTTCCTGTTCTTCTTTTTTTTCTTCCCCCGCTCGCTATTGTTGTTACTTCTCGCTCGTATATCATTCTCCCTTTTTTTCAATCTACTCGGATTTGCGTTATCGTACACGTCGCTTTCGGATTATCGCTAAGTAGAGATTCCTCTCTAAGATAGATTTCTTTCGAAATTTTTTCGCCGAAACGAAGAGCTTTTGACGAACGCCGTCATTTGGAGAGAACGAGAGGAATTTTGTCGCGAAAGGAGAAAAAACGGAGTGTGGGACACATTGAAAGTACCGTAACAACTTTCCTGGTGTAGTAGCTTTAATCGGGAGACAACTTCCGCGCACCGGTGTTTCCTTAAGGATGGGAATACCTTAGCCGATAGTGGGAGAGAAGAAGAGAGAGAGGGAGCGAGGGAGAGAGACTAGTTGAAGGCAGGTTTTCCAGGGGTAGCCAGGGGGAACGTATGCATTTCTCGCGAAGCTCGGAAGTGCTTTATTTCCATACCGGCTCGGTGTTCGTGAACACGGACGTGTCATACTGATTCTCGAGAGGCGCATATCCCACGTTACCCGTAGGCGGTGCCCCTGTACATACTTTATATACATAGAGGGATATACGTACATAGCGAAATATAAGGCTGACTCGAGTCTCGGACGTATCGTTGCCGGCTTCATCTCAGACGTCGAAAATCGTCCTCGCCGCGTCTCTCTTCGACTGCGATACTCGAATGACCGGGAGAGAGCACCGATGAAGGATCTCGTTCTCCCCTGATGAGAACGACGAATTCTTAACGATCCGAATAAAACATTTCTCTTAACGTGGTTGTATTTTTCATACTTTGATATTTCATTGCTCGGTACAATACGTGAATTCGCGAGAAATATTTTCGGACATTTGTTCGGGCTCTACCAAAAGCCCGTCAATTCCGTATCTTAAAAATCTCGTCACCTCGCTACCTAACCGATTGTTTTCGACAAAATACAACAACTCCATCGCTGTAATTAAAGCACTTGACGCGGGAGGATTGGCATACACGTTTATTCCGCAAGAATATCGTCTGCCATGTCCCGTGGGAGCGACTCGTCAATGCCGAGAGACAATCCGTCGTCTCGGGCTTGTCGTTACGTCACCCCCGTCGATTGAGAGTCGAGCACAAGAGCGCGGATTACACGTGGGATCCGCGCGGTCTCGTGACTCCGTTACGCAAAACGTTAAAAAAATTTTCAAACAGAGTCGTCTCTCTCTCTCTCTCACTCTTTCGCGAAAGAACAATCGCTCGTATAAAATAGACGCGGTTCTCGTTTCGTATAAGTCACGCGCTTCGGTGATTGTGGAAGAAGAGGAGGGTGAGGGGGGTAGAGCGTTGGCGAACATTGGCGTTAATTTCGCAGCTGTCAGGCGCAATGGGAGCGAGCCCGGCGCTCAGACGAGCGTAATGGCCAAAACGCCGGGACATTAAACGCCGTCGTTTTCGAGTGCACGAGAGGTGCGTTATTAGAAGTAAATATTATTCGCGAATGACTCGTTCGCGGCATTCGGCTTCTGCCGCTGCACCTGAATCTAGCGTATGCGCGCAGGGAGGGGGGG
>NCVS01000535.1:10935-51311 GCA_003055095.1 Goniozus legneri | reverse complement strand
GGGGGAGGGTATTTCTGTAATTGTGAGAGCCGAACGAGTTGATGGATATGAGAAATGGCGCGCTTTCCTGTAATTGAATTTGTCGCTTGTAGCTCCTAATTGGGATAGCCAGATTAGCGATGCGCGCATAACCCGGCCAACGTTTCGCTCGTTTAATTAATTTACCGCCCGCGCACGCTGCCTGTATAGTATACAGCCCACCGGCCTTGACAGATGACACCGGGAGACGTTATATTCGACGCGCTATTACACTTATCGTAAACGCTATTGCATTTTGTGCAGCGGCGCCTGAAAACTTGATTAACGTACGGCCGATTCATCGGCCGTGAATCGCTCTACCTGTGACTCCGTGCCAGTCGAAAATAACAACGGTGTGCATATACGTATACATGGTTGGAATATGAAATCTGGCGTGGACCTAAAATCTACTGTTTACCGAAATTTACCTTTGAAAGATATCATTTAGAAAAAATTACATTACCGGTATTTCGAGAGCAATTACACTCTAATGAGCAATTATGAGGCCTTTTGTCTTTAGTTTGATTTTTAATAATATAATAGAAAAATAATTTACACGGGTTGATTTTATACAAATGTTATTCCTCTAGGGTTAAGACCCGATTGTGGGTCAGATTTTTGGATTGTTATTACGACCCTCACTCGCTAGCCTCGTATGCAGAAGACGAATTCGCCCAACAATAATATTTAGATCAAAATAAGAGTTTATTTTTTCGAGACTGTAGAAATGCGAGCGCGCGAAATTCGTAGTAATCACGGCTCTCTCGTCAGCCGAAAGTCGTTTGCGAGCGATATTCCCGATCGATTCGCCGAGTCAAAGGCTGCCGAAATGAAAAAAAAAGAAACGAGACTGGAGAAAGAAATGCGAATACCGCCGTCGTCGGGCTGAAATCTATCGCGCGTTCTTTACCGACGACACATGTCTGCGCGCGTTTTCTATATAACCCGAGAAATCACGAGCGTCGCGGGGAATATTGTTCCGTTTGATCGATCGACAGCGCCACAGGGTTAATCGGAAAATCCCTCCGTACCGAAAATCCGTTTCCTTCGGTGCGCGGAGGGTGACGCGAGCGGGGAGAGCGAGCGAGAGAGAAAATGAAAAAGAATAAAAGCGGGAGAAGGCGGAGAACGCGAAATGCGAGTTCGATAGCGAAAGCGCGGGAGTAAAGGGAATCTGCGCGAGGAATTCCATAAAAATCGGTGAAATATGCATAGCGACGCGTAACGTGAAAGAGCGCAGCGACGTCGTCAAGTGTCTCCAGGGAGAGCGGAATCCCGGCACGGACGCGACGAGTACGCGAGGAAGCGCGGGCTCCTCGAGTGTGCAGGAGGGGGGAGTACACGGCATAAGAACAAGGGGACAAGCGGAGTATGAAGAGGAAAGAGAAACAGGGCTGTAACGAGATTTTCGAAATGGAGATTGCTTTCTATTCCTCCTGACGTAAATTTTTTTTATCTCTATCTCTCTCTCTTGGGCCCCGCGCGCTCGCCTTCGGAAAATCGCTTCGATCGCTCCGCTCGAATTAACCTATTTGCAATTCGAAAAAAGGAACGGTAGGAGATATACACGAAGAGAGAGAGAGAGAGAGAGAGAGAGGAGGGGAGAGGGAAAAATTTTTCTTCTACGTTCAATTTTTTTTCCTCGGCTTCTCTCGTCGCCTCGCCGATAAAATTTCACTTTGTCTCGGGAAAGATAGCGGATCGGGAACGTGATGGCTCCGGGGATAATCGCGATAATTTTGTTTAACGTTAATCGATTTTTACGTAGCCGTGAAATCGCGCGGCATGTTAAAGTCCCGATGGCTTTGGGGAGGGGGTAGCGAGGATCGGGACGAGAATGCACAACGGATAAAGGAAAGTAGAGAAAGGTGCTGGGGGGAGAGTGGCGCGCGAAGGTTCGGAACGTCTTCCCAAACGAAATCTAATTTCGGTCCCGTGGCGAAACTAAGCTATTTTCCTCGCAATATGCATGGCCGTCGGGGAACTCACCCTCCTTTTCTCTCTCTCTCTCTCTCTCTCTCTCTCTCCCTCTCTCTCTCTCTCTCCCTCTCTTTCTCTTACTCTTTCTCTTTTTCTTTCTCTTTCTCACTCGATACCGTTTTTTTTTCCACTTCGCAGTCCTTTAGCGCCTTTCGCGTTTTTAAGTTAAACTTCTGTCGCGTTTACCTCCGCGCGTTTCGGACCGAGGGAAAAAAGTAGACGACTTTAAAACTCCCGCGAGTGTGCGATTACTTCTCCTCCCCGTGTCATCCTCTTGCCCTCCTCCTCTTCCCATTTCAATCGAATAAATTATGACTCGGGGCAAAAAGCTATTTGCGATATCTCATGTAATAACCATCGGCGGAAAAGCCGATACGCGACCTAATTGAATAATAAGAACGACAAATGATGTAATTTGCGTTGATTGCGAATTCGACGTGCATATCGCGACGTGGGGGTAGGGCATTCGAAATCTTATTATAATGTCGCGAGTATACGTATGACGGTGCAAGGGTGAATTGTATTTTGCGTATGTATCGTAAGAGGGAGGAGATGCCGCGTCGTATATGACACAAAAGCCAAAGAGGACGCTACGTGCTAATGGCTGATCCGGCAATGTGCAATTAAGGGGAATGATTCCCGGGGCCGAATTGCTCGTTCGTGCGGCGCGTTTGCTCGCTTAGAAGTCATAAAAGCACGCGCGCGCGTTATAGCGCACCTAGCCATTCGCTCGTTACTCGCTCCCACAGAGTCCTGCCTATCCTCTCCTATTCTGTCTCTTTCTTTCTCTCTCTTTCTCTCGCTCTCGGCTCCTTTTTTCTATTCAATTTTTTCCCTTGCATGAATAATTCGCGAATTTTCGGCTTCCGTGTTGTACACTCGTGCGATCGATATATACTAGGCTACGCGCCGACACGCCGTAATTACGCCGACAGGGTTCTCCTTTGTTCATTACGATCGACGAGGAAATATCAAAAAAATAGACCCATCCGCGGTGGTAATAAAGCAAGGGATGCCGTTATAACGACGAGGTGGTAACCTCGTTGGATATTTCTGCGGATCCTGGAGGTTGGCGGTTTCGGGTTCCGCGGAGTTAACTCGCTCGAGGCTTGCTCGCCGTGCATAATTAAGCCCCGGGCTCGTCGGTTTTTGATGGCCACTAAAAATGTCTCGGAGGGTCGAATGGTTAAGGAGGCCGGAAAAGGAGACGGGAGAGAGAGAGAGAGAGAGAGAGAGAGAGAGAGAAAGAGAGCTTCGAAAATGAACGGGCTGAAAGGAAGGGGTGGAACGACTCGACCCGCGCCTCGATATTAGCAATACCCGTCTCGGTCTCGTAAAGTCAACTAGCAATTCAAGTCACTTTGCCTGCCACTTTTATTCGCACCTATAGAGCGCGTAACCTCGTGCCCTCTTCCTCGTGCTCTTTATGCGTCTGTATGTGCGTAGATTTCAAAGAGTGGCCAGAAAACAAAGAGATATGACTAGAATAAGAGAAGGAGAATGAGACAGAGAGAGAGAGAGAGAGAGAGAGAGAGAGAGAGAGCAGAAGGAAATAAAGATAAGGAGAGAAAATGAGAGAGGGAGAGAGAGAGGGAATGTAAAATTTAAGAACTACCCGCATTAAAATCACTGCTCGGCTAGTATTTCGCAGTCTCTTTGCATCTCTCTCTTTTTATCTCTCTCTCCGTTCCCCTTCACGCTCTTTTGCCCAGCCGCAAGAGCGGCAATGACAACCGAAGCTACTCGAGGAGAGTGGGTCCCCCTTTCAACCCCCTCCTTTCTTACTCTTATCCCGCGCAGCATTCGCCGGCGCTGTATTAAGCTGTTGTTCCAAGGTTTCGTCGCCCGTTGGCTCAGTTATGCGGGCGAGATTTGGGAATGCCTATCGTCGCGACATTTCTCTCCGAGATCTCACCCTCTCTTCTTCACCCCTCTCACTCCCTTTACCTCTCGCGCGCGCTCTCTCCCTCTCTTTCTCTCTTACTCGGCTGAATTTCTGAAAAGCCCTTCTCGCCCGTTCAGCCGAAAGTAAATTTACCGGAGCGCGAAACGCGGGCTTAAATTATCGGGCTATTATGAAGTATTTCGCGTAGTTAAACGCATTCATTAGGGCAATATGCTCGCTCTCCCCCTACCGATGGCCCCGTAATCGTAATTACTTAGATAATGGCGTTCGGCTTGTTATTATTTCCAATCGTAATTAACCTTTTCAGCGGGGTAATTAAACGAGTGGCGAAATGAGTACGAGAGCAGAGGGCGAGAGCGTTCATTGTCGAATAGGTAGATATGTAGAAGACTCCCCATTTTTCGTTCGTGCCGCCATGATTTAATAAGTTCATTACCTAATGAACAGATGTATCGGGCGACTAGCGGCCCTCGTGAAAATTCCGAAGAGAGAGAGAGAGAGAGAGAGAGAGAGAGAGGGAGAGGGAGAGAGAGAGAAAGAGGGGTGGAGGGAGCACGCGCCCTCCGATAATCAATATATTCAATTATCGCATTTTTATGAATTCGACTGTAGTTTAGTTTCGATTGAATATTAAATCGACGCTCGTTGTATCGTTCGTTTCCGCAGCCCGGTTCCGCGAACATCCGGACCAATTTCGGTGTGCCTAATTAATGTAACGAGAACACGGCTACGTTGTACCGTCGGGGAATCGAAAATTCATTCATATTTTCGAAAATAAAAAAATTACAATAAAAATCCCAAGCGAAATTGAATCGCGGGCCGTCAGTTCTCGAGAACCATTTTCGACGTTTACGCACCGCCGGTTCTCGTAATTTTCGAATTTTCATTTCGCTCCCGTTCGTATTGTACGTACACACACACACACACACACACACACACACGGAAAGGCGCGGAGGGCCACGATTAACAGCCGCGGCGGGAGATTATTTACGAAAGTTCTATCTCGGCGTACACGTAAGATTCGTGCTCGCGCGAATTTCAACGCGACCGGGGATGTGCCAACGATTTATTTATCCTGCGCGGGTACCGCACGACCCGTTGGCACGATCCTCGCCGGAGTTTCCTGTGAAATAATCGTGCGATACTCGACCGGCGCAGCGGTCCCCGAGCGAAATACTCAAAAATGAGGAGCGGCACGAAAATTTTAAGCCTTTAATCTCTCGGGAGACAAAGACGATGGGAAACGTTGGACCTCTTTCTTGTCTCTTCCCGCAACCCCTACTTTTTGCCCTCACCCACCGTCCTCGTGAATTAACGAAAAGAGATAACAAAGAAAGAATTAAGATTCTCCGGGACCGGCATGTCCGCACGGACGATTTAAAACGCGAAGCGAGCGCTCTTTTCCTCAGTTCTCATTTTGTATTCATTCTCCAAATTGGTTGCTAGGTTCTTGCGCAAGATCGAAACTCTGCGTGCACGACTGAATCGAGAAACTGTTAATCATTGATCACTCAAGATATTCTAGTATGCATTTTTTCTTGTACAAACTAGCCATTTTCTCAGAATTTTGTTTGTCCTTTCTACTTCGTCCCTTGATGCACGTAGAGTCGAGAACGTAGGCGTTAATTAACCTACGCGAGGCCGGTATCAAATAAATTTCGGTTAGAGAACGTGAGAAGCAACAAATCTGAGTCAGGTGGTGTCAACTGTGCGGTTCGCACTCGCCGCGCCTCTTACTTGAGTTACTTCAACGACGACGTTCCTCTCTCTCTCTCTCTCTCTCTCTCTCTCTCTCTCTCTCTCTCTCTCTTACTATCACTTTCTGTAATACGTCTTCCGCTATAATACCGAGCGAGAGAGAGAGATATATAATAAAACAGGAAAAGAGGACCCGGGAGTCACGGTGTTGGAGGGGCTAGAATGAGCAAGAAAACGAAAATATAGAAGAGGAACGATGTAGCGAGGAGTGTTTGAAAGGGAAGAAGCAAAGAGAGCGAGAGACAAACGTTGAGCGAGAGAAAAGCGAGAGAGGAGAGTTACCAACGGCGTCACCGCATCACCCGTGCGTCCTAATTAGGGGAATTTAAATTCATAGCCACCCCATGGTGCTGAACTTATCCAAGTCCTGCGAACCCTCCTTGCTTTGCTCTCTCTTTCTCTGTCTGTCTGTCTGTCTGTCTCTCTCTCTCTCTCTCTCTCTCTCTTCTCTCTCTCTGTCTCTCTCTCTATCTATCTCTCTCTCTCTCTCTCTCTTATGGACGCTTTTCGATCTCCCTTTCGACCATTTTCATCGTTCTTTCTCGCTCTTTTTACCCCGTATCCAAAACTCGTCGCGCATTCCTTAACTAAAGCAATTACGAATCTTCTCTCTCCTCACCTACGTTTCGCCCGACTTATGCCAAAAGATAATGTCATTTTCCATCAATCATTTTACCCACTTAGATGTAAAAAATAGATTTAGATCGTTTTCAGAACGAACGGTTCAATTATTCTCCAGCCAACCGCGAACAAATTTTTCGATTACACGTGGTCTGGTAGGACGTCCGAAAGTACTCTTAGGTTCAGCCTGTGGTATTCTAGGTGACGAACAATCGGCCGCCGCCTGACCCTCTTAATCGTACAAGAGCTTTAGTTGTCGAACCCTCTGTATCCCCTGGTATATCCTCAGTCAATTCAGTTGGGATGAATTAACGACGCGAGGTGGGAACCTGGATTCGAGAGTGGGTAGGGATGATCCGCGAGAGAGTAGTGATGCACAGACTCGGATATTCGTACGGGGTAAGCCCCCGGAGCCGATCTCCAGAGTGGTCACTAATACTCCCTAAGAACGCGACCGGTTGGAAGCTATGGAACGCCATCCTCCTTCGCCAGCATCGGATATCTCTCGTATGGTAGTACCGACACCGAACGCATTCCACCTTGATTAGGCTCCCTTCCAAGAGGCGATTTGCTCTCGCATTTGCAGGATTCGCGCGACGGGGTGGGTGCACGCGATTGCCGTAACGGTATCAATTGAACTTGACCCGAGGACATCCAATAGTCACGAGTTACCACATGTAGCAGAGACGGTAAAGGGATCCGGTCTCCTCGCGTACACACGCCACCGTCGACGAGGGATCGACGATGTAATCGATGAGATCGTTAGTCCGCGAATATCGAGTATAATACCCCAATGCGTGTAACACGAGCCAATTAGAGAGAGAGAGAGAGAGAGAGAGAGAGAGAGAGAGAGAGAGAGAGAATCTTGGAGAGTCGCGCGAGGAGATATCGTCAGGAAGTCGTAGCAGCGCTATCCGAAGTAAAGTGCTAGACATCGAGCTTCAGCTTCTCCTTTTCTGCTCTCGCCTCGTCCTTTACCATCCCGTTTGCCATTTTTTCTCATTTTTGACTTACGATCTTTCAATTTAAGATACGCTCACGTGGAATTCACCCCCCGTCCGGGTGGGATGAGGAAACGACGTAACGTCTTGTAGGAAATTTGCCACTCCCCCCACCACCACCGACGTCCTGTCCACTGGCGTGCTTCGAGGGGCGCTTTTTTGCCATCGTTCCGCTAAAAGCCACTATAAATCATGGGGTAACCGGACAGTCGCCTAGGAGCAAAACTACATCGCGGGGTAGGAAGAGAGAGAGAGAGAGAGAGAGAGAGAGAGAGAGAGAGAGAGAGAGAGAAAGAGAGCGAAACCTTGGGATTGTCTCAGAGCGTAACTAGAGAACCGAGGGGGAAGAAGAGGGCAAAAAAATATATCGCCGGACATACGACCTTTCGCCGGTAATTCCGTTCGCGAATAATTCTGGAAAATTGTAATGCGCTTCGCTCTCGGTCCGATAGGACGATATATCGTGTTTTTTTTCTTTCCCTTCCCTCCGTCTCGCTCCATCTCCCTACCGTTACGTTTTACGTCGGAATACACTCGGAAGAGGATTCCACTTGGGACGACGGTGGATCTTATTACCGTGACTGGCAAATTCGGTGATGAGTCGTGGCAAATCCTGTATCTAGTTACATCACCGTAGCTCTCTCTCTCCACTCGGAAACGATACTCGCGACGTATAGGTTCGAAGCGTTGTACTTCTGGCGTCTGGGTAGCTCGAGAACGCGAAATACGTCTGGTGTAGGTTGGCCTAGGAGGTTTCCAAGTTTCCACGAGGAGCTTCTAGGTATCGTCGTCGTCATCGTCGTAGCCGCCGGTTAATTTGCATCCCTTAATGAGTTGCTCAAGTAGTGCCCTTATCTTTACGCCCCGTCTTCTCTGTTCTCTCCGAGCTGGAAACCTACCCCCTCATCTGCCGATCCGATCCTTGCTCTCCTACTCCTCTTTTTCTTGTCCTCCTTCTCCTTCCAATTTCCAAGAAAGAGAACAAGCCTCCCGGCTTTTCTTTCTCTCTGGTATTTTCTTGTCATTCGACCTTGTTATTTCAAAGTTGCGCACTGGTTGCCCTCCCAGCGAATCCACACACAGGAATTACTCTTTCTTGTTTTATCTCTCCCTCTCTTTTTACTCGATTGTTCAGGGAGCGATTTTTTTCTTCCACCAGGACACAGAGGCTCGAATGGAATAGCTCGAAGCACGTGTCCGTGGTTTTGTGCACAAGCTCGTAATAGAAACGAACCGGAGCTCTTGCCAGAACTAGACGGGAAATTGCAGCCCCTCTTTTTCGACTCGCGCAATGAGCGTTTTCATCGCCTCTGTTTTACGTACCGTATTTAATTGAGAATTTTTCGGTCGTGGCTCCCTTTTTTTTGCCTAGCCCCTTTATCTCTCTCTCTCTCTCTCTCTCTCTCTCTCTCTCTCTCTCTCTCTCTCGCTCGCTCGCTCACTCGGCTCGAATACGATTTATTAACATTCAGCGGTGAAATTTTTTTTACTTTAGTGTTTTTTCATCGCGTCCGACTGCAGTTGGCGTGCCATTTACCCGTCTACTGCATCTCGGGCTTTAAATGAAGTTTATGCATGTTTTACGACCCGAGTATTATTCCGGGAGCAATCTAATCTACGTTGAAGCGTTTACTGGTTTATAACGGCGCGGACGAGCGTCGTGTGACTGGAAAATGTATCGTAAACCTCCCGATCGTTACTCGTCGTCGAATCGAAACGAAAAAAAAGGAAGGAAAGAAGTAGGAAACACTGCTCGTTAGATGTCCCCTACAACATCCATGATTTCTCTCGCAAATAATATCTTTCGACGCGAGTCTCTTGAAAATCGCTCTCCTCGGCGACTATCGCGAAACTTTGTTTGCAAACACGAGAGTGAAAAGAGATAGAGTGAGATAGGGAGGAAGAGGTCGCACGGAGGGTAAGATATCGACAATAGCACATTATAAAAGTCAAACAGCGTCGACGCCCGACGCTCGACGGGAGTTTTAAATTATTTTCCCGCTTTGTGTACAAAGGGGGGTTGGGTAGGGAGGGCCCTAAACTTCCCCTCGTATCCTCCTGCCCGGTATTCACGACTCTCTACAGACTGTCCTCGCAGTTTTCTATCCCCTGCACTCTCTCCTCCTCCTCGCAGCCGACTTCTGTCACCATTTCGTCGTCACTCCCGTTTCCTCCTCTTCTCACAGAGGTTCCCATTCCCTCCCCCAACCTCTCTCTCTTTCTCTTTCTCTCTCTGCATTTTCCTCTTTCTCGTTTCCCTGGTTTTCTCGCTCGGCGTCCACCCGCTGCCCCCCTCCTATCCGGTTATTCTTGGTCGGCTGGCTCGGAAAACGCGACGCAACGCATCTGTTGCCAAATTATTTTGCTCATGGGTCTGTGAAAAATTTCCCCCGGTGCCATTATTGTTCCGTTGCGCGTGAGGATCTAGTTATTCGTTCATATTTTCATTGTTCTTTTCCGCGACTGACCTGGAAAATACGTCGTCACTAGGTATATAAGGCGTCCGACTCTCTCTCTTTCCCATTCTATTTTTTTCCGAAAAAAAAGTGTACGCATTAATTGGATTAAGGGAACAAAAGGGCTCGACCGGTCAGCGCGGTATGTCAAAAAAGTCTCGCTCGAAATTGGACGCGCGACGAGTGAATTCATGGGATTTGGATGTCGAAGCGCGAGAAAGGAAACGCGCACGACGTCTCGTAATTCTCGTGCGATCGATAATGCACAGTCGAGTTGTACGGGATTTTTTTCGCCTAGGCCCGGGGATCGGGCCGAAATATACATTCGCATAGACGTTCGCCGACGAACCGGGAAAGAGACAGAGAGAGAGAGAGAGAGAGAGAGAGAGAGAGAGAGAGAGAGAGAGAGAGAGAGAGAGAGAGGGAGAAGGGGAGGAGGGGAAGGAAGAGGGAGAGGGAGATCATGACAGCGATCGTTATCGACGACTTGTTTTATCTGGCGTGACGTTTGACGCGGGATCGCGTCGAATGACGCGCCGGCGCTGCGTCGAAAAGCGAAATTTGAGTGATGTATCTGGGCGTCGATTCCGCTATACGTCTTTCGGGGTAGACGAGCCCGCGCGCGTGTATACTGCGCGTTTTAATCGACATTCGCGCGTCGTTGTCGTCGAGTCTCTCGAGCGAGAGCCCAATCCCCGTTCTCTATAATGTATTCCAATATAACGAATTGTGTAGCAAACGGACCGGACGTGTTACCGCCGGGGGTTCGTTTAGATAATGCGCGTAAATTACCGGTTATGACACAACGACCGGCCGGCGTCGATAAATTCGAATAGCAATTATATTAGAATTTCCCTCCCCTTCCCATCCTCCTGCGATCCCTCAACGAAGCATCGTCCCATGGGAATAATAGAAATTGGACAATTTGCGGAGCAAAGTATGCATTTCGGCTTGGTTAATGTATGCGTATATACTGGCCATGAATAATCGAGCACGCGCGGCTGGATGACACGAATCTACATATAGCAGATAGGAGTCAAAAAATGGGAGTTCTTGTTTCGATCTAAAAGTGGGTCAAAATCGGATTTCAATGAACCGATGTTATCCGAAAAATGTAATTTCGGTTCTTATTTTTTGACTAGGGTGAGAAGGAAGCGGAAACTGCCCAGGGAGTCGCAATTACGAGGTCAAAAGTAACTTACAACGCTGCAAAAGTGCCATCTCCCGCCGTTATTCATAAAGTTATCTCGCGATAAGACTGTGTATTCTCCAACGTATAGATTAGCTTTCTTTAAACTGTTTCTTCCATTTCCCCCTCCCATGCCGTGGAAGGTCTCTCGCGACAATTCGTCGGATCGAAGTTTGCTGTTTTTGTTTCGCAAAAACGGTATCAATTTCCACGCGCCACAGCCATTTCGTCCAGGTAGAAACGAGCTCCTATTAAGGATATTAAAACGGCCAGATTTAATCTCGGCTAGGTTTTGCGAGAGCGGTGCAATCAAGAGACGGCGATATCCAAAACTCGCGTTCGCGGTTTTCGGAAGTGCCGCTCGGTAGGGCGCGCTTTATACGTCAGTATTAGGATAATTCTATGGAAATAGGTTATTTCGCGATGCAAATGGGGAAGAGTCGATGTTCCGTACGGTCTCGAGTCATCGACGAAGTCGAATGTCCTCGGGGATGCTCGCTCGATCATTGGAAATTAATGTAAATGGATGTCCCTCGCGTGTCCCGATCGCGAAGCTCGTTCACCTTTACGGCACCCGGTACGTTCTCGGCGTTTATCGGATTCGAAAATCCGATACGTCGCGATGATCTTCGACGGCTATTCCAGTGCTCTACCCAGTCCATCCTCGTCCTCGAGGTTCTTTAGAATTCGCTCGCGTGTTATATTCGACACGAGAGTTTAACGCGCAAAAATTTTCTCTCCTTTGAACTCGTTAGCGGAGCCCCATAAGCTCTCGTTATCGTCGACGGGCAAAGGCCTTTCTCTCGCTAGACCCGTTAAAGTTTCTAAATGCTTCTTCGCGAAAGGCACCAAGAGAGAGAGAGAGACGAAAAGGGTTAAGGAGCGATGAAGAGGCAGTGTCGCGCGTCGCTGGGCTCGCGCTAAGGGAGGACACAAACCGGGGTGGTCTTTAGAGCGACTTGGAAAGTGTGATAAATAATATTCCGGGTTCCCTATTCGGTGGCTGGTTTACCGGGGCAAAGGGCAAGTAATTAAATGGAATTATTTAGTGTTATGAAAGGACGCGTCACGAGTGCGCGAAGCGAGCGTCGGAACCGTAGTCGTCCGAGATACTCGCTGTCTATACCTTTCCGAGGTAAGGAAAGGAGAGGGGGTGAGTTCTTGACGAGAGGTTATACATAACGAGAGGGCGAGAGGGAAAGAAAGAGAAAGAGAGGAAGAGAGGGCGAAATGTACGAGAAACGTGTAATATACGATATGAAAGACGAGTTGAAAGGAATGGAGAAAATTTTATATTTTCTTTTTTTTTTTTAAATAAAGAAAGTAAGAGAAAAACGTGAAGTGGGCACGAAAGTGGAGATTAAACGATGCAAGAGTTAACTCGCGATAAATACATTCATTCTCGTTGTGTCGGATAATTGAGAAGAGAAGAACTCGAAAATTATTTTCTCATTGTCAGTACGATTATTTTCTATTTTTCGAAATGGCTTGCGAACCTTTGCGGTATATTAACTTTTCTCGTCTTCGTGACAAGCGATATTTTTTTCCAGAAAGCGAGAGAGAGAGAGAGAGAGAGAGAGATCGCAGTGTCGACATGTGGTACACGTGCGATAAACGTTTCGTCGGTGGTGGAGTGTGTGTCGCTTTATCAAAACCCCTACTTTATTATATATCTGGCTGACTGTATAGACAACTATAGTAGAGTAGCGAGTCCGTGGCGGATGTTACCCGGAGTGCGCGCATCGGCTGTCCAATATGTGAGATATTAGCCGACGATGCCCGGTTTCCTCGTGTTACTTGCACCGCGGCTCATATGAAAATATAAAAGCGAATATCCTCGAAGCCAATAAGACTTCGACTTCGAGAAATACTCGGACTTGTTTCAAACTTGCTACGGACTTTTCTCTATTAATAACGAACTCGAAACAAGATAATCCTCGGATTTTCCGTTCCTTTTCCATTCGCACGATTAACGACCTCAAGTGGCGCAAAAATAATAAAAGCCCATATTTCGGACAGGCGGCTTTCTATCGGGCGAAGTGGCTATGCAAATTTCAAGTGGCGACTCGCTCTCTTGCCCCTGTTCCCGTTTTTCCTCTTTTCCTTGCCTGCGACTCACACCGCGGCCCCGTTCGCCACTTGAAATTGCAAGAGCGCGCGAGCGGCGCTGCCACTGACATTTTTAATTATACTATAAAAATCCGAAGAGTGCGGTCATAGGCAGTAGAGATCGATAATGGCTTCGGTGATTTTATTTTTCCTTTAGCTATAACTGCCTGTACACGTGTTTTTTCCATCCCGAAAACGTTTCGTTTTTACGCACAATACACACAGAGAAAAAGGTTTATTCGACCTAAGAAATTTATGTTCTTTCAAATTTTTATCCTGTACCAAGATAAAGATTTTTATTTTATTCAAAAATCACATATTATAGATTCAGAAATTAATTTAACCTTACCTTTTTTGCATACAAATCTTGCTCCGATTAGGGGTCGGCCAAACTCCAAATCAGTTTTTTCGGCCGTATTTAAAATTCTGTTTTCTTTACCAACTGTATAAAGTCGGTAATAATGAAATAAAACAAAATGTACGAGTATCACATAAGACGAAAAAACCAGTCAAATTGTTCAACTTGAATAGCACCATTCATCGAGTCAAAATATTTGTTTTTCATAATTCACGAAACTATTTCCTCCAA
Organism: Goniozus legneri; assembly: GCA_003055095.1. NCBI lineage: Eukaryota > Metazoa > Arthropoda > Insecta > Hymenoptera > Bethylidae > Goniozus > Goniozus legneri. The sequence goes on along the minus strand of NCVS01000535.1, from coordinate 37,684 downwards.
GATTTTTCATACCCGCCCTAAAAAGTTTCTTGGGTCAAGGGAAACCACCCAGAATGGAATTATTTTTTTTCTGCGCAGTCTCTTCGAAGTTTGGTTCGAATTTTGGTTTCGCCCGCGTAACCACCCTCTATGGGAAAGCTTCCGTGCTACACACCCCTCGCGCGTCTCCGGCCAGTCAAACCAGATGCAGTGCTCGTGTGACTCACGACTCTTCATAAATAACCGATGACCGCCGAGAGATCCCACGATACCGCGGTTGGATATTTTTACTACCTCTCTCTCGCGGTCGTCGCTATACCGTGGCGTGCACCTATACAGAACATTGGTGTTGGTGGGCCGGCTAGGAATTGTTCAACGCCAGGGAATTCAATTTAAAATTCTTGCGAGATCCTCCGGGCTGCCTTACGGTCGTGCGCTTAATATATTTTTCAAGATAACACGAGGCACGTGTTTCGATAGACGCGGGTTTTGCGAAAAATAAGAATTTCTCTCTCTCTCTCTCTCTCTCTCTCTCCTCCTTGTTCCTCTACCCAAACTGTATAACGACGTAATCCAATATTCAAGAATCGCGTAGGCAATTAAAGCAAAGTTCGGGTCCGCTGTAACTCTCGGAGTTGTAATTTGCCGTGTCAATATATGTATATAGAGGCAAACGGAGTCGCGTGACCGTACGTATTTCGTTCCGTATTCCGTACGAATTCCCGGGGTCTTTATCAAAGGGTAATTGTGTCCGGGGCTACCATCCAGGGACTCCCATTGGCCACTCCCAATGACAAATTCCCGAATAGTTTCCAATTTGTCAACCGTGGGCGAGGCAATAACGGAGTGGGGAGGAGGTGAGGGGTAGGTAGGGTGGGAGATAGGTCACCGTAAATCATAGCAACAAGTTTCAAACTAATCGTCTAGCGGTAATACGAAGATCTATGAATCCACGCGAGACACCTAGCGTCCTTTCCACCGAAAGACTGGCGTCGAGTGAACCATAATTCGTCCGGATTGGTTTATCGTGGTGCTTAATTAACGAGCCGCTCGTTACGTGATCGAGTGTGCACTCATCGGGATTTCGCATTATTGCCACGCGCCACTCGAGCGAGTTTGTATTTTACTATTTTCGCGGAAAATCGGAACGCACATCGCCGCCGGTGATATTTCGAGATTGAGCGGGTAATTGTGGCACGGAGAGTCCGTATTATAGCGAAATTGCGGCTTTTCCAAGTACAACGGCGAGCTTCTTGTATGGTAATAGGAGCGGCGCGCTCACGCGATCGATGAGCCTCGGGAGGAAAATTAGCGGCCGACTTGTCGTTCGATTAACCTTCTCCCACTCGTTCCCCTCCCCCTCCTAACTCCCCTCCGGCCTCTCGGCTGCTACAATGCTCGATCTTCTTCAGCGCCTCGTATTGTTGAAATTACCGACAGGGGAACGCGAAAGTCGACGCCGGCTACTCAAACAAAAGATCGCGGAACAGCCCGCCTTCGCCCCCGTCACACCATAACCACCCCATTTCCGCTTTCTCTCGCCTCGATCTCGTTTAGCTCACCCTCTCGACGATCGACTCTGTCTGCGAATTCAACGCCGGAACTCGACCGAATTTTCCGCGACAACGGCCTCGTCGTTGTGTCGATAGTTTAACCTTTTTCAATCGAAAAATTTAATCTTCTCATGAAATGCGATTTTCGGCTTGTGCTTAGGAAATTCTTCAAATTACGAACGAGTATTCTCTGTGGAGTAATAGAAAAAATTATTATTATTTTAGGAAACAATAACAGATATTAAAAATAGTATACTCTCAATGTTAACGCGATTTTTAATATTTTTGAGAATTTCATACTATTTTGAAAAATAAAAATTGTAAAATAGACAAGTAATAGCTTGTCTTCAACAGCGAAACTAAAATTTAAATTAACGAACAAACAACATTTTTTCGCATCCAGAGGAGATTACTTCCAGAGTCTCGTATAATCCGGTATCTCTGTTCATTAAATTACGGCAATTTTGATGATCATAGGTGCCGTTCGGCGACGCACTTCATACCATAGCGAGTACGACGGTCGTTTCGAGATAAATCGAGCACTCCCGGTAGCCTCGTTTCGTTGTACGCATTTATACATATATTCTCATATGAAAGCGTATATATAGTCAAAGCGAATGGCCGCGAAAGAGTTGAATGGGCTTGGAGAGGCTTCCGAAGGCGCGAAAGAAAAGGGCTTTCGACGATTTTCATTCCCGCCAGCGGGAGAGAGAGAATCGCTCGATATGCAAAATCGCTGAATACGGGACCGTAAAACGCAGGCGGCGTGTACTGCAATATGGCGAGTATGGGATCCTCTCTCGCTTCTTCTCGATGTCCTCGTCTCGCTCGAGCCCTGAATTGAGATATTAACGCGCTTTCGTTCGCCCCGAATGTCCCGCACGGACTCCGGGGGTAGTCCCGGCACCCGGCTTAATACGATTAGAAACGGAAAACACGCGTTTCCATCATAACCGCGAGAATTCTAGCGGACGGCCACCGATCGATAACGCAAATCCGATTTTCCGAGTACGAGATCGTTCGTAGCGATAAGTTCGAATCGAAGCGAATTTCATTCCGTGATCGTTCCTATGCGTCATATGAATTTATCGAATGCGGTATATAACCAAACCTACACTAATCTCGATACACGTGTATACGCGGGTTGAGAAATATTATCACATTTTTATTGCGATGTATAGCGTATTCAATAAAAGATACATTATTCCTCTACAATGGAAATCGATTATGCGTCTCTCACCTTTGTTACGGGCCTTGAACGAAAAATTGGACTTTAATTAGAGTAATATCGTTAATGAGTAATGCAGTTGCTCAGATGAATCACCCATCCACGTCGTCCAACTTTATCGCGATGCATTTGAAAATCCTTTTATCGCTTTCATTTACTTTTTATTAATATTTATTTCGACTCGGCAAACTTTTTGCAAGTCCGATACGCTTTCATCGTTTCGTTTCAACATGTTTATATTTATCGATAAATTTCTCACTCGATAACTTGATTTTAAACAAGAATTTCAAGAGCGTGCTAAAAAAAGATCAGAGAATGAAACACTGAAAGAGAAAGGTTAAAAGAGAGAGAGAGAGAGAGAGAGAGAGAGAGAGAGAGAGAGAGAGAGAGAGAGATCGGGCCGTTTTGTGGAAGCGTCGGCACACACGTTTGTACGGTGGGTTGCCCGACAATAGGCATTGTACACCCGCCATAACCAGGAACCGAACGCGACAGCGCCACGCCGGCATTGTCCGAGTGTCAGCCGTGGTCCTCTCTCGCTCTCTTGCTCTCGCTGCCAACCTTGCACGCTCCTTTTCCCACCAATGCCGTAACTGACTCTTCTACACATACACACGTACGCGAGAGTCAGACCAGCGCGTTACGCTTTCCACGCGCTCGTTCATTTCAACCCTCCTCTCTTTCTCCCTCTCGTTCTCTCTCTTTCTCGACGAATTGCAGTTTTCCGGCTTGATCCAGGTTAACCCTCTCCGACGATTTTCGCAAGATCATGCACTGGAATTGAATCTTTTTTCCTCCTAGCACTCATTGTTTCTGTTTCACGATAATCAGAATGTTCGTGGCTCGTTCAGTTTAGGGGGAATAGTGTGGGAAGACTACACGCTCTTGTCGATTAAATCACACGAGGTTCTTTTTTTCGCACAATCTCGAGTGTGTCCTAATTTCGAGCCGAAAATTAGTTCAGACAAACAGTTCACCGGAATAATCGAAAATCTGATTATACCGCGATTAGCCGAAACAAGAAAGCCGCAGATCGAGCGATAAAATCGGCGTACTCTCGTTGCGCTTTCGATTAATTAATTGTCAAGTCCGATTTGCCGAATAGCATTAAAAGCTACTTTTTGGAATCGATTAAGCGGAAAAATGCGACATTTTTCAATGTCGCATAGCGCCGAGCGTCCAGAGCACCTGTCGCGTGTTTATCGCGACACGATTATACGATGAGTCGATAAAACCTCGCGAGTGGAAGGGAGGAACAGTTTGCACGGTAGCCCGATAAAAATTCACCGTTCGATCGAGTATATAAACCATCGCGGATCGAATTGCAATATTAGTTCGCAATAGAGTATCGTCTCGAAAGAACAGCAAAACTATCCAACTCATCAACATGAAGGGTGAGTATCATCGAGAATATTGCACGGAAAAGAAGTGTGTCGTGAATTTTACTACAATTTAGATTACATAAACTTTAATAGTAACATATAGGATAACACCATTTGTTGTTACATTTACTATAGTCAACTAGTTACATGGATTGGAGTACCGTTCATAAATTTTAGAGTAACAAAAATATCAAACGATAAAACACGAAATTATAACTATATATTTCAACTTCACCTAAAATCGACGGAAAAATACTTGTTGTCGTGATAAACAAAATTTGCAAAAATACAAGTTTGGTGTAGTAAAATTTACAATACATTTTGTCCTCGTATCTACCTAAAATGGACGAAACTGGCATAAAATCTAACTGATGTAAAATTTTCGCCGCGTGCAGTTATCGCTTACGTTGCTCTCTTCGCCTACGTGGCTATCATCTACGCCGCCGAAGATGCCCAACCGGCTCCGATCGTGTGCCCACCAGTGAACGGTGTCAACGCCACCCTCTTGCCTAACCCGTACAACTGCAACAGCTACTTCGTATGCGAGAGCGGCACCCCGATCGCGATGAAGTGCCCCAAGGGTCTTCACTTCAACGCCAAGGAGAACGTTTGCGACTACCCCGCGACCGCCAACTGCAAGGAAGTAAAACCCTAAGTGGCGAATGTCAGTGTATATGCACTTACATATCGACACACGACTGAAATTCTTAAAACGGTAGTCAATGCACGACGATGCCAGCTACATCCTCGTTTTTTTAGCCAAAAATTTATTATTTATTCAATTCTATTATTGTATCGTTAGGATATTGGGTTTATAGCGAGACCTGTGTATTTTTACTCTGTTTTAATAAAATTATCTATTTTTCCAATGTAAGAGAAGTGATTCATTTCGTTACTTTTCTCAAACGCGACAGAAGAACCCCCGATTCCTTTTTGCACGGGGAATACCGCGAGTGCACTTTTACCGAACAAGTCGCTTCATGAATGAAACAACCCCCTTCCAAAACCCCTCATGGCTCTCTTGCTCACCCGGACTCGTCTTTTCTTCGCCATGAAATGAACTTTCGGAGGAAGTCCGTTTCAGGGTTCGCCTTTGGTTCGTTCCGGAATGGGCTTTGGTTTTCGTATTCGATTCTGAGCGTGCAGAGAGCAGAAGAGAGAGAGAGAGAGGAAGGGTGTACAATGTGCCGTAAGAGCGGTAAAACGAAGCAGCGCCTTGGTTGAAAAGATGCCGAAAACGAAAACGGGAATTGCTTCGTGTTCTCAAGGCCGTCGCGCAAAAATAATATCGCAAATAATCCTTATCAGGCGTTCGATTGTCGTGCGTCAGGCACAGATAAATAGGTGAATGGGTGGATTAAATTACTGATAACAGTAAATCTATGTTCACCGATAAAACGAGACTCGTTACGACGAGCAATGTATTTCGCATTTCCGTCAACAACGTTGATACCCCGACGAATTGCGAGCAAAGTTTATATATTATTTATCTCGTGAGTGCTCGAACCTCTCGGCCTCTCGTAATGTTTGGACTTCCTATACGACATCTTTGCGAATGTGTATCGGCCACTCGAACGACCTTTGAACCTTGGGATTCCCCGTACGATTTATGTTTAAAAGCCTTGGATTTTCATCTACAGACAGAACAAAATTTGGTGTTTGTTTGAATATTGTTAACAAAATATCTTAGAAATAGATATACGTTGTTTGAACTACATGCAATAATTTAATTCAAATACTCATTTCAATTATTGTAGAATAATCATCTTAGATAGATAGATCATCTTAGATCTTAGTCATCTTGATTCTTGAGAGTCGAAAATCAAAATTGTATAAAAGTACTCATTCATCAGACCCCGTAAATCGAAATTCCTTCTCAGAGACTGGAGACCGTGGAATAGCCGCAAGAGCCGGTGTAAGAAAGCTTGTATACAGAAGCGAAAATAAAAGGCGAATTTCGCGCTCGCGTTAAAAGAAAATAAGTATCGTTTACGAGAGTGGAGAACAAAAGCAGATCAAAAGGTATCAAGGGGGATAGGACGCGAGGGTGGAAAAATAAACGTAACAAAAGAGGGACGGAAGCTGAAAGATAGTAAACATTCCGGTAACAATGAAAAAGAGATACCGGACGAAAGTTCGCGTCGAGAGTGGCATAAGAGGCAGATGGAATAGCGGATGGGGTTGGAAACACGTTTAAGCATAAGGGTGTGGATGTAGCTTTGGATGCGTGTATATAAGAGAAACGACAGAGGGGGGGAGAGAGAGAGAGAGAGAGAGAGAGAAAGAGGGAGAGGGAGGGACACTTAAATTCCCTATTTCGTTCGACTCCCAATGCACCGACGGAGTTTGTCGGCTGCGTCTTCGTTCGTCAGTTAATGTCGTATTTTCGTAGTGAAAAGGGGAAAGAGGGTGGAGGATGACAGAGAGAGAGAGAGAGAGAGAGAGAGAGAGAGAGAGAGAGAAAGAGGAGAGTAAGACCCGGCACCAGGAAGGAAGGAAGGAAGGAAGAGAACGAACCCACCCAGTTCTGAAAAATGGGGAACGACGAAACGGATCGGGATTTTTTATCGACGCGAGTCAGCTACCGGCTGTTTCCGTTCACTCGCATCACTGTATGTTCATTTTATCATCGCTTACATCTAGCAGGTCGTCTCATTCTTTTCCTTCCATCGAGCCACCCCCGTCAGCGTCACCTCGTCCCCCTCCTAGATTCTCTTGCCTTCCTTTCGAGCCCCACGGCGAGTTCGCCGTTTATACTCTTCACCCGTTCGCTCTATATTCCCCGTCGGATCATTTTAGCTCGAAAACCTCGCGCAGCCTGTATCGTCCGGAAGAGTAAACGAGCGATGAATAAACATGGATATCATTTTTTCTCAGAAAAAAAAGAGAAAGAAAAGGTTTCTGTGCAGAAATCCACACGATGTCGAAAATTCGTGCTTCTCTCGAAAGAAACTCCTTAAATTAAATTTTGAAGCAATTAGTAAAAAAAGAGCGAGAGAACGACGAGAGAAAAAGGAGAGAGAAAGATAAACTAATTTAATTTCCACGTAAAAACCCAGCTACGCGACAGCCGAATACCGAGCGTGGTCCGGCCTGCATTAAATTCCACGCGAAACTTTCTTAGATTACAAACTACCCGGACAGGGAGGGACATCGGGTAGAGGAGCATTCCCTCTCTCGGGCACGTCGGAAAACTTTATTGCGCGACTCGGGGATCCCGTGGCGCGAAATCTCTTTGTTACACGTATCGACGAATTTCGCGTAAAAAAGGGACGAGTCGTTCACCGGTGTCCCCGAGGAAATCAAATTATCGGCGTGTGCGCTGGGTAAGTAGGTATGACCACGCGGAGAAATTGTAAAGAGAGAGAGAGAGAGACAGAGAGAGAGAGAGAGAGAGAGAGAGAGAGAGAGAGAGAGAGAGAGAGAGAGAGAGATAGAGAGAGAGAGAGAGAGAGAGAGATAGGGCACAGCTCGCAGAGCGCAGGTGCCGAACGGTTATTGCTTTCGACCGGCGAAATTTCGCGGACACCCCGTAGCGGTTGGATCGAGGGACTTTCCGGCCGCCATGGAGGGCAATTACCCCACTAAATATTCACAAGTTCATTACGCGAGCAGAGTTGGACGGTCTCCCCCCACACACATACACACTCTCTCTCTCTCTCTCCTGCTCATTCTCACTCACACATTGGCTCTCTTGCTTCAACCCTTCGTCATTACGAGCCCTTTCGTAGACTGCTCAACGCGACCAATGTCCTCCGCACGCGCTTCAAAGCTGTTCTTTATTGCGCGCGTGTGTGGCGAGACGGCATTGAATTCGTTAATCTCCCCGTACGCGAAATGCCCAACCTCGCCCGAAGAAATTTCCAGCCGAATCTCGAGATACTAGTTTTTATCTGATTTTCGGCTATAGCCTCGATCGATACGAATATTGGGTCATTGTCAAAATGATTTCGGCTCGTGTCAAGAGCGGTGTGTGTATACAGAAAGATAAAGACTGTTTGCACAAGGTTGTCTGCGCGATTGATAATAACCGCTTGTGCTCAACTAAGCGAGTCTATAATCAGCCGATTCGGCAAATCAAGGTAGAATTATGAATTTATAATTCGTCGATAATTCGATGACTCGATAATTGCGAAAAATGTTATTTCCGAAAATTACGATTAGATAGGCGGACGGTAATCCAATTAGCCGAACGACTTTCGCGAGTATCGTCGATTTTATATCGCGAGGCCGTCCCGACCTCGGAGTATCGGAAAAGTCGTGGATAATGATGAAAATTCGTTATCTCTAATGAGGATTAGCCGATGTTTATAGAATAGACTTTGAGATAGTCAAAAAAGTGATGTAATTAACGAGGTCGTTCTGCATTATCTTTGGAATACGATACTTCCTGGGAGTCGAAGATTGTAGAGGCCGCGCCTAATCGCGCGATCGTCGTTGTAGTTGTGTTGTCTGTTTTCCAACTTATCTCGGTATTAAAATGCACTCGCTTATTCGCATGCGCTACGCATTCTGGGCGTAAACGAAAAAATTGTCACAAGAAGCAGATCTTAATCCAGGGGCAATTATTTTTTTATCGTGTCACCCCTCTACATTCGGTTCCACGTTCGCAATAGAAAGAGTAAAAGCTGGAGAGAAGGAGAAAGAGAAAACGAGAACTATTTTGAGCGAACAAGGTCTGAGGTTTTCGACGAAAAGCTCATAAAAATTTAATAGATCGTTCGATACGAGCACAGTCTTAGACTTTTTACGACTTATAAATGCTTCGTTTGACCGAAAACAATTTTTCTCGGATCGGGAGTGACGGAAATGCCAATTCACATTGCTATTGGTCACCGTTCACCTCTCCCCTCTCCCTATCCTTTCCTGTTCGTGATCGTTCTGAAAAATTTTATGAAACAGCCATACGCGTTCACGCCCGACACTTTTCGTTCTCGACGAAGTAATTCGCGATAACAAACCCGCTCGAAGTCGTTGATCGCGATCATTTTCGATAACGAGAAATTTTTTTATCGAGGCAGAGTATCGATCTCGACTTGGCGAACTCGCCAGAGTACAGCTAGTGTTTCTCGGGACAAGCCGAATTGGATTACCCGGTGCTCGTACATCGATCGTCGTTATCGCGATCCGATAACACCTCCAAGTCTCGTAGTTTCTTCTTTCTTTTGAGTTTTCGTCACCTCTCGGCGCATTTATAATTCCATTTCGCTGCCACTTTATGAAGATATCACGAATAGGCAAGAGCCGTGTCGACGGTGACGAAACGGGCGCCGATATGACGTGGGGGAGGTTACGAGCTCGCCGCCAGATGCTCGAATCCGGATTTACGATATTGGCTCGCGACGCCACCTGAACCAGTCGCGCGCGCGATTGCCACACGCGCGGTCTTTTGCGAGCTAGCTCGTCCTTTGTTTATTCCGCTCTCTCCTTCATCCAATCTTCGTTTCGCATCTCTAAATGCATCCCCGACAACGCGCGAGACACTCGACCGTTTCCGAATGTTACCACGTGTTAGCGGTTACCGGCAATTTTCTCCTTTTTTTTCATTTCTCTCTCCTGGTTTTCCTCGAACGAAATTGCCTTTTTTCTCTCCTCGAAATCGACCGGTTTACACGGCTTTTCGAGTCCGACAATTCTCGCTCTATCTGTGTGGATAGTAAAATTGTTCCTGGAAGAGTTTTTTTTTCACTACCCAAGAAGGTAAAGGTGTTCTTTCAGCTAGATAACTGTTCGTTAAATTTGCGGCAGATTTGTTTCATTTGAATCTTTATTAATCGAGTTGGCGAGCCAATTTCAACACTGAACCTACGGATACTTTTTGTATGCTGGTTCTTTCATGTATGTTTGTTTCTATTTTTTCAAATAACTATCTACACGAAAAATATTAGATTTAATATTATTCGGTGTTAGAATAAAATAATAATTTCAATTTGAATATTAACCAGTCATTCTGACCCACGTGAGTTTCATTTTAAGAATAATTTTGTCGTGTTACCAATTTTCGGGATCGTACATTTTTGCTGCTCCATATCTACGGGCATCTAGGTGATATTTTTTTAGCCTCGCAAACGGAGGATTTTCGACGCGTCGAGTTTTCGTGAATTTTCGCGGGCGACGGTAATGGATAGCGCCCTAGAGTTCCTATGGGCGAATTTATGTACTCGCCGATAGCGCTCGCAATATAAATGAGATTTTAAGTATACCCAGGCAGAGCGAGCGAGCGAGCGAAAAAGAGGGGGAGAGAGAGCGAGAGAGAGCGAGAGAGAGAGAGAGAGAGAGCGAGAGAGAGAGAGAGAAAGGAGTGTGCACACGCGCTTCCACCACTCTTCTCGCTCGGCCCCCGAGGCTCGAGCATATTTTCTATTTTCCGCGACGAAAAAAGGGACGCGATAAATAATCAAAGCATAAATCTCGTCGCGTGGCTCGGACGTATTCGATCGCTTAAAGTGCGCTCTCGGCGAGTAGTGAAGAGTACGAGGGAAGCCATTATTCTCACTCGCCTTTGCGCACGGGCCTCTTTTCGAACTTTGAACGAGAGAAAAAAATTTTTCACGGCCGAAAACTTCACTGGTTTCGTCCTTACGCACGAGAGGATACGACGAGGTGAAATTTGAATGACTCCGAAAGGGGAGAGAGAAGGGCGGACCGAATGGCATGAATCTCATTACGACGTCGGACCCAGACTCATGCTCGAAATGAACGAATTTACAGTTTTTAATATTTGCTCATCGCGGTATAAACCCCAACCCCTCCGGGGGTACTGGCGGCGTCGACGATGAGCTCTCACGGGGAAAGCGGGCGCGCACGTTTCGCGCAAAACGCGGTTATTACTCGCGTCTCATCTTTTTTAAAAGCCAGAACAGCCCCCGGTCTTGCACCGACGACGTTTCAGCTCCGGATACGAGATTAGCGCTCCTCCTCCTCTCTCTCTCTCTCTCTTCTTCATCTCATTCTCTCACGTTGAATGAATGTGCAAAATACTTTTCGCTCTGTTTCGATACAATCCTCTCATTTGCGATTTTAACCGGCGAGAGAAAAAGAAGGATCAGATCGTTGGGAAGTTTCGATATAAGAGGTGGATGAGTGCACACGGACGCTAGGTGAGAGCGATTCTCGTGGCCGAGAAACGCACACGACGTTCTTATAACGTCGATGAATAGAAAGGTAATGAATCGCAGTGGACACCGACACGGAAGAGGCGAGTCTGGCTCGAACGAAAAATAGTCTATGGCCGTAGACCCTCCAGCGACTACTTCAGCCCGGTCCAGTTGCTCAAACGCTCGATATAGTTAAACACACACACTCACACAAACATGCGGGAGGTTGAATTAAAGCGAAATCCATAGCTGTGGTACAGCCTAGCGACATTTACGCTCCGGTGTGCATCTTCGTGCTCTAAAACGATGCGCTATTTATGTTCTCGACTACTGATTCTCAATATTTCGGTCTCTTTGGTTCAATTTTGAATTCTTCCTTTACTGAAAAAGCAGAGAAAAATAACAAATCTACACTGAGAGAAATTTCCTGGCAAAATATAAATCAAATTACGGAAGTTATAATTATTAGTTTAATTTCTCATGGTCCTTTAGCCGAAAAATTTTTGAGTCTAACCTCACAATTATCGACTACGCGACACAAGCTGCCATATATGGAACATCGATCGATCGGAAATATCGTTCTACATATAGGGACCGCTCACGTATGCGATGGAAATCACTTTCCTCGGTTAAACGGAAAAGCCCGGGGCGACGTTCCCGAAATAACCGAATCATTTAGATTTCGAGGACGACGCGCGATAAGAAGCGGTCTGGGATGAGCGAGACGGTGGAGACGGAGCGAAAAAAAAACACACGCGCACATACAGACGGGGAAAGAGTTTTTGGAGCAAAGCCGCCGACGCTTTTATCGATACAGACGGCCCCGGGAGCGCTCCTATAGTCGTGTGTTTTTACTTCGCGCGGATATAAACGCCGTGGAGGTTCGTGTCGAGGGCGTCCGTGTGTCTGGGTTCGACCCTACGCTCGCACACCGAAGCCTCGTGCGCCGTAAACGATCCGACGAAGGCCCCTGAAGCGAGCGCGCGAATGAAAATTGACGCGCGAACGAGCCGCGAACGAAGAAAATTTCGATCGATATACCTTCAGCGGGGCTGTCGCTCGACGAGTTTATCGATTCCCTCCAAGCCCGTTTCGCTCCATCCGCTGGCTCGACGATGATTTATATTATAAGAATCTCTTTTTCCGTTTTTCATTGTAGAATGGAACTTTTTTTTCCATATCGTGAATGTAAAACAAACTGTTGTCGCGAGATAGAACGGGAGCATTGACGCGAGTGGATTAATTCATTCCGAGTTAGCGAATCGACAGTGTCGTGAGAGCTTGTATAATAAAATCCGGAGCGAAAAAACGAGCGATATTTTAAAAGAATAATTTTATTCGCCATCAACGTAACGTTATCCGGAATCGCGCTCGTAAACGAAGCTAAAGAAGAAAGGAGAAAAAAAAACAATTCGCGTCGCGATACGTATTGAGATAGCATCGAGAGAGCGAGGAGAAAAAAAATTTGTTTGTAGTCGTAAGCGTCCGTTTAGCGCGAAATAAATTACACTTCTCACTCTCTCTTTCGTTCTCTCTCCTTTTTTCTCGTTCGCGCTCGCGATGCGGAGGCGATCGGCCTTAAAGAGCATCGTGCGAGTGGCACGGGGTGTTTTGCTCGCAACGATAAAAAAGCGAGTGAGGCACGGCAAAAAGCGGACGCTTGAGAGATAGAAAAGAACGAGAGAATGAGAGAGAGAAAGAGATCCACGAGATATTCGCGAATCCGGAGCCTCGAAGGTGATACAGTCGGCAGTGTTGCGAGAGTAAGAGAGAGAGAGAGAGAGAGAGAGAAAGAGAGACAGAGAGGGGATGGGGTGGCAGGCCAGTCATAAACGACGAGAATCGGAAGAAAAACTGCTAAACGAAAACGCCTGCCCCGGAAGGATCGGGACGAGCGATCTAATGGGGAAAATAATGGATTTTCGACAGTAAAGATCGCACGGGCAGATCGCAGCACCCTCCCGCATTCTTCTTCCTCGCTCTCTCACCCTCTCACTCCTTCCGAGATCTCACTCTTTCGATCTCACCTACTCACCCCTGTTTATACTCGCCGGACCCAATCCAGGATCTATCCCTTTTGTTTCGCGCCACTCGGGTCTATTCTCCTTAGAAAGTGCCGGAGAAGTCGATCGATCGTTAAATCTCACTGGGCGTCTATGAAATTTCAATAACCCATTAACCGTGGGGTCCCGTGCATCGTATCGTAATTTTCCAATTTGCCCGCGATATACCGTAGCACCCTCCTAAGAACTCGATTAGCTTTGACCTTGGCGTGAAAGTGACGCCGGGTTATACACGGTGGCTCTCTCCGGGCGATTCAATTTTGTCTATCTGTGGGGTAGAATCGCGCTGGCGCGCTGTAATAGACTTTTGCCGGGCTTAACGAGCGAGATCGTCGGTCACGATTCATTCTCTCTCTCTCACTCTCTTTCTCTTTTCCTCGTTCTCTCGCTCATTTCAATTGTAACGTTGCAATATATAATGCATATTCCGTGAGAGGAAGACTAAAACGTTTTTCGACCCCCTTCCGGGTAAATTATCGGGGGCTAATTGATTGTTTGCCAAAATTTTATGCGGTTTCTGCTATCCAGGGGCTTAGCGTATCCTGACCCGTCGTTCCGTCGAACGCGCCACGATGGTCGGCATCGCGGTCTGCCCATGGATTTACCGTGCCGCGTCACGCCAGCCCCCTCTCACATCCGAAGGGTGAGAGAGAGAGAGAGAGAGAGAGGATGCACCTGCAACGGCTCGCATGCTACACAATACGCCCACGCGAGAGACGTCCGCGATTACGCAAAAAAAAGCGGCGATGTTTGCAGGCACAAAAAATTATACCTATACGTTTCGCGATGGCACCCAGAGCGCGCGAAACTTTCTTCCCGTTTTCTCTCTTTATCTCTTCCACCTCTCACCCCCTCCACCTTTTTGTTTTTCGTTCAGTGCTCGGTATATTCCGCCTCGCATCGCGTGTCTGCCCACCCGCGGCACTATTTTATTCTCAAATTTTCGTGTTATTTCGTCCGCCTTTTTTCAAAAGTCTTCCTCCCCCTATCTGACCAGTCCGCAAAACGCGCTGCAACCAGCCGAGGTAGTTTTCAGGCTCGGAGCGAGAAATCGTCGAGGGTGAGTCAGGGGGATGGAAAAAAATTATTCCGTTTCGTGAGGTCGGCGCGTTACGCGAATCCGTTTCTAATTGAACGTCGAGGCATCATACTTAAAACTATTCGGCTCGATTCTCCCTCTCTCTCTCTCTCTCTTACTCTTGCCGTCTCATTTATATACTGTATACATAGTCACGACGGCGTAGGATTCCTAACGAGACCTCTAAATCAAACGCCGTCGCTGTTTACGCTCAGCCGCTATGCGCCTCTCGGATTTATACCTCGTTATCACGATATTTTTGGATTCTCGCGTACGACCGGGCTAAATTCCCCCTTTTTCATCCCCCTCAAACTCTCGAATTATATCCATGGAGAAATTTTCATTTATGGTAATGAAATTACTTCCGCGTGCCCGGTACGAGAGAGTGTAAGACAAAAGGTAACGCGCGTAGAGAAAAAAAAGAAGAGAGGGAAGACGGAAATGACAAGGGGGATGAAATCGTTAAAGAGGGTGGGAGCGTGTGTTTCGCGAATTGATTTCACGGAATCGGCAGGCATTCGAGAGGTCGATTCAGCACGCGGAGAGAGAGAGAGTGAGAGCAAACGTCGGAGATTCGTAATGGTGGCGCGTGGTGGGCTTGCGTAAGGGCGCAAACGGAGGCCCGTTAAGGGGAAGGGGGTGGGGTGGCGTGCAGTCTATCGTAGATTAGCGACTCGATCCATTAGAGAGTGATTTAGTCCGACGCTCGTGTGTATTCCGTACTCTCTCGACTCGGCGTCACGCATACAAATACTCCCTTCTCTATTTATCGCGCTTGATTTCTCCTTCGAGATCGTTCATCCTTTCTTCGAGAATTCCTTGGGTTTATTTTCGACGATTTATGATGGCACAGTTGCGCGAATGCAGTGTAATTGTGAGAGAGAGAAAGAGAGAGAGAGGGAGAGGATTGCATCCCACATATGCAGTCGCGTGTTTGTGACCTTAACGAGGGCTACGTGTAGGCGAATTACAGCTGAGCACCCGCTGTATCCTATTCGCCGCGACACATAATCAGCCTAAATGAAGTATACGCGCATCGGGGACATATTCCGCTGCGATAGCCGTGCGTGACGCCATTTCGGACCCTCTCTCTCTCTCTCTAATTTACCTTCGCGCGATCTAACCCCTATATCGGCTCGCACGTACCAGCACGCGTGCACGCGAGAATTCAACTCTCCCTCCCCTCACCCCTTTTTGGACGATCCCGTTCCCTATTGGCTTGTCTTTTCAATTCGCAATGCACCTGGCGTTCATTCCCACTCGAGTGAAATTTTTTTTTTTTCGTCTTCGACTCAATTTTATGCCGCCCGTATCGCATTTTTTTGTTTATATCGTGTCTCTCTTTACCTCTCGCTCCCTTCCGGCTCGCTGATCTCATTTCGGATTTCGTATCGTTCTCATCTGCAATTTGCATATACGACTGCTCGTTTCATGCACTCGGTAACGAGTACACGACCGTGTACGCGATTCGGTCATCGATCGAATTAGGCTCTGGTTTCCAATTTTGATGTTGTCGATTGTACAAAAAAAAAAAATATTTAGTTAGAAAAGTTTTTTTACAGCCTAATTCTTTTTAGGAAGTGATACAGACAATCTCTGACAACACAGAATGTTCAATATGTCAGAGGTCGTTCCCAAAATAATAAAGATGGAAAGCAGAGAGCAATAAGGTACACTAAATACTTCGGAAAAATGGTTGAAATTCATTAACAATTATTTTTCTTACTCCCTCGATCGGAAGTACGTATTTTCGTCCCTGATTCCACGGCAGAAAGTTCATTTTCATGCATTGGTATAACTATACGTACGCCCTCTATACGAGTGGGAGTAAAAACTAGCCGTGTGCACGGTATTCAATTTTTTCGCTCGTATAGCCTCAAAATTTGTTGAAAGCGTTCATTAGTGAGTATCATTTAGAAGTGATTGAAATGTAATAAAAATTAAAATAATTAAAAAAAAATATGAAAGAAATATCGTCCGATGGATCTTCCGATGAGGAAGAAGTGACGAGAAACTTTGACGCTGAAGCAGAATTAATAGTTGAAACCGACTCCTTACCGAAGAAATCGGCTGACAAATATATGCTTATATATAACACCTATAAAAAATGGAAACAACAAAATAATAATGCTTTATCTGAGTCTGAAGAGAGTAATCTAATCGTATATTTTAAAAGTTTAAGTACAAAACTAAGTCCATCAACTTTGTGGAGCATACATTCAATGTTGAAATCTACGTTAAAAGCTCGAAACAACATTGATATTGGTAAATTGCATATATTAAAAGGTCTAGTAAAAAATAATGCTAAAGGTCATAGACCTGAGAAATCTGCTGTCTTAACGTGGGATGAGGTTATGAAATTTATAAATGATGCCCCTGACTACAACTATTTAGCCCATAAAGTATGTATTTACAAATATTTGTTTTAATTATTTAATTAATTAATTTATTTATTTCTATCTTTATTTTAAATTTCAAGATCGTGTTAATCTTTGGAATTTGTGGAGCTACAAGATGCGAGGAACTAAAAGATCTGCAAGTTGCTGATATTGAAGATTTTGGTGGGAAATATCTCGTGTCCATTAATGACTCAAAACATGGTTTACCTCGTTAATTTTTAATCGGTTCTTCTTTTTATGACAAAGTAAAGAAGTATATCTCGTTAAGACCTCAAAATTTCAATACTGAAAGGGTTTTTATACAATTTTTAAATGGCAAGTGTCAACGTCAAGTAATTGGGAGAAATAAAATCGGTCAGATTCCTAAAATCATAGCTGAATATTTGGGTTTGGCCAACTCACAACGTTACATTGGACACTGCCTCCGCAGAACGTCAGCTACATTATTATCAAACTCTGGGGCAAATATTACAATACTAAAGCAATTGGGGTGATGGAAATCTACCAATATAGCAGAAGGTAATTCTTTTATTTGTCAAAAAATAATAAATATGAATTTTTTGGAAGTATTTTGGATGGTATATTTATATCTATATATTTACAGGTTATATTGAAAACTCATTGTTAAACAGACTAAAAAATCTTTGATAGAATCACTCATGCAGCTAAGAATCAATCAAATCCCCAACCATCTACAAGTGAAATTAATACAACTAACAATAAGCCAAAAAGCTTAGATCAAAAGGAAAAATCGTCACCAGTAGAAGTCAGTTGTGATGATTTTTCTGAAAACTTTAACTTGGATGACATATCAGAAACAGAAATTGATAAGTCATTTGTACCAGAGACAACAGAAGAACCAGAAAAATCTCTGCCTTTGTTTACTACAGCAAACAACAAAATAATAAATATTTTTATAATTATTAATAATTTTTTAATTTTTAATAATAAATATGACATGCATCAGTATTATTAACATACATCACGGTTCCGTGCTTTCGACCGGGTAGCAAGAAAAACAGTATACACTACAAGGGCCGAAGATGGGAGATTCCTGCACTGCGCGTCGACTGCCCGAGGCGACGCCTCCGCCCTTGTAGTGTAATATACTATTAATGTACTTTATTTAATATTTTCGCTAAAAACAGAGAACGATATTTGATAACATTACTTTACCAATTAAAAATACAATTCATTCATCGATTTATTTTCACGTCAATGTTTATCAATTACACTAATAGGAAAACAAAAAACCTACTGTGGGATGACAGATATCAGAATAAATTTAATTCGTTATTTTTCAATCTGAGTAAGCTATCATTTAGTTACCGAAATTACATTGACAAGAACTTATACTTTTGATAACTGAGAAAGACGGTATCAAATTTTCAAATGGAGAAACCTTGACGGACGAAATTCTTTCTCGCATCGAGTAGTTTTCGTGAAAATCAGTGAATATCGTATCGAGGGTTGTTTCGGTACAATGAGGTAGGCCATTCGTTGTGGCTGGATTGCGAAAACGTAGGAGGCAGGAATACGAGGTCGAGGTTTGGTAAATGCAGAGAGAGAGAGAGAGAGAGAGAGAGAGAGAGAGAGAGAGAGAGAGAATGAGATAGAGCTAGAGCGTGTTGAAACGTCCGCGTTCCGCGCAGCGAGTCCCTCGGGCGCGATATGTCGTGCCTAATTACAATGTCCAGTGCCTCCCTCTGTTCAAATACAAACAGCCGCGAGGGTGGAGAGTGCGGGGGATAAGCTAATGCGCTCTGGCCGGCACTTCACCAGATGTATACGATATACGTGTAGGCAGATACCGTCGGCCCTCGCGCCTCGCCTTGTCAATATCCGTTCGATATCTCGGCGTCGTCGTCCACGGGAGTTCTAACACGCGCCCGTATCGGAGTGAGGGTTGGATTATAAATGACAGCAAGCTCTCTCTCGCTCTCCCACGTCCCACGCGGCATGTTCTGAGTGCTATCGTCCTGTCGCGGTTACTCTTTATCGACCCCGCTCCTCTCGAAACACTCGCCACTGTCTAAACAAATTGCCCGGAATAAGAATTACCAACACTTTTTTACCATCTCAACGCAACAATAGACGGAAATAACGAGAGTGAAACTTTTCACCGGCAATTTTTCCTTGTATCGGAAATTTTTATTGGAAATTGGCGCGATGAAAAAAGCCGTACTACGAAGGCAATATTCCTCAAACGTGAGACAATTGCGCAAACGTTTTGAGTGGAATCACATTTAATTGATCGACCGTTTCTCTGTTCCATGAGCGTGGGTGGGGAAAGGAGGGAGAGGAAGAGAGGAAGAGCGAGAGAGGGCGTCAAATTACATGAAAATCACAAAAGACGGCGGCTGTCGCCGTTTTACCCATTTAATTGCGACGCGACGATGCGAGCCGCTAGCGCAAGTTCGTTCGATCTTTTATTTAACGCTCGTTCCGTTCTACCCATTTTCCTCTTTCCTCCTCCTCTCTCTCTCTCTCTCTCTCTCTCTCTCTCTCTCTCTTGATTCGCAGTTCATCGCGTCATGTAATCGAGTGACTCCGTTCTCGCGGTCGAGTCTCGTAAATATCAACTCGCGCGATGAACATGAATCTTCTCGTTACGGCCGATATTTCGCCCTGGTTATATTTCTCACTCCTCTTTTCGTGTTGTTTTTTTTCAACAGCACTCGACGAGTTTTTAATGCGAATGTTAAACGAGGCGCGACGTGAGCTTGAACGTTTATATCTCCCTCCTTTTTCTCTCTCGTCTCTGTTCGAGAGAGCAAGAGAGAGAGAGAGAGAGAGAGAGAGAGAGAGAGAGAGAGAGAAAGAGAGAAAGAGACGCGACGATATTAATTGGCGGGAGTTATCGGGAACGAATCGCGAATGATGGAAAAAGTTTGATGATGTAACGCTGTACCCGATTATAAATGAAAGGACGAGGTATCGACGAGGGGGAATCGCGACAATTTCGAATTGCATTTTAGTCGCGGGGGCCGATGAAGCCAAAAGTGGTGGCGCGCTCGATGAGGGCACTCGTAAAGAGATGGGATGCGAAAACAAGGGCTACACCGCTACGTTTTCGAAATGCAAACCAATTTTCGTGCCGCGAGATTAATGGACGATACGAGCGAATGGTAACGGTGTATCGCATATTTTCCGGGTAATGCGCAACGCTCGTAAATAATAACGCTCCCGCGCTAGTCCTCGTATAATATAAAAAGCTCCGTCCAAAGCCCGTTAAATAGCGTTCATTAAAAATTCTCGGTGTATGGCGTTTGCGTGTGCGTACGAAAATTGAACGCCAGCCCGTGACGCGTCACGTCGAATTTTTCAACGCGTCGCTCTTTGCCAATTTTAGGGTGAAAAAGAAATAGATGAGAGTGACGGGAAAAAAATTAAAGCCGTTAAAAGGAGCGATAATTTTCGCGTTATGCTTGATGAATTATATCCGAGAACACACGGATGCATACACCCTCGTGGTAGAGAGCGCGATTAGAGAAGCCGAAGGAAGTAGGAGGAAGAGAAAAAAGTAATCGAAAGAATGAAAAAGCTCGGAGCGTGTGTGTCAGAGAGCGAGACGGAG
Source organism: Goniozus legneri (assembly GCA_003055095.1). Taxonomy (NCBI): domain Eukaryota; kingdom Metazoa; phylum Arthropoda; class Insecta; order Hymenoptera; family Bethylidae; genus Goniozus; species Goniozus legneri. The sequence goes on along the minus strand of NCVS01000535.1, from coordinate 17,328 downwards.
GAAGGAGGACAAGAGAGAATGAAAAGTGGAACGAAAGGCTCATTACGAAAGTTAAGCGCTAATTCTCGATCTCGCGCTAACTCCTTAAATTGGACGTCCTCGTCCGCTCTCGTCCGCCTCTCGTCCTCGGAACGTCGTCGCCGATTCCCGAGACGGGCGGGGAGAGCGGTACTCCGGAAAGTTAACTGAAAAGTTCGAGGCCGAGTACAACGACGACGACGGCGACGACGACGACGTCTACTAGGACGGTGAGGAGGTGGAGGACGAGATCGAAGGAGAATCCACGCGAGATACATCCAGGAACGTCGAATTCGATCGCGGTGAATTCCGTCCGCCGTCATAGTCGCGAAAAAAAGAAAGAGCGTTGGTAGCTGTACAGAGGGTGCGAAACGTGGCCAATTACGAAGGGGCAATTAACGCTTGCGCTAATTGCTAATAAAAGTTACAATAAGTAATTAGCGTCCACCGCGCGCCCTACCGGCCACGCTCAGCCAACGGCAATCAACTCACGCGCAGCTGCGTTTTTCCTTTATTACATATTTCGCTGTTTTTATTTCCTCGCTTTTCATTATCGGCGCCTTACGGCCCCCGCGCGATTCGTCGATAAATTCCGGCGGGAGTGTTTCGAGATTCGCGCCTGGGCCGAAAAAACATCCGCCAAGAGTGCGTTTCGTTGTACGCGAATAAATTCAGATTTCACTCCGCTTTCTCGAGGGTATACGGCGCGTTAGAAAAATATTCGAGCGAAAATCGTACACCTCGAGCCGTCTTCCTTCCGCTTCCTGTCTTATTTCTCTCGCTATAAATTCGTTAGAATTCAAATTGGCTCGCGCGTCTTATCTCCCCACGAGATGCGCGCGGGTCCAGCGCGAGCGTGGAACGCGCGCGGCTATCTCGAAAATTTTCCGCGGAGCTCGGACGATGTTTCGTAATTTATTTAAACGGCCCGTGCAGCTACGTCGGGGACGAAATGGAAAATATTACCGGTCCGTTGAGACACGGATCGTCCCACGCTCGCGTGCGTGTGCATTTCTCGCGGCCTCGCCGTATCTCGCGCACCTCGTGCAAATAAACGCGAAGTGCTCGCGGATGATAAGGTTTACGATCCTCATTCACGAAGGACATCCGCCTTATCCGGGAGCCCTTCACGGAGCGAAAGGGAGAGAGAGAGAGAGAGAGAGAGTCTCTCTAAAATTGTTGCTCCTTCGAGATTATAAATTCCTCGACGAGCGTAAAAGCTCGGATAAATAGAAAAATTATAGCTTGCTCTCAAGAAAAATAATTTTTCCCTGTTTCAGTCGGCGAACGACCCTTACGCCTTCGTCGAGTTCTGCGATCACCCAGCGGCTGCAAGCGCCCTGGCCACGCTCAACCAGAGGCTCTTCCTCGGCAAGGTGAGTACTCTCCAATTTGTACTTTTCCTTGCGAGCTTTTCCGAGTTTTCTCCCAACGACAAGCATGGAGCATTTATCACGGAGTTCGATTGTTCGTCAAAGCGTAAATAGCGAACCCTTCGCTGTATGGGTTTCCATCGGAAGGTTAAGTTCCCCGAATTGACGATGTATAGTCCCCGAACTATACTCCGCTTCGTTCGGAAAGCCACGTACGCTTAAAGTTCGCTCGTTGACGGTTACCTTGCCGTGTTCGAGCCGTGAAACGTCGACGACGGCTAATGCAAGCGGCAGAAGCCGTGCTAGAGGGTTTCGTAGAGGGGTGGAAGGATGGGGGGGGGGAGGGTAGTTGCAGAATGACGTCAGTGCGTGGAAGCCGCAGCGCGAGGAGGTTTATTCGCACAGAAGAGAGGTATTGGAATCCGACTGGAATAGCTAATGCCCGAATATGTCATAGTTTGGTGGGATGCGGTCAGAATTATACATGCCGCGGAGTACGTACGCTCAAATTCACCGCAATTCCGTGCTCCCGAAGCCCCGCGCCCGTTCTTCCCTGACTTTCCGTCCGCGAAACGCGAGTATAAACGCCGGCCGATTATCGCGAGCTCGCCAGGGGTAATCCCTCATTGGTAAGAACGCCCCCGGAGAGACCGCGAGAATTCCATTAACCATTTCTATTTATATGCAAATCTCGCAGAACGATCTTTTTTTTCTCTCACGGCTGGAAAAACATTTTCATTGAACGTTGTTGCGATTCGTTATGCCGCTCTATCGACTGCGGCCGCGGTAGCCTCGAATATATCGCGCAACCGTAACATAGTGAGAGATTGCGAGCGAGCGAGAGAGAGATAGAGAGAGAGAGAGAGAGGGAGAGTTACTCGGTTAGTTTAGATTCGCTCAAGCAAGTTTTGATGTCGCCCTTCCTCCGCCCGGTACCACAGTTCTCTCTTCCGCGGTCCGACTAGTCGATTCCGCGCGAGCTATCCAGAAAGTGGGATGGTGGTGGCGCGGAGGTGTGCAGGAGGGGGAGCCTCGAAACCCGCAGCCACTCTCTCGTAGACAGCTTCCTCGATCTCAGCGGCGACGCCGACACATTGCTAATGCCGAACTGGTCGTAATAGATTGGTTGCCTACGAACTTGGATACGCCGACTAATGCGCGCCACCCCGTACAACCCATCCCACGCGCCATCTCGTCCTGTCGCTGAGCCTCGAAGTACGTCATCCATACACAGTCCTCCTTGATTTGACGAGAACTCATTTTTCTGCTGTACGTAGTGGAAAATGTACATAATGGTCTGTCCTAAATGGATACGAGGCAATGATGAAACTCCGATAGGGAGTAACCTTGGTATAAATCTTTAATATTTTTAAGTAAGCGTTACAAATTTTATCGACTGGACCTGCATGTCCTTTTACCTATTGCTTGTGCAAAAAGATTTACATATGATATCGCAACAAGCTGCCTACAAATATTCTATTTTACCAAAATGGAAATGAAAATTTAAAAGCTCGATTCGCACAATTACACTCGGAATGACCGATTCAACTGCTAAGAGGCGAATCCTCGAATCGGCGATAGCCACGCTCATATTACTCTCTTCACTTTGTCGCGTTGAAACGTCGAGATATACGCGAACGGTGTTGAAAATCATCCGCGATTCGTCACACTATGCGGGAAGCCACGTCATCTTGCCGACGCTCGTTAGCCCGAATTACGATCCGTCGAGGATTGGATAAGTCGCGCATGAGTAAATTCTGAAAATTTCGCGAAGAGACGCGCGCTCGCGACTACGAGGCCATTAAGACTCGGCATTCGAGGGAGCGACGACTCGTCCGAGAAGAGAGTCGCAATTCGCATTTCGCGTACGTACGCGTCAGCATCGTCGTCGTCGTCGGGCTCAGGTGGCGATAAGAAAAGACGCGGTGGCGTCTGGGGGACGATCCTCGGGTTACACGCAATTCGGCTGGGAGAGAGAGAAGCTAAGGTTGTTTATAGCTCGCCGCGATAACGAGACCGTTCCGTCGTCTGGTCCGATATATTTCGCGGTCGCGTAATTGTCCCATTCGCGGTCCTATCGGGCTATCCGGAGCTGCGCGTGGGAATATTCATTCGCCGCTGTGTCCTTCCAAGCCCAATTGAACGGAATTGAAAAAAAAGATCGGCTATTCTCGTTCGGGGGGTAAAAACAATCGGAGGGACCTCGAAAAGTCTTCTCGGAGCAAGAAAGTAAATCCGAGGATTACGCGAGGAGGGGAAGCACAATGAGAGCAATCAGCGGGATAACAAGACGAATCAAATTCGGTCGATTCATCCGGTGAAATTTTGCGCATGGAGGAAAGAAAGGAAGCAGCGGCGGCGGCTGAGAGAAAGGAGAAGAGAGGACGTCTTAACGCGGTTTATCATGCTCTTCCGCCTCGTTAATAGGATTACGTCGTTGAGGCGGTTCTACGGAGGAGTGAGAGGCCCAGAAGGTGTACGAAACTCATCTAATACGGCGCACGGTTAGGAGTCGCCGTGCGAGCGCGAGCGCGGATTCTTGGCTATGCCAAAGTAAAACCGACACTCGACGAGACTCGCTTTCGTATTAATGCGGGGCAACACCGTGAAATTACCTACATCCGTAGGAGTTTCCCGTCGTCTAGCTCCCACTTTCACCCTCTCCATTCAACCCCCCCCCCCTCCTCTCTCCCCAACTCTCACTCACTCACTCACTCTTCTCTTTTCTCCCCACACCAGCATATTGCCGCGTTCTTTCGCGCGGCCCTCCGAATTAACCGAGTATTCCGCAAAGATGCATCTGGCCTATCTCGCGGATTGATTGTACGGAGTTAGCGAGCGGCTATACGCCAGGAGTTTCAGACTTCGCGGCTGTTAATGCGGCCCATCGTTCTTCCTCGCGTCCTCCCGGCAGCCCGGTAAAACTCGTTCTCGCAAGCGTGATATTTCCCGTCCGACGATCGCTTCGTTTTCCCAGACAGTCAGAATTTTGCAGTCCGCGAGGCATCGAATCCTCGTCGGAAGTGGATGCGAGTTTTTCGAGTGAAAGAGAGAGAGAGAGAGAGAGAGAGGGAGGGTGGAAAGAATGGAACCTCTGTGGGGAGCGGCAAGTTACGATTGAGATTTAAGTTATTGACAAGCTACTTTGGCGAAGCTCCGTGGAGATCTGGTTGGTTCATCCCCGAGGCCCACTGCCTTCTGATTTCCCTGAGGGCTCACGGGTCCTTGAGAAACCATTCTTCCCCTCGCAATGACTCCCTGTTTACATTGCTCTTCATCACTGTTTCGGGATTCTCGATAAATTTACCTTTTTCCCCCAAAATGCAAGAGAGAATTTTTTTTAAAGTTCGGTTTCAGCGATTATGCAATGCGATATGCGTATCCGTATGATATTTCAGCGTAATTCGAGGACGATTTCAATCATGTTTATCAATATTGCGATCATGTCGTGATCATAATTACGGTGATAATAATGACGGTAATAATGTCACGAACCACTGTGGAAGCAATAATGGTATCGGAATTGGTGCGCCGTTGGCCTGGCTGCTCTAATAAAACAGAAATTGTTGCGATTCCGTCGGTTATGGCGGACGATCACGCGACTGCCCCCCTCTCTTTCACATTGTAAATATCAGCGAGAGCTCACCGGCGCAGGGACGATAAACGCGATGCTTTCCCTTATCCGCTCGAGGAATCAATTGGTACTCGTGAGATCGAACTTGCGATATTGGAATGGTCGCTCGTAAGATCCGATCCAGAATTTTTATCGAATGGTTAAGATGGTCAACCTTGCGTCGTCGCACCTATTTTGAGGTATATATATTTTCTGAATTCGTTGTTCATATGGAGAGTAGATTTTCTCAAATGCTGCAGAATTGTTGCCGTGCTCGATAAAACAATTTATATAACATAATAAAGCTTTGAAAATGATCAAATTCAAAACGAAACCCTATAAGTGTATAGCGTTATCAGGATAGATTATTAGTAGACTATTGGTAGAACATTCTTGCGGTAAATAGTAGGGAAGAATGGTACTTATGACGCATAATATCATTTAAAAGATGGTGAAAATCGATTTGCGGCGGTGCGATTGTCGGCGAGAGAAAGGGTAGAGATGAGAGATACCGAAGATGAACGAGAGCGCGAACGAGCGATGGTCAGCAGTGGGCTCCGTGCGACGGTTCGTCCCGCTGCCCCTCTCCGCCGGAACGTAGTATATTTCATCGCATTACTGGCATTGTTGCATCAGTGCCCGTCCCCCGTCCATCGACTTCCTGCCCAATTCTGTCCCAACTACGAGCGCGTTCCGCCCGGGATTAAATATCGACTGCGATTCTGATTTATAGTAATTGCCGAAGGGAACTAAAGCTTTCGGGTTACGGACTATCGGCGCCGAAAGAGATAGAAATCGATGAGATAGTGAAATCGAGGCGTAATGTGTAAAACGAAGGGGTAATCGACGGCAGGGGGACATATAGATGAAAAGAGAGCGAGAGGAAAAATATAGAAAAAAAAGTAATAGAGAGAAGCGGAATAAAACTCGGAAGTGAGTAGATGATGCGTAAAATGAGAATGCAGGAGATAGAGGCGAAACGCCGGAATGGAGGAGGAACTTTCGCGGGAGAAGCCATTCCCTCGATGTTTCCTTCGCTGACAGACGCATTTGCCAATGTATCGCAGGATTCACAGGCGCTTGTAGACTCGACGCTCCATCCCGTCACGCCGAGGCTGTCACTATTATCGAGAATTTTAATTCGTCACGAACTGAGCCCGGCGCTAACAACAGTGTTATCGCTAGCTGCGATTGCCACGATCGAGGAGAAATCGCGTTGTGGGAAAAAACGAGAAAGAAAATTTCGTTCGGTACCCTAGGGTAGATCCGAAACCTCGCCATTTTCGGGCATTATAGTCGAGGCTTTTCAAATAATTATTTTCACAGCGCAGCGTGCGTTTCGTAATTAATTATTTGTTAATTGACGCTAATTAGGGGTAAATAATGAGA